>CM038225.1:113868427-114333942 GCA_021442155.1 Cymbidium sinense
TCCAAACTCCAGATTAGAGGGTTACAATCACATATAAAGCTACGAGTAGTAATGAAATGTAATATCAAAGCCGAGATTAGTGGTTCCTATATGCAAAGATCAGATACTTAATATATGGCGAGATAGTCACATATAGAGGCAATTTTAAGAACCATTATACTCACTTGTATAGTCTCAAATAAGGTTCCTATATGCAATACCAAAATTTAAATGATTCTTCAACCGATGAGCAGGTTACAATTTAAGATGCAAATAATAGAGAGTAAAATAGCAATCACGTTTAGTTTAATATCAAATGTAACAAGAAAGAGCTTCAAAGTTCCTTTAAGAACAAAATAAAATCTGCATAGACAACTTCTTGTGGAATTACAAAAGCATTCAATGGCACCGCCAACACTGGATATGAGGTAACAACATAGTAGAGATAAGAAGAATGATGTATTGCTATGTTGTACAAGAATAACAACCAAAAGCTGTCTGGATAAGCACAACCAAAACAATGACAAAATAATCAGGCATAACATCAGCAATGACCAAAGGCTTAATAATAACTGACTAGCCCCAGACTAACATCAATCGGCGACCACTCAAAGACTTAACATTTAATAACAACCGGTCACCCCAAAGCCAAAGGCATAACATCAACAAGACCACTCACTCAAAGGCTTAACATCAACAAGCGGCCCCAAAGGTATAACATCAACGGCCTGACTCAAACTCAAAGACAACAATAGCAGAACAAAGGCATAACATCAACAACAACCCAAAGGCATAACAAATTAACAACAATAGCAGGAGACTAAGAGGGAGATGTTGAAACCCAACAGCAGCCCAAAAAATTATTTTTCAACAAACAAAAAAGAAATCAACAGCAGCAGCAGTAGAAGACTAGAAGTTTAGAGTTTTAACAAGCAAAGAAAAAAAAATAATGTATATCTACTTTGTAGGCAAGCAGCAATAGAAGAAGACTAGAAGTTTGAATTTAGTAAGTAAATGGAGCAGTTATACATGAAGCAAAAATAATCAATCTATTTCAATATCATTGGTAGAAGACTAAAGACTAGAAGTTCTAATCGAAGCAAGAAAAAAAATAAACCAAAAAAGAATATATCAAAAATGTATCATTTTAGCATAGCATGTGAAATGTATTGATGTATATGAGTATATATATATCTAATGTGATTGTAGTCTGTATATATATATGTATCTGTATGACTATATCATTTCAATTCTTTATCAAAAGGTTGGATCATCTATAACCTTCGATAGATCTGAAAGAAAAAGTATTAATGCATAATATAGTTTGGTAGTGAAATATGAAATGTGTTGTAAGTAATTGGAAAAGTCTAAAAGATATAACAATACCTTCATCAAATTTATCAATATCACGAATGTTCTCCTCAACATTGACAGGCTCATTTATCCATTTTGCTCTCATCCAATCTTAGGCACAAATAAGAGCTTGTACTATTTTAGGAGATAAAGAGCTCCTAAAAGCATCTAGAACACGACCACCAGTACTAAAAGTAGACTCAGAAGCTACGGTTGATATAGGAACTGCCAAAATATCTCTAGCCATTTGAGATAAGATGGGAAACCTTGGAGCATTAACCTCCCACCATGTTAAAATATCAAAGTCATCTTGCATAACATCAGAGTCTTCAGCCAAGTATTTATCTAAGTCTATTTTACTCTCAAGATCATCTCTCTCATGATTATGCCTCTTGAACTTTTCAACCATCATGTACTTTCTCCCCCCATCCCTTGGATCATATTGGCTTTCAACAATATTTTATCTTATCCTAGGAGCAATTTCATCTCTATTCCTATTAACTAACTTCAACTTATAATCATAAAATATATCGTAGCGATAGACCTTATTGCTCGTGCCAAATTAGCCCCATCAAGCGGGATACATATCCACTACATCAAATTCAATATATCTAAGTTTGAACCTGAGATCAAGTACAACTGCAAGAAAAATATTCATATTCATTTTATCAACACAACCCCAATACTTATCAAACTTTAATTTCATTTATTTTGTCATGCTACTGACTTCAACATCATTATGAGATTCCCAACTTTGAAGCACACATTGAACCTCCACAATCTGAATTGTATTTGAAGTGAATGAAATGCGTGAGTTAGTTCATAAAATCTTTCTAAGAATGTAACAAGCCTTCTTGCATTCTCTCAATCACCATCACATGGAACTCCACTCCACCATGATTTGAATCAACTTCCTTCTCCAACTTTATTCTAAATTGAGGATCAACCTCTTCATATCTCTCAAAGCCTCAGGCTGAATTTAACATTAAATATATAATTCCACCTTGTAGGTACATCCAAATACAACAAGCTTTTGCTTTTATATTTTTCAATTTCAATACATTCTTTAAATTTCTTAAGTGATGGTGAATGCCTATTATACCTCATTCGCTTCTTATGTACAATACCAACCTCCTTAATTCCATATTGAACAATAAGATTTATAATATAACATCTCATATGTAAGAACTTCACAATCAAGAACACTTCCCTCTCGTTTAGAAAACTTCGCAAATGATTGATAATACCATTATTGGGTAGCATTATCTATGATTGTAAATCTGCATTAATACCCCAATTAATCTTTTTTACCTCCGCAATCTCCCCTACTATATATGGGACAAAATTAATGACTCTCTTATTTAACTTTCAATCTTCATTAATATAGTGGTTAGACACATGTAATTAATTCTCTAAATTGATGTCCATGTGTATTGTCAACAAACCCTTGTAGTTGAATCTTAATATTTTTTTCAAAGCATTCTTCTCATCTAAGTAAAATTGAAAGTAGTCACGAGTAAGTGTCCAACAGGAAGGTATTTTAAACATTGGGCAACATTGAGACATAAAATATTTGAACCCATATCCTTCAACATGTTTGAATGATAATTCATCCATAATTATCATGGCTACTAAAGCTTTTCTAACAACTTCTTGATCAAACCTCCAAGCTTTGAGACCTCCAAATTATTTTGTTCACCTTGCTACTAGGTTGCAATACTAGTAGAGTTTGACTTTTCTCCATGTTATGAGGATTCTTACATATAGAAAGATGTGTCCGTAAAGTTGTAACCATTAAGCTTTGTATCTATGATATGTCTTCCCACATAATTACATTTACTCATCTTTTCTCCATCACTGTTAAATTTAGTAAAATGATCCCGACATCAGATCTTGGTCGAACTGTCTTTCTTGTCCTCTTATCAAAAGATGACTTGCTACTTGAAGCACTTGCAACACAATGAATATTATCTTGGTTGATAGGTGTTTGATTTTGAGAACCAATCATGTTAGAACTCTATAATGAGACATATAATCAAAGTGTAAAGAGATCAACAAAGAATAAGCCAAATGGAATGAGTAGAAAAACTAAAAATAGAAATAGAATCGGAGAAATCCAACGAACAAAAAATATTATGTACCATATAAGAGATATTATTATTGCAACTAAAGCATAATCTTACCAAGTTGATCTATTCATGAATTTCATTAAATAATTTTGATTATGAAATACCACAAACCCCAATTGTCAATTATTTTGTAAAGCTTTATTATTCTCATTCTAAAGTTAATGCATGAAATATAGCCTATTTCCGAGCTTTAAACAATCTTTATATTAGAACTCAATTCAGAATACTAGTTTTTTCTCAATCATAAGATCTTGACTTATGAAATGATCCTTGATAAATTGATCAATGTATCAATGGGAGAACATCAATTCAAAAATGTGTTGAGATTAATGCTTGTTTAAGTAAATTTTTAAATTTAGAGAGAGAGAGAGAGAGAGAGAGAGAGAGAGAGGTGTCATAAAGAAAGATTTAAAAAATTTTGTCGTGGGTTACAAGTTCTTGACCTCTTTAACAAAAAAAAAGTGTTGTTATATTCAATTTTAGTAATAGAAAAAACTCTTAAAAATAACAAAAAAAAGTTTTCAGTTAAACTTTTATAATTGAGAAGGAAAGAGAGTAGTTGGAGTAAGAACACCACCTTCACATTTGCGATCTTCATGATAGGTGGTGCATTTTCTTTAAATAGTGCAGATCTTTTTTTTCTGAGTTACTTTATAGTTCATTATACTTGGTCTTAGGGTTGAAGTGCTCGCTTTCTAAAATATTTCACATTACTGATGACACAAATTTATTCCTTTCAAAGCGGGAATTTAATTCAAACAACTTCACGGCGAAATGCTCAAATTCTCCAATAGAGTGTGATTAATTTTCAAAACTCAAAGCGGTTGAAATAAACATTACTTGCAACTAATCCTTATGTCTAATAGGTAAAAGAGCCATGATTGGCTTATTTATTAGGGATCAAAGCACGTGCAAGCTCAGAAATAGTAATATACAAGCCTCCATGGATGCCTAGGTAGTTACAGTCAAGTACAAAAAAAATTCAGAAAAAAAATGCAATTATAATCTCTTATAATCAAGAAAAATGTCATGGTGACAACAAAGAGGGTGTAGAAGTAGACATCAGCTAAGCGTTTATTTGATTGCCTGAATATAGAAAATATGGTCTAAAACAGAAATTTTGAGCCGAGAGAAGTAAAAGAACAGAGATCATGAAACAAAAAACGTCGTCGATAACTACAAGTCTACAACGAAGAGTCAAACAATTGCGAGATCGAAGTGTCGAATGTCAAAAGAGAACTAAAGATTCAGAAGTAGAGAACATCGTATCGACTGCTTCCTCTCAGAGCGAGAAACTAGAAAGGATTCAAAGGAATGAATACCTAAAGCCTAAAGGGAATATGGGATTGCTTTTGGGGCTTTGCTTTATGCTTGCCCTTCCGCCGAATCGCCTCCACGATCACTAAATCTCGCTTTTAGGTTTGCCCAATTCTAGTAGTGACTCGTAACGGGAACAAGGGTCGCGGTGTAAGTCATAGTGAGTCGGGACTTGACCGACTTAATTTTGGATTTTTTGGTTTTGGATTACAAATTTTTAAATCCAATCCATAATCCAAAAACTGAATTTAGCTAAAATTAAATCCAAAATTTAAAATAAAATTAAAAAACTGATCCAAATTTAAAATTTCGATTCGGTTTTAATCGGATTTTTGGTTTAAACCGAATTATGCAGAGCCCTAATTTAAACAATTAACTCATCTTGAACACCTAAGCATATTAATGAGTCAATTTCGGTGATCAATAAATAAATAAATAAAATCTTCAGATCAGGAAATCGTCACCTGAGACAATTAAACCAATGCGTACTACTACATATAGGTTAAATTCAAAATGAATGGCCTCTTCTACACTGCTCAAGTACTTTAACTGTGCTTTTTTTTTTCCTTTCTTCTTTTTCCATGAAACCTATTAAAGCTGCCTGTCATAATCAACTCTAATGGCCTTCAAGCAACTTCCATTTCCCACATGAACGCTTCTCCTCTCCAGCCATTACTTTCTTGTTAGCTATAGTACCATAATCACTGCATACGTATGAAAGCGAATTCACAAAAGCTACCATTAATTTCTTGTCATCTTTTCCTCGTGCCTACGCGTCAACCCCTTTAAAATAGATTCAAAGCCCACATATATAAGTCCCATAACTAGTTCATAGATTTCATGTTTCGACTTATAATTCTATTGCAAGAGATGAAGGGCTTCAGGTTTCATGGCGAGGAGAATAATGAAAGTATGGAGTTAGCAAACGTGCTTATTCTTCTTTCAAGGGGGTCAGTCGCCACCACGCCACTTGGCTTGTCGGTGAGAGTTGGGAATTTTTTGAATGTAGGCCGTATATTTAATTATACATTATCATATCTTATTTTTAAGTACATTAATTTTGTGATCAAAATTAATTAATTTTGAAGCGTCTCTTATTAATTTGTATGGAATTATAATGTATAGACGAGTGTTTTATTTTATTTTAATGATGAAATAAAATAATAAAATCGACTCAATATAAATATATCATTCTAAAGTTGATTCTTATTTTCTCATTTTCTTGAGTGAAAAGAATCTCTCTATTTCTCTCAGAACACCTTTTAAAAGTGGAAGGCCAAAATTCGTAATAGCTCTTCCATGATTATTCAGATTAAATCTTGATGATTTGACAAGATCCAGAAAAGATAAATTTACTATCTTCATGTTTAAACAACGTTATCAGTGGTTATCATGTGTTGAATGCGTTGAGAAAAGAATTTTTTCCTTTTAATCTTTTTTTATGATTATTTAAAATTTTAGATCAAATACGTATTTAAATTGCATAGTATAGATATCCTTTAGATGGCTTTTATATTGTTGATTTTGAGTAAAACAATATAGCTAAAATTTACTTTATAGTGTGATCACAATTTCAATTTTTGTTTATGTGATCAATATGTTTATTCTCGTCATTATGATTTTAATTTGGGAAATAAAATTCATATTCGGTCATATGAATTTTATTCAAATATGCTGCATCTTTCATTTTTTTTTTAGTTTTGTGAATTTTATAAAATTATGGTTAATGCTTATAATTATTTTTTTATTATTATATTAAAAAAATTAAAGAAGATAAACCATTTTTTCCAAAATCGATGCTTTAAATCTAGTAAAGATGAATTCTGCATTTGTTTAATTTTATGAGTAATTAATGATAATTACTTATGGTGCATCTTAAATGTTTCTTTTTATTGCATTAAGATAGTTATAAATATTACATTTAATGCTTTTATAAAATAAAACATTTTATTGCATTAAGATAGTTATAAATATTGCATTTAATGCTTTTACAAAATAAAACATTCTATTATAGAGTCATAAAAATAACAGTTAAAATGGAAATATTTTAGATTATAATTATGAAATATTATGTATAACGCATTTCATTTAAAACAATTATATATTTATATTAAACGTTTCAATGAAATGTTTCTTTAACATTTGATAGTAACATTAGAAATATTAAATACTACTTTTATGTATTTTATAAATATTTTTATATAATGCTTGAAGGCAAACTTATCCATTATTATATTTAATATCTTAATTGAATTTATGAGATCTTATTGCAATAATTAAATTAACTAATATAAACTCAAATTAATTGTTTTAATTAGAACAATTACTAAAGTTTATTTTATTGTCAAATTATTTGAAATCAGTATAAATTGAAATAATTGCTAGAATGACATAGTTGATATTCATTATTTTAAAATAATTTAGATTGAAATAATATACCACCAAAGTGACATCTATTATATCAATTTATTTAATTTTGAAATATATTAATATTACACAAGGATTATATTTAAATTTATAAGAAAAATAATTAGCCCAAAGAAAGATTATTTTTTGGCAAGATTTTTGATTACAAATATGTGATAAATTTGTATTATATACATACAATATATACATATGGCGATTTTATTATCAATATTTGTTGACTATAATTTTAAGAGTACCATTTACAAATTATTTATGTCCAAAGTCTAAATTATAATATTGTGCTAGGTATCTTATATATGTCCATCTTATTTAACATTTTATTTCAAGCATGTATTTTAATAATATTTTGTTTGCATTATATATGCATAAAGAAATGATAATGTTATTAATTGTGAGTATTTTTTGTTCTATTCAATTAATGTTTCTTCTATATCTACCAATTTGAATAACATTTTAGTGCTCAATGGCACTAATTTTAAGAAAAGGAAAGAGCATATCACCATTATTCTTGTATGTATAGATCTTGATTATGCAATCGATAGAATATCCTCATCTACATGAAGCACTATTATTGAACAAAGGGCTAACTTTGAAAAGTGAGCATTCGCATGAGTCTTATGATCATGAAGCATTCCATTCCAAAATCATAAGAGGTGCTGATACGAAGAGGAATGTTTCTAAGCCAAATAACATTTGTTTTAGTTAGTTAAAAGGTTGAAAAGAGTACTATTCTTAGTGAATTTGTTTTAATGCTGGATAAAAGCAATGGAAATATAAGAGAGTATATTATGGAGATGTCTAATTTTGTTACTAGACTAAGAGCACTAAAATTAGAGATGTCTGATAGCATTCTTGTGCACTTAGTTTTGATCTCTCTTCCTACTCAATTTAATTCTTTTAAGATAAGAAAAGGAAAAATGGACTCTTAATGTGCTCATTGCTCAATGTGTGCAAGAGGAAAAGAAATTGAAACATGACAAAATAGAAAGTGTCCACTTAGCTTTTTCTCTCGTGGCATTGTTACTAAAAGAAAAAGGACTTATAAAGTCAAAGAAGCTACAGACAAAAGGACTTCACAGTATAAGGTACAATAGAAACAAGATAGTGATGTTACTTATTTCTTTTGCAATAAGGTTGGTCATGTGAAGAAGGATTGTCCAAATTGGCTGGTGAAAAATGATAAACTTCTCAACTTTATTTGTTCTGAAGTTAATTTATCCTTAGTACCAAATCACACTTTGTGAATAGATACAGGTGTAACTACTCACATAAGTGTGACTATGCGATTGTCTAGAGACTAACGCCAACCGGAGCGTAAAAGATTCATCTATGCATGAAATGGCAATAAAGTCTATGAAAGCAATATGCTTATATAGATTATATCTAACTTGTATATTTGAATTTATATGAGACTTTTTTGTCATCGCTTTAGACGAAATTTAATTTATATTTCTTGTTTGGACAAATCTGTTATTCTTGTTCATTTGGAAATGAAAATTTAGTCTCTTTCAAGATTCAAATATTATTGGTACATTTTCTTGATAATCTATATAAATTAGACATTTTCACAAATTAATTAAATATTGCATGCAAGCTGTTTTGGTACAAAATGAAAATTAATGAATGAAAATTCATATATGTTATGGCAAAAGCGTTTATAATATATTTCTAAATATAAAATTGAAAGACTTGTGTTAAAAGGAATTCTTGATTCACTTGATTTTCATATGATAAACTCTATATGGAATATATCAAGGGAAAACAAATAAATATCAAAAAAGTTTGTGTTAATAGGAGTTTAAACGTCTTGGAATTAATTCATACTGATATTTGTGATTCATTCCTTACAGCTACTTGGAATGGCCAACAGTATTTCATTACTTTCATAGATGATTATTCCTGTTATGGGTACTTATACTTGATTTATGAGAAGTCATAATCATTAGACGTATTCAAAAATTTTAAGACTGAAGTTGAAAATCAACTTAGAAAGAAAATAAAAGTTGTCAAATCTGACCGTGGTGGTGAATACTATGACAAATATGATTGATTAGCTGAACAATGTACAGGCCCTTTTGTCAAATATTTAGCAGAATGTGGCATCATTCTTAATACATTATGTCAGGGACTCCCAAGTCAAAATAGTGTAGCTTAGAGACGAAATCGGACCCTTATGGATATGGTTAGAAGTATAAATCATTCTTTCTTACCAATCACTTTGGGAGAAGCCTTTAAAGACTACAGCTTTACATCCTTAATAGAGTTCCAAAGCAAGAATTTAAAACCCATATGAATTAAGGATTGGGAAGAAGCTCAAGATACATCTTCATGCCTTGGATGTCCAAACAAGCTAGTATAATGCCTAATGAAAGAAAATTGGACTCAACTATAAGTTGTTATTTTATTGAATACCGTAAAAGGTCGATTTTAAGTTTTATGACTCTTCAAATAAATCCTTTTCGAGACGGACAATGCTAAATTTATTGAGGAAGTTGAATATGATGGGAGTAATAAACCTATGAATTTTATATTTGAAGAGCAATTTATTACTCTTCCTATAATAATAATAGAAAATGATCATATAATTTTACCTGATCTTATTCAAGTTGTAAATACGGATAATCAAACTATTTTTGAATTAACTCTCACTCATATTGAGGAATCACAACAACCTCAAATTGAAGTGTCATTAAGAAAATCTACTAGGGATAGAAAATTAGCAATTTTAGATGATTATGTTGTGTATCTCCAAGAACATGAGTTTGACATTGGAATGGAAAGTGATCCAATCTCTTTTAATTAAGTCTAATAAAGTGTTAACTCTCATAAATGGATAGAAGCTATTGAGGATGAGATGAAATCAATGAAAGACAATGATATTTGGGATCTTGTTGGGATCTTGTCGAATTGCTTAAATCAGTAAAACTCATTGATTGTAAATAGATTTTTAAAACCAAACGGGATTCAAAAAGCAATGTCGAAAGATATAAAGCACGTCTAGTCACTAAAGGTTTCACTCAAAAAGAAGGCATTGATTATAAAAAGATTTTCTCTCCAGTTTCTTCAAAAGACTATTTTAGAATCATTATAGCACTGGTAGCTCATTATGATTTAGAGTTATATGAGATGGCTGTAAAGACTGCATTTCTCAATGGCGACATTGAAGAAACTATATATATAGTGCAACCAAAATATTTTCAATCTTCTGATTCAAAACACCTGGTATGCAAATTAAAGAAATTCATCTATGATTTAAAGCAAGCTTCCCATCAATGATATAAGAAATTTGATCAAGTGATTACTTCTTTTGGTTTTAAAGAAAATACTATTGATCAATGCATTTATCATAAAATTAGTGTGAGTAAATTCATCATCCTAGTATTATATGTTGATGATATTCTACTACCAAGTACTAATATAGGCCTTTTGCATGAAATCAAGAAATTTCTTTCAAATAAATTTGAAATGAAAAATCTTGATAATGCATCTTTTGTGTTGGGTATACAAATTCATCGAGATTGTTCTCGTGGTATACTTGGTTTATCACAAAAGGCATATATTGATAAAGTGTTTAGTAGATTTGGCATAAAAGATTGTGTACTAGGAGATACACCGATTACTAAAGGTGATAAATTCAGTTTGTTTCAATGTCCAAGAAATGAATTCGAAAAGAAAGAGATGGAAAATATCCCTTATGCGTCTACAGTAGGGAGTCTTACGTATGCTCAAGTTTATACGCGTTCGGATATTGCGTACATTGTTAAAATGGTTGGCAGATATTAAAATAACCCAGGAATAGATAATTGGAAAGCAGTAAAATGGGTTATGCGGCATCTGAAGAGAATAAAAGACTTTATGCTCACATATTGGAGATAAGATCATTTGGAGATCATGCGGTACTCTGATTCTGATTTTGCTAGTTGTTTCGATAGTAGAAGATCTACTTCAAGTTATATTTTCTTATTAGTGGGAGGAGCTATATCTTGAAAAAGTGTTAAACAATTACTTATAGCTTCTTCCACTATGAAAATAGAATTTATAATTTGTTATGAGGCATCAAATCAAGGAATATGACTATGAAATTTTATCAGGCTAAATATTTTGATGGAATAGAGACCATTAAAAATAAATTGTGATAATAAATGAAGTTTTATTCAAAGAACAAAAAGTTCAAAATCAAAGCATATTGACATAAAGTTGTTGTAAAAGAAAGAGTAGTTTTCAAGATATATTGAATATAGTACAAATTTTATTACAGATCCACTTACAAAAGGTTTACCACCTAAAATATTTCATGAGCCTATGATGAGTATTTATTTGATATTTGATGATAGCATAGGAATTTTCTGATGTTTAAATGATTGTAAATATATTTTTCTTATCAGAATAAAGCATTATTATTATCTTATAGTTGAAAACTCTAAAATAAAGTTATGTAGTTTCAATTAGAGTTTAGCATAAATAAATGAAACTATATTTATAACTCTTTGAGTTATAATAGGACTAGGAAATACATGATATATGATCACATTACATGAAATTTTCATGCTACACATTCATACTTGATCTATGTCATTAATCATATTGATTTAGTTATCACTCATGAGCCTTGTTATAGAAAAATTATAATAAAGATTACTTTGATTCTATATCAATATTATTAATGGATCATATTGTCTAAAGATATTCCTCTTTGAAGATAGCAAATATTGAACTCTTAAAGTATTTAATAATGTATAATTGTCAAGCAATATATATATATGGTTCGAGTGAAAGATTGTTGAGAATTTTTGAATGTAGACTCACATATAAATTTAATTATACATTATGCGCTATATTATTTTTAAACTTATTAATTTTTTGATCAAATAAAGATTAATTAATTTTGGGCTTTTGATGCATCTTATTAATTTTGTATGGAATTAACTTGTAAGACGTTATTTTATTTTAATGATGAGCTAAAATAAAATGAAATAATCAAGATAAATAAGGTCATGATCCCCATTCTAAATGGTTCTTATTTTTTCCTCATATCTCATCTTGAGTAAAAAAGCTCTCTCTCTCTCTCTCTCTCTCTCTCTCTCTCTCTCTCTCAAGAACACCCTTTAGGTGAAGGCTAAAATTCAATAGTTTCTTCCATGGATTCAAGTACGCTTTCGATTAAATCTTCTTGATGATTTGACATGAAATCTGGAAAATGATAAATTTATTCTATCTTCATATGTTTCCAACAAAGAGGCCATGGGGAGGGCATTCGTTCGAGTGTAAGACTTCCAACTGGCACTTTCCTTATCTTATATTTGGTATATGCTTGCCTTTATACTCAATAATACACAACATATACATAATAATCGAAATAATCTGAAAGCCGCTTGTAATAATTTCTCATTTATGTGAAATATGGAGATAAGGGATGTTGACAAATTGATCGAAGATCGGCTCAAGACCAGCTTGAAAGATTTTTAGAGCAGCTCAAAATTAGCTCACACCTCAAATTATTTGATTTCAAGCAAACTTGACTCATTTTTTAATTGATTTCAAGCCAATTCAAATTAAACTTTTTCCTCCTTTTTTTAAAGTTGAAAACAATTGAAATTGACTCGTTTTACTCTAATTAACTCGAGTTTAATAAAAAATGATAATTAAAAATTTTAAATATTGAATGAAATGCTTGAAATAAAAAAAATTTCAAATATCATTTATATTTATAAATATATTATATTTATTTTAAAAAATTATAAGTTACAACTATATACATTTAATTTTAAAAATAATTTTATTATTACAAATTAATATATATATATATATATATATTTATTTATTTATTTATTTATTTATTTATTTATTTATTTATTCCGATGTTAAGCAGGTTCAATTTGATTTGTGAACTACTAGAGATCAGCTAAAAAAAATTCAATCCACACCTTTGACTCATAACTCTGATTCAATGTGTTCAATTCGATCTAAATTTTAATTCAATTTTCAAGCAATCTCCCATTTTCGAGTTAAATTAATAGTCTTACATGGAGATTGCTTGAAGGCCATTACATTTGATTACAACTAGCAACTCCAATATGTTTTATGAAAATAAAAAACAGAAAGAGAGAGAAAAAGAGGCACAACACTTGAGCAGTGTAGAAGAGGCCATTCATTCTGAATTTAACCTATATATAGTAGTAGCCATTGTGGCCATTCATTACTTCCTTGCTAGCTTCACCCTATTCATACAATTCATGCATGATAATAAGGTCAATACCTCATATTTTCAATAAATATTTCATATGGTATTATCTTAGTTATAAGCAAGCACGCCTAAGTCATGCTGGGATAACATTATTAAATCACTTACACTTTAGGTCTCCCCAAACTCAGCAAAGCACAATTCATTTATAATTAAAATAAATTCAACTTTCCTGCAGTTCTCGCATTGGATTTCTATCTGATCATAAGCTACATCATAAATACCAAAAACCAAAACCTGAGTACACAAAGAATTTAATTCTGAATAAACATCGTACAATAAAAAAATATATTATAACAAATAAAAGCAACATTGCAATGAAAAACAAATAAACTGAAGGAATGCATACATTCACTAAATTTTAATTAATTATTTGTGAAAATGCGCCTTACCAGAAATGAAGTTTTAAGTGCCGTTAGCATTATTTCTAAGCTCATCAATGGAAAACATCTTACAGGTACTATCAAACAGACCGTTAAGACTGGAAAAACCAAGCTCTGAAAGTATACATATATAGTTTTCATTCATTCGACGAATGTGTTCTAGAGGAAAAATTCTTTCAAACGAAAGGAATGACTGACCGCCTATTCCATTTGTTGGAAGCTAATCCGACGATCAGAATGGAAAACTAATTGGCTCAGGCTGAAGTGCCTTGTCGACCAGCTCGCGCTGCTCCTTCTCGTGAACGGAGAAGAAGCCGGTGGCTGTGGCAGCCGAAGGTGCCCTTCCAGCATATTTAATGTCCTCCATAGTCCCTCTGCTGAGTGATTTCATAGCGGTGCATAGGCGAGGAGCAATATAATGGTATGCGCCCATGTTCATTGGCTCTTCCTGGCACCAAACAATCTCTGCATCTGCAAAAGCGCGCAACAAAAAAATCAGTAAAAAAACATGTATTTGGAAATCCGTTTATGTGTTGATGCAGTAAAATGAAAACTTTTTTTGAGTCAAGATGCATCTCCAAGCTATTGAATTTACTTTGAAATGAGCGCAATGCATGAGGAATCAATCAAAAATTACATTATACTCATTTTAAAGTAAATCTAATGACTGTGAAACCCATCCTAACTAAAAACTTGATCAGGATATCGCAAGCCATTTTTTTTTTTCAAAGAAAAATAAGTGTAACCTTCTGGAAGAAAGAATTACATAGTAGAAGCAGGCTCAAGAAACGGCACAGTGAAGCATTATAAAGACCCGCATTTTATAGGATCAAACCATTTGGCTTAGAGATTACATATTTGAATCACAAAAACTGCTTCCTAAATGAAGGGAACATCAAAACCCTTCAACAGACCATGCAATTGGTAAGAGTCTGTACACTCTCATACGAGCTTCAATCCGCTTGTTTCAAGGCATTCTACTCCCCATAGCCCAAAATTAGTCTAGCAGTTGTCAGTCAGAAAGAAGGGGACTGGAGCAAGTAATAGAACTAATATCCAAATGCCCAAAATAATTTCCCAACTACAATCATCACAAGAAACCAATATGGTTCAATTGGAAATTTTAAGATTTACTCTATTTGGCCCGATTGGGTCCAATTTATAACCATGTCAATCATATTTGATATTCTTTCCTTTTTCTTTTCATTTTATCAAACAGTCGGAACAAATCTTTGCAGTTAAATGTTAAAGAACAAATAGATATTTTGTTTGTTCAGCTAGTTCATTTTAAAATTCTAATTATCCTTTTTGATCAACCTGTTGAGAAATTTTGGACACATTTAACTCACCTAAAAGGAAAAAAAGACTTTCAATAAACACATAATATTTACATACTAACTTTGGACAGTGTAGCCCTTTACAATTAAAATATTTTGCAAAAAAATAAAATGTTTTTTCACCTACAATATCCACAAATGGAAACATCATGAATCCTGGATTGTAAGCTTTGATAGAAAGAATACCAACAGATGTACGTCACCACTAAAACATTAAAAGGAGTACCAAACCCACATGATTTTCTTTTATGGGGGAAGCAGAATCTGTGGCTGAACCTAACGTCAACCAAGCAGCGCAACTAGCACCAGCACAGAAAATGATTGAGCATAAAGGCCCATATTCAACTTATGACAAGCGCATTCGTCAGGCCTTTCCACAAGTCAACTCCAGAAGGCTGCTGACGAGAAACTACAGCTACCCACCCGACACGCAAAGCACACAAAAGAATCAACTAAGCATGCCAAATGCAAGGTAAATTAAGCACATCTTTTTTGACAATTCAACCGTTATTTTAGAAAAACAAAAGATCAACTTCACTGCGAGGAAGTTGATAATCAAATAGGAATCAGACCCTTGAAACACCCATCACCCCTTCTACCACAAACTGCCGACCAAGCTTTTAATTCATCCCAACATTCTCATTCAAAAAAGACTTTCAAAATCAATTTCAACAGAAAATAAACAGAAATTAAACTGCAAGATTCAAAAATATATGTGGCAGTTACCAGAATGGAGAGAATGGAATTGAAAGCTCATATATGCTAACATATGTCAACAATAGCATTCAGGGGTTTATTCATTTGCAAGCAAGGATAACAGAGTTAAGTTTGCATACTGGGATATCGTTTTAGCTCTCTCTGAACAAGATCATAGGGAAAGGGACAAAGCTGTTCAACCCTACAGATGGCAACATCCTTCCGATCCCTTTTCTTTCGTTCATCATCAAGTTCATAATATACCTGAAAAATGAGAATTCAACACACAAAATGAAGCAAAAATCAAAATCCGCATAACCTATGTGATCCTTGCTTGCAAGAGTCTACGTAGTAATATATGCATCAAAAAGTAAAACATTAGTACCTTTCCTGAACAAAGAACGAGGCGGCTGATGCCTTCTTCCAGAATTTTGTGATCATTCTGATCTTTGATAAGGCGTTTGAACCGAGTTCCTTGTTTATCAAATCCAGGGTGCCCTGCCACATCATCAAATTCTGAAAGGTTTGATTTGCAGTCCTTATGACGAAGGAGACTCTTAGGAGACATCACAATTAATGGTTTCCGGAAATCCCTGTGAAGCTATTCAAAACAAGAACTCATAAGCATGTTAACAAGATCATATCAAAACCAAAAATATATGATAAGCTAACCTGACGTCTCAGAACGTGGAAATAATTTGCTGGAGTCGTGACATTCACAACTTGCCAATTGCACTCTTGGATCTGTTTCCGAAGAGTTGGCTCCATCTCTGGAATAACGTATGGGTTGTCGTCACTCATCTGCATAATGGCGGGTAGATGCATCATTAGTGCCATACTAAAAAACAAAAGAGTTAAAAAAAAACAACTTAAAAACTATTAAATATTCTATTTCATTAAAAATATGGCAAAATACAGCTATATGTTACAACTGATCCTGCATAAAGTGTTTTCGCAACAATGTATCAAGAGTGAATTTTTGCTTGCCAAGAAAAAATAAAAGCTACTATTTCGTAAAAAAAACCATATCACAAATATGTTGCATGTTGACTTTTATGCAAAATGATGTGGGATTATTAAACGTTGGATTTCAATCAACATATCCATATGATATCAGCAAGAGCATCTAATAAACACATTAATAAAGCATGTTTAAGTTTCAAACATTGATCATCACAGTGGTATATTTAGCGATCTGCTTACAGAACAGTCTCTTACTAAAGCATAATTGACAAAGTTGCAGGAAATACCTGAAGAAAGCGTTCCAACCTTGCGCTCGAATGCTCTGGGCCTTGGCCATCATAACCATGGGGAAGCAACACACAAAGTCCAGTTTGGAAGCCATTTTGACTCTCCACTGCTCAAAAAATTGATCAAATATAACTTGAGCGCCATTAGCAAAATCACCAAACTGCGCTTCCCATAGCACTAGGGAATTAGGGTTCTCCATAGAGTATCCCAATTCAAAAGCCAAGCACAGCAAACTCGGAAAGAGAGCTGTAAAACAAAAAACAAATACAGAAACAAAAGAGTGAGTATATTGACACTACATACCAAAAATAATTTATTAAAGCACTTTGACTTCAAGAACAAAAAACATGTCATTTTCTGAATTGAAGTCACTCTAAAAAATTAATTCTGACATGTTGCTTTAACAATATGTAAGGTAACTTCATATCAAAATGTCCAAAGAAACAGCAAAAAAGCACTTCATGTTAGCTAGAATAAATCTAAAACAGTTCAATAAAAAAATACCTGTTACTGACAGTGAACATCTCCTCATTTTGATTCATAGTCAAATGACCTAGGTGGCAGTATATCTCCCCAGTTTCTTGGTCATGAATAACAGCATGACGATGGCTAAATGTGCCTCTTTCAACATCTTGGCCACTTAATCTGACGTGGTTTCCTTCCACGATAAGTGTTGCAAAAGCAAGAGCCTCTCCAAGTGCCCAGTCAATGCCCTCTCCAGTTTGAATCATCTGGGCTCTCTGATCAAAAACTCTCTTGATACCTTTATGAGGTTTGAAATTTTCTGGGATGGTTGTGAGGGCTTCCCCAACTCTCTTGAGAATTTCAGGTTTCACACTGTATAGTAGCAAAAATTAGAAAACTAGAAAAAGCAAATATAGAGCACAACAAAAATGACAACAAGATGCAAAAAGACTATACCCAGTATTTCGAATACGCGATATCTGTTCTGGAGATTTGAATCCAGTCCAATAAGCAGAAAGCCAATCCCTTTTAATTGGGACATACTCTTTGCTATGACTGAACTCTTCTTCTAAGATGGTCTCCACTTTGTTGTTAATCTTATCAATATCCTCCTTAGAAAATGTCCCCCGATTCCACAAGTTTCTTTTCATAAATTTCAAGCGCACTTGGATGGTTCCGAATGACCTACAGGATAAAATGTCAGTATTTGGGGAATAGTAGCTCAGGCATATACGAGTATTTAAATTAATAATACATCAAAAAAACGAAATCATTGTAGAAATATCAAATGATTGCCCCTTACTAATAAACTTAAGTTTTTAAAATGAAAATTGATTTAATCACTAGTGTATCTAACCAAAGTTTGATCCAACTTTATTTACTCTCCCTAATTCATAAAATGCATCAAAAGTGCGACATGTAACTTCCTAGGGTAGATCTTTTCTTGTACAAGTGCAAGGCCTAAATTTTCTACGTAATAGTGATTACTTACCTTAATCTTTTCTTCTCAAATAATTTTTTTGGTATTACAAGAGTCCTCATTTTAGTTAACTTTATCAAAACAAGAATTTCAATTTAGACAAACAAATCAATTATTCATCGATTATTCACAGTTCAAATTTTTTGTTACTTTCTTTTTAATTGATCATTGCAAAATAATTTTAGCTCAGCTTTCACATATTTACGAGTTTACACCTAAAGAATGTAATTTTTTTGTGTAATTAGTAGCTTCGAACATGTGAATACTAATTTTTTTTTGTGTGATCTACATCTATAGCATCATTTAACCCTAAATTATAAAATACCATTAAATAATTTGATATCAGAAAATTAACCATTATTAATATGATACTCAAAGTCCGGATGTAAAAGTGGAGTTGTGATATAAATGACACATAAAACTTGTAGAAAAATCATGACATGAATATTTTAAAACATTGTGTTAATGTTAGGGTCTCCTAGAAGTAACGTCGTGTACTTCATCTGATGAAAAGTGCTAGAATTAGCGTATGCGGTTAAATAAGCAAGGGTTACCATTATTATGGATCACGGGCAAAAAAGTTAATCATCCAGAATTAGGTTAAGAACTTGGAATATAAGAATAAACTAAAAATGGAACTAATAAATATTATGATTCATAGGAAGACAAATATTTTATGTATTCAAGAAACTAAATGGGTTGGGGAGAAAGCAGGAGATTGATAGTTTAAGTTTTGGTATTCGGTAGAAGTCGAATTAAAATGACATAGATGTGATTATAGATAAAAGTTTGAAGAATAATATTATAAATATTAATAGATGCAGAGATAGAATTATACCTTTAAAGATTATTGTTGATACTAAGATTAACAATGTTATAAATATTTATGCTCCTCAAGTAGATTTGGATGTAGCTAAAAAAAAAATTTGGAATGAATTAAAGAGATTAATACAAAGATACCTCAAGAAAAAATATTTATTGGAGGAGATTTAAATGAATGTTGGTAGAGTGGTAGATTTTAAAAGTATTCATGGTTATGGATTTGGAGAACTAATGAAGAATCGACTATTATATTTTCTTTAACCTATGATTTTGTAGTTCTTACTTTATTTAAGAAAGAAAAGAGAGATATATTATTATAAAAATGGATTAAAACCAGATTGATTATTTTAATAAGAAAAAAGATCGTTTAGATTGTAAAGATTATAAGGTTTTAAGTAAAGTTTAAATACCCAACATTATTAGTCTTAGATTTTAAGACAGATTGAAAAATGAAAAATAAATCAAATTATTGTCCAGATTAGATAGACACTTAAGAAAGACTAATAAAATATTTTAAGAACAATTCTGAGAGCTTAGAATTTGGGATGTTCATAAAAACTAATTTTATATGGGAAAAAAAGCAAGTGAAATTAAGCAGTTCTTAAAATATCTTGGAGAATCAAAAGAAATGTTTCTTTTAATAAAATAGTTGATGATGAGTCGAATGCGAAAAGATAAAAAATAAAGTGTTGTTATAAAACTTGGCTTAAATGTTAAAACTCATAATTGAGAAAAATATAAAGTGGCATGTAGAGATTAAGCGATATATGATCGAAAAATTTAACTTTTAGTGATTTATACAATAAATTAGATATCAAAGGTGAAAATGTATATAAGTTCAAAGAGATAGAAGAAATAAAGATTTAGCTCAAATGAGGTGTATTAAGGATGAAAATCACAAAGTATTTTTCTTAGAAAATGATATTGAAAATAGGTGGATGAGATATTTTGATAAACTTTTCAATGAAAGATCTGAAAATACGATTGATTTTAGCGAACCTTAATCTAAACAAAATAGAATTTTATTTTTATCGTCAGATTAGTAAATCAGTTAGAGAAGCTTTAAAGAAAATGAAATGTGAAAACAAGATGACGATGATATTCCAATAGAAAATGTTTAGAGATCAAAGAATTTCTTGCTACTTTTTTTAAAGTTATTTTAAAGACTAAAAAGATGTCAGATGAGTGAAGAAAGATTTTGTTGATTCTTATATTCAAGAATAAAGGTGATGCATAAGAGTGTGCAAATTATAGAGGAATTAAATTAATGTCATACATTAAAATTATGGGAGAGTAATGAGCATAGGTTACGATGTGATATAAAGTTTCTCCAAGTCGGTTTGGTTTCATGCGTAGATCTACTATGGATGTTATACATTTGTTAAAAGGTTTGATGGAGAAGTATAGAGAAAGCAAGGAGGATCTACATATGATATTTATTGATTTAGAGTAAGCTTATGATAAAGTTTCAAGATATGTTCTTTGGAGAGTTCTAGAAAAGAAAGAAGTTAATATTGGTTATATTCAAGTCATTAAGGATATGTATACTAGAGCATTGTGTTCAAACACAAGGAGGATTGACAAAATATTTTCCTATTTCAATTGGATTACATCAAGGATCACTTTAAGCCCTTATCTTTTTTGCTTTAATTATGGATGTTCTTAGGCATTTACAAGAAGATGTACCTTGGTGTATGCTTTTCGATGACATTCTTCTTGTTGATAAGACTAGAGGAGTCCAAGAGAAACTTGAATTATGGAGGTCAACCTTAAAGTCTAAAGGTTTTGTTTAAGTAGATCTAAACCGAATATATGGAGTGTAATTTTAATTGTAGAAGTTTTAGTATTAGTGTTTGACATTAGGTGAATAAGTCATTAAAAGAGTGGCGATTGATATTTAGACTCTATTGTTCAAAATAATGGTGAAATAGATGGAGATGTTATTAGTAGAATTCAAGTTGGATGGTTAATGTGGAGGAATGCATCGGCCTGTGTGATAGAAAAGTGCTTAAACTTAAGGAAAATTTTATAAGATGGTGCAAGACCAATAATTTATGGCGAATGTTGGCCAAAAGAGAAGACTACATTAAGTATTGCGAGAGATGAGGATGCTCGTGGATGAGTGGCTTTACTCTTAGAGATAAAATGTGAAATGAGTATATTGAAAAAAGTTGGAGTAGCTCTAGTGGCGGATAAAATTAGAGAGTCGCCCAGATGGTTTGGCCACATAAAGCGTCAATGATCCTTAGGAGAGTAGATGCCTTAGATTTGTCTTATGTTAAGAAAGGCAGAGGTGAACCTAAAAAGGCATGGTTAATATGTATAAAAAATGACCTTAGTATACTTGAATTAAATGAGAATTTGACACATAATAGGATACAATGGAGACGAAAGATTAATGTAGGCCACTTACTTAGTATTGTTGTTGTTGTTGTTGTTGTTGTTGTTGTTGTTGTTGTTGTTGTAATATGATACTCAAAATTGGAATTCAAGATAACTTGACAGATCATCAAAATGGTGAATTATGCACACTTTGCAAATCAATTGGCTGAAAGATTAAACAAGCAAAATAAAATTGTATAAGGTTAAAGAGTGAAATGAAAATTTAGAAACCAATCAAATTCATGTACATGAACTTGAAATAGAATTGAATTGAATGCTAGCACAAAAAGGAGACAAGGAAATTATTGTAGGGAAAACAATAAAGATAGAATTATAAGGTGTATAATAATGAGATTTATAGTAATCATAGTTTTGAAATTTTGACAGAAAAATTGAAGTGTTTCTTTGATAGTAAAATTGATATCAAGCATTTTTTTATTAGATAATTTCTTTAAAGGCTAAATTGTGTCAAAAGATCATCAAGTAAGATTTATGAAATTAAAATTAGTTCAGAAAGCTAAAATATATTAGATGAATATGATAAAAAAATGGAAGGTTGGAAAGGGGATATACTAGCAGTTGGGCTGAAACAAATAATAAAAAAAATTCATCTTATTATGATCATTCGTTCACTTGATGAATTTAATTAATTAAAATAACAGCTAAAACTATTATTGAATATATGAATAAATTAAAAGAGTTATTGCATTTTGAGATTATTGAGAACTTACAACAATGCCCTTTAAGTTTAAGTTTAGTTTGAGACTTGAGATAAACAGAGAGTTGGCACCACATCACATTGCATCATTTGAGCATATTTTTCAACTCGCATCAAATTTTAAGTAAATGATAAAATTTCATGTTTATAAAAAGGCTATTATATACTCTGGGAGTGTAACTTTTCATCAAATTAGCTAAATTTAGTTTACTACACTTATTGCTTCTAACAATAGTAACACCATCATTAATAAAATTACTAAAGGAAACCATTTGCATCTACATTTGAATGTTTTTTGCCATTGCATGTTTTAAGTAATCAAACTGACCATTATAATAATAATAATCATCATCCTAGTATAAATTTGTACCAAAGTGGATAAGAATGACATTGAAATAAATAAGAATAATGGGTATATAAATTCGATAAAGAGATTAGTGATTCCAAGAATACATGAACACATTTGCTGAAATTTTTTTAAATATCATGCATTACATCATAGCTAAACTAAGGTTAAGTTTAATTAGAAAAGAACTAATTTTTCAATCCAATTTCCAAAATAAAGAAAAACATAGAAAGCTTATCATTGATAGTGAAGTTGCGTGAATATAACTTCTAAATTTATCAAAGACCACAGTGGTCGGAATCCTGAAACACATCCATATAAGGTAATTTAAGTAGCAAAACTACTATTTTTAGTCCAAAATGTGTTTAGTTCCAACTCAATTAACTATTTATACTAATAGACCTTTTCGTGATGTGTTCTGGATAAACATTGCTCATATTACTTTTAAGAAGACCTTGGTTATATAATCTGAATGTTGGGATGTTTAAAGACTAATGGAGAAGAATAGTTATTCTCAATAAACCCTGATTTATGGTGCGGAATGTTGGCCGAAAAGAGAAATATAAGACTAAGTTAAGTGTTGTAGAGATGAGGATGCTTAGGTGGATGAGTACTCTCGAGATAAAATGCGAAATGAGTATATTTGGGTAAAAGTTGGAGTAGCTCCAGTGGCAAATAAGATTAAAAAGAGTCGTCTTAGATGGTTTGGCCACATAAAGGGCCGAGCGTCTGATGACCCGGTTAAGAGAGTAGATGTATTAGATTTGCCTTATATTAAAAAAGATAGAGGTAAACCTAAAAAGACTTGGTTAAGATGTATAAAAAATGACCTTAAATTATTAGAATTAAATGAAAATTTAACACATAATATGACACAATAAAGAAGAAGGATTCATGTAACCAACCCACATCGGGATAAAGGCTTGTTATTGTTATTGTTGTTGGAGAAGAATAGTTCTAAAAATACAAAATTATAAAGCTACCATCACATATATGTTTATATAACTAATTTGGATGAAGTATTAGATTTTAGATATAATGAAAGATGTGACCTTTTTGAAGGTTCATTTGGTTGCTTGAAGTTGGAAACATGTTTTAAAAAAAATGAAATATATTAAATCCATTATTAGTTGAGTAGAGTTAGACACTAATATTGATTTCAAACTCCATAAATTTTATCAAAACTCACTCAGAAACAATGGTTTCATGTTCACACTAAAAATGAGTGAAATAAAAATATATTATTTTCTAAAATATGTTTTTAATTCACAAGTAATCAAATTAACCCCAAGATTGATTTGAAGATAGATCATCATCAAGTGAAAATGAAAGAAGATGATAAGCGAAGAAGTATTTTTAAGATAAAAGAAAATTATATGAATAAAAAGTGATTCTTTTTTACTTAATCAATCCACCTAATACTTCTATGTGAATAAGGAATCATGTATTGGGACCTTTCAATGAAAAATCATTGTTATTTACTTTAATGATATTATGATTTATAGCAACACACAAATGATGATTTTGCACATCTTAGTAAAGTTTTTAAAATTTTCTAAGTTGAACAATTATGATTGAATCTAAAGAGATACCGTCATGTGATGTCATTCATATTTTTAGGATGTTTTTTTGTGTATGTCGATAGATTATTGTTGATTCGATATGGTTAAAGAAATTAATGGCTTGTTAACGCCTACTAATATTAATGATATTCAAAATTTTCATAATTTGGCTTTTTTATAAACAGTTTATTAAAGGGTTTAGCATTATCATGACTCCAATTCCAAATTTAAGAAATAATAGTTTACTAAGTTTACTGATTGTATATATATATATATATATATATATATATTGGAGGTCAAGGAAAACTAACAAATGTATCAATGCTAAATTGTCTAATTTTAAAAGAGTATTTGACATTTGTTTGGACATATTTTGAGTGGGTATTTGAGGGGTTTTAAGCCATGATTGACACTATCATTGATTCCTTTAATGAAAATTTGAATAAAGCTTATCATAAATATTCAAATTATTACAATGAATTATATATTTTTGTGCATGCACTTCATTATTGGAAACATTATTTATTGCCTAAATAATTCATACTTTGTTTTGATCACCAAGTTTTAAAATATGAAAATTTACATACATAGCACATAATTCTTATGCATTTATATACCTAACACTTATTATTTTTTTTTTTTAATCTAACATCTAAAGTTTGATATTTATAAAAATAGCAATTTTCATATACATAAGAAGGTGCATTGCACTTTTAACTATTTTTAATGTAATAATGAAAATTTGAGTGCTATTTAAATAAATAAGAAAGTTTAGATATTAGATATGTAAATATATAAGAATTGTGTACATAGAATTGTGTGCTATGTATGTAAATCACCCTTTCAAATATTTATATATTTTCATAGAAGAAATGAGAACAAAGAAATGTCAATGAGCTGCGTTTCCATATAAAAAGACTTATGTTCTTAAAACTTGTGCTATACTTGAGAATAAATATGATCTGTCTTAAGTGAACTTCTTGTTACTTTACATAAATATAGGTTGGGTTGATTGAATTTGATAGCATGCAAGAGTACATTACTTAACAAGATTTTAATGAGAAATATCATGACTTCAATAATACTACAGATGTGTTTAACAAATATTTTAAGTGTAATATATTTATGTATAGGCACTCATCATTTCATTATAGATTCATTTTTGAGAGTACTATTTTAAATTACATGTTGGTGGTCACGATGGGCATTTTGGAGAGATAACACAATCAATGACTAATGATTAGTATTACTCACCTACTTTGAAAAGCATAGTGACACAAGTTGTTTCGCATTGCAAGATTTATCATACTATTATGAAAAATAACGTAACATCAGACTTTATACTTCATTGCATGATCCATATAAGCCTTGAGAGGACGTCTGCATGTATTTAATGTTAGTATTACTACAAACTCTAAGAAAGTATAATTTTATATTTGTAGTGACATATCATTTCTCAAGAATGGATCATTTCATTTTTATGTCATAAAATTATCGATGCATCTTACAATGACATAATTTAATTGCATGTATTACTTAGAACGATTGTGTCTGATAGAGATGTGAAATTTATCAATTAGTTCGAGAGAAAAAAATGATAATTAACTTAAATTTTCATCTACTTATCACCCATCAATTGATAGACAAAGGTAATTAATAAGAGTTTGGTGATCTATTATGTTGTCTAATAAAAGGCTATGCATTTGCTTGGGATTTGATGTTGCATTTATCTAAGTTTTACATAGAATTGAAGCATAAATAGATCTACTAGAAAGAGTCCATTTAAAATTATTGCAAGATTTCAACCTAAAATGCCTATAGATCATGTTGATCATCCTATTAACTTTAAGCCTAGTGCATGAGCATGGTTATTTGCACAACATATACATCATTTACATGAGAAAATTCATAGAAAAGTAGCTACTAGATATGATAATTATAAGCTTTATACTTATGTTAATAAAAATAAATTGGATATAGGTAAGAAAATAATGATGCATTTGAAGTAAAAAAGGCTTCCTTCAAGAACTTCTAAGTAATTAAAAATGAATCAAGCAAGAACATTTAAAATTTTTGCAATTCATTGGAAATAAGGTCTTTATATTAGAAATTCTAGGAAGTCTGGCACTAAATCCAATATTTAATGTGTCTAATTTGATCTTTATCTCATGAATATGTATTAATTCCTTAGATTCTTCTACACAATCGTTTTTGAAGTCATGTTGGATGATAAAATTGTATCCACTACTAAAAGTGGATTCCAAAACTTTTTGTGTAATATCTAGAAATGCTAGTTTATGATAACTCATGGACTACTTTGCATAAAGTGTAATATTTATGTTATGATCTTTTTGATGAATATCAAATGTTAAATTCAATGAAGACAAACTTTCGTAATTTAAGCATATGTGATGAAGATCAAAATATTTATGTTGTAGAAAAATATCGAGAGAATTGACCTCAGCAAATTTATTTAATAGTTTTATTTATTTTAAATTTTCAATTTCAATTATAACCATGCTAGAATGTAACCTGTAAAATAGGATGTGTTCTCCTTACAATATTCCTGATCATGATAACCTCTAAAATATGAAAAAGTGCAATTGATTGGAAAATTGTTGTTGAGGGCTTAACATATAATTTTTCCAACTGGGAACAAGATATGTGTTGTTGAGGGTTTAGCGTATGATTTTGCCGATTGGGAACAAGATATGTGTGGTTTGATTATAAAAATGGAATTTAGAATTTGGAGCTAATGCAACTTTGGTTCCTCTAGCTAATGTGGCTTTTGTAGTGGGCACTATTGTAAGTTTTTCTTCATTTAGTGAGATTTACTGTGCATTTTATTATCTCTCTGTCATGCCTATTCTATACCAAAATATATAGGAATCAGCAACATTTGCATTACCTTTTAATAGTAAACAAGCTCCCTCTTGCTGGATTTTACATGGATTTGAGATTTTAAATGAAGTAACTTATAGTAAATGCATCATATGTACTTAATGATTTTGGACCTTTGATAGGTGAATGTTATTTCTTTTATTATTGGTATTGCAAGAGTCGTGATTTTAGACAAATTTGCTACAATTGAGATTTTAATTTCTGTAAAAAAAATCTATTACTCATTGAATTTTCAACTTGTTGCTTTCTTTGAAATAACAGATTGAAGAATTATCATTTCAGTTCATCTTCCATATATTTTTTGAGTTTAAGCTTAAAATAAATGAATTTAATGTAATTAATAGTTTTGCTATGTAATTCCTTTATTCTTTTACATCATAAACATCTATAGCATCATTTTAATATGTCCTATCTCATTGGTTTTTTTTTCTTGTTATCACTTATCATTCATAAATGTGAAAGTTGATATAAAAATATATACATACTGTACGGTTGTTTTCATTTTAAAAGTATTATGATTAGCCAAGATTTTCCCTATGATAAATTGGCTAAAATGGCTACAAACAAGTACCTCAAAGTAGGTTATCATACTAAAAGTGTTCTACCGAACATCAGTTCTAATACAATATGAATATGGAAATGTAAATGAAATTATTCTCCAAAAGAAAAGGACGGCTTACTGCACGCAGAAAAAAAATCCATTAAAGTGTTTAAAGGAGAAACCATCTGTAAAGCTAGTGTATGCAGAACAAAGTTTTCTAGTAAACAAATAACAAAATATGCATCCAACCTATAAAGGTTTTAAAAGGAAACAATCAACAGCATAAACAGTGGGGTTTGGTGTAGATGTTACCTTGTACATTTTCGGTTGTGTAAATGAAGGCTCGTCACCTTCATTGTGACCATGTCTACGGTAGCACACTATATCAACCACCACATCTGAATGGAAAATCTGTCGCCACTCTGATGCAAGCTCACTGACATGGACCACCGCTTCCACATCATCTCCATTGACGTGGAAAATGGGAGCATTTAATGCTTTGGCAACATCGGTACAATATTGTGAAGATCTCCCAGCTTGTGGATCAGTGGTAAATGCAACTTGATTGTTAACTACAATGTGGATGGTTCCACCAGTAGTGTAATTGGGCAGCTCACTGAGATGAAGAGTCTCATAAACAACACCTTGCCCAGCAAAGCTCCCATCTCCATGGATTAGCACACCCATATTCCTTGTCCTGTCAATGTCATTGGAATAATACTGCTTTGCTCGTGTTTTACCAACCACAACTGGATCAACCGCCTCCAAATGGCTTGGATTTGCAACCAAAGACAAATGAATTCTTCTACCACCTCTAGTTGGCCTGTCATAAGAAGTGCCTAGATGGTACTTCACATCTCCAGTTCCCGTGTATAAGCCATCCTCATCCTCGTGCTTTTTTTTGTCAAACTCACTAAAAATCTGCCGAAGTGGCTTCCTGACAACATTCCCCAGGACATTCAGTCTCCCTCTATGAGGCATTCCGATGACAATACTCTCAACCCCTAAATCCGATGATCTGTCAAACATTTCCTTCATGCCAGGGATCAGAGTCTCTGCACCTTCAAGCCCAAACCTTTTCTGGGCAGGCCACTTCTTAGCAAGAAAATTCTCAAATTGTGAACTCCAAATGAGCCTGTCGAGGATAACCTCGCTACGCTCCTGGCTGTAACCCCTAGGCTTGATGGTCTCGATTCTTTCCCTCAACCAGTTGCATTTCTCCCGATCTGCAATGTGCATGTACTCGTAACCGATAGTCCCACAGTAAGCTTGCTCAAGCCTGTTCAAAATTTCACGAAGGGTTTGGACGGGACGATTCTCCGAGAGAAAGCCAGCCATCCTCCACACCCCGAGGAAGAACTCCCTATCCAAATCCGCCTCGGTGAATCCGTAAAGAGCAGGATCGAGATCTTCAGGGATCTCACGCTGTTCCAGCCCTAACGGATCGAGCAACGCTTTCATGTGGCCGTTTACCTGATAAGCCCGAACAAGGAGCAGCAGGCGCATACTTTCCTGGATCGTCTGACCAGATATCCCCGGCGAGGTCGCGGCCTGGCCAACAAAGTTCCGGAAGAAATTGTCCCATGACTCGTCCACGCTATTCGGATCCGCCTCCCAGGCGCGCTGGAGCTCCTCGAGGTAGACGCTACTCGTACCATTGAGGAAGCTATCAGTGAGGCGGGACAGAGGGACGGGGCGGGGCACCGGCGTGGCAGCTTTGCGCCGGAGCGCCGTCGAGTGAAAGGCTCGGAAACCAGGCAGAGTTGAAGCGGCTAAGGTTCTGGTGCTGTGGTGAGAAGATTGAGCGAGGTTTCTGCGAAGCGCGACTCTCGCCGCAGTAGAGGCGGCGCGGAACCACGCCATCGGATTGAATTGCGATCCCGGCGAGTCTCAAATCTTTCAGTATCAGGATTCGAGGAGATTAAACCCTTGATTGTAACGAAATTCCCGAGTAGCGGGGTGAGATGAAGATCATACCTCAGAATTGACGAGACGCCGAAATCTTTATCACCTATTCACCTCTGTTAGATTGCCTCTTCCTTCTCCGAGCTTTGGTCTCGCTTTGAAAGGTCTTCGTCTTTAGACGGGCTTAAAGCCAGGGTTCAGAGGTCGGAAACAGCGCTGCTTTTCCAAAGAACGATTCTAGAACCACATTACCCTCAAAACTGGACAATAATTGCTGGACAGGCATAAAATTGATGATTAATGTTGGGTGGACAACTTACATAATTAGTGAAAATTTTAGAAGTTATTATAAATTTTTGAAACATTATTTTTTATGTATTTATAAATTTTATGATTATTTTTTATATTTATTTTCTAAATATTTTAATAATAAAATCATATCAAAATATATACATAAAAAATTTAATTCACATAATTTATTATTTTTTTGTGACATTTGAGCAAATTTAATCACAAATTCACACACACAACGACGTTAAAGGATCAACACCACTCTTTGAAGACAAAACTCTCAACCACTAAGTTAAGATGTCTTATATATTTCATATAAATTATTGCTAGTGATATTTCTATATGATTTAAATATCAATAAATGAATAAAAAATTAAGATCATACAAATATAAATATCTAGGAATTTAATCATATATTTTAAATATTTTATTACTTTGTCTCCTTATTCTAACATATATCATGATAGTTTGATAAATTTTAATTTTATCAAATACCCGATGACCTAATCTTCTATTGGCATATGCACATGCCTTTTTAATGACCTCATGAGTTTGTTGGTGTGTTAAACTCATTTTGATGATTGTAAATATGTTCTTGAGACACTAATGCTTAATATAAGTAGTTATATGAATAGGAGTTAGCATGAATATTAATACAAATATTAACATGTTTTTTTAAACCTGATATGGTGAACCATTAACATAACAAAGTAAACTTGAATTCATTAAAAGATATTTGAAAGTGAAGATGTTTTGTGCTAAGCCATTGTATGCAATTGTATCATGATTGAATCCTTTGCTTAAGCTTAATTTTGTTAATCCTTAATCAAATCTATATATCTACTTCAACATAGACGACTCTAGCTAGTACATACATATTTGCATACATACATACATACATATATACATACATACATATATATATCTCAAAAATAGTTATTTATCACTTATAAATAATATGGATATTATTTATTAAATATTTTGAAAATTTTTGGAATAAATGAGGGCATAAGCCTAGAATTTCTTTATGAAAAAAATTATTACAATAATAAAAATCATTTTAAAATGTAAGAAATCAAAATTCAAATATAGAAAATAAAAAACAAAAGAATTCAAATAATGATCATAGATATGTTCCACCTAACAATACCATGAAACTTCAAAGAAACATCAATAAAATATTGAAAATTGAAGTTCATATATTTAGATGGGACAAGCTCGTATTGGGTTGAACATATCTGATCCTTGAAAATAGAAGACATGATTCTAATGCCCTAAGGTTAATTACCTATAAGAGTTTGTGTTCTCGAAAAACTTTCTAGTATACATATAAAATTATAAAATTGATGAATGATCGCCAAAACCTCTAAATAGTACTTTACCAATCACTCAAGTTACATCATGTAAAGCCCTTAAGAGCCCATCTTATTATTAGGAGCTAGGTGAGCTTTTCAACATTCATACATTTTGATGTGACTTCTTATTTCAAGATGATCAAAAGTGTCTCTCATTAGTAGAATATATTCATAATTTCAAATTAACCACTATTACTTGAGTTAGGTTGACTTCAAACAAGTAGTTCCCTTGGGTTCATGAAGCTAAAATTTAACTATATTCAATAGCTAATCCTAAGAAAGGCTCTTCTTCTTTTGCTTGAATATGGAAAGTAGAGGAAAGCCCACAAGAAGGGCTTATAATCAGCAAGTTCCAAATTTCAATGAAGAATCAAGCGAAGAGGCTGCATAAACAAGAAAATCTAGAAAAAATTTGAATAATGTACTCAATGAATGCTAACATTGAAAAATATTTAAGATGATAAACTTTCAGTGTTGATAAGCACATTAACTTCTAAATTCTATACTTAATTGTATTTTTTCAGGTCATGTTCAATTATTTTGCAAGAAACTAGGGTGAAATCTATTCTTTTAAGGATGTGCCATTAAGAATTATATATAGTGGTAGTGTTCACAATAAAACTTCAAGTTTGGATTATGTGAATGCTGAGAGACATATATAAGGTTGAAGAGAAATCGATTTTTATTGAATTATTATCAAGGGTGCCATAGTGATAGCAGATTACAATAAAATTATTAAGTTTTATATGACTTTTAACATTGGGATAGGGAAAGGAGCAATAAACTTAGGGTCTGTTTAGAGCAGTTATAACGGTATGAAAATGCAGTGCTGGAGCTATTGTAGAAGAAGCTATTATATAAAAATCGATAATGGGCATTATAATTTTTTTTAATTTAAAAGAAGTTATATCACAGCTTTCTAGCGAACGCTCTTGACCATATTAAGTTGGGACAACTATAGTTTTGAGAAGCAAATGAAGTCGTGCCGGTGGTAGAAGGTTCCGAAGTTGTGATTCTGTTTGGAAAACTCGCTGAATCTCTTCTTTGTTGTGCAGAAATGACTGAAATGTCCCTGTGACTATATAATCTGAATAAATTTAAACAAAATGAATAAAAATATGATAATTAATACTCATATGTAGTCAGAAGTCAACTAATAAATTACATTGACAATTGCACATCACTTAATAAATAATACTACCTAATTAATAACACTAATATTAAAAGTATAAGTACAACAACTAATGCGATCAGAATATTAAGCATAATATCTTGTTGATCAAATCTTTTTAAAAAAAATTTTCATTATTACCCTCTTAGCATGATTACTATTTGATGTGTCACCCTCATATTCGTTAATCCATCTGAACTAGTTGCAATCATCTCATGTTCTATTTCTTGGACACCTGAGAAATTTTCTCCCATAATTTCCTTCCCTATGTGAAGTGAATATATAACATTGCAAACCACAATTGCAATACACAGCTCTGGACTCAGTAGAGATCCTTGAATTCATAGTTCCTGATAAAAAATTTGTATTAGCAATAAAAATATTAATATGAAGATGGGTGATATTACAAAATATTTGATTATATTTCTTACATATAATATAATAGAAAACTAACACCACAAAATAATATAATAGCATTCATTGCAAGAAACCCTACCAAATTGCCTAAATAAGCTCACAACGCATAATCAAATCCATATCTAAACATGAAAACTAAAGAAAATATGTGCAAAGATAATCAAGAGGACAGATTCCTGACCGAGAATCGACTAATGATAACTTGTTAATCAATCAACAATCCATATATACATCTTAACCAAGTAATTTAAATAACTTGAAATCAATTTCTACAGTATTCCTGTGGGCTCCAAAAATTTGGCCACTGATCTCTTTGATGAAAAGAGTGGTTTAAAATATGTCGGTGTAATTTTCAGAAGGCAGATGAGATAGTAGATAAGACATTACCCAAAGATTTCATCCTCCTTTGGTGAGAACTTTAGATCTGGTTCCAGGTTTCCTATAGGCACAAGCCCTATAGTTAATTACCCTCCCGAAGTGAGAGAACTTCTAATCGTCGATCGCAAAATGCGTAGCATATTGTAGCAACATGTAGAGTTTTAGAATTTGAGATATGAAAGTTATCATTTCAGCTTAAACCGGGATGACGAAACCATGAGATCTAGATCGCGTCTCACGGCCGACCGGACCGCAAACCCGTGGCGCTCTTCCATTCCACGACCCACTCCAAGCTCCTCGCTGCCACATCCGAAGCCCGCCCACCAGTTCGCTTCCACTGCTCAGGTCGTCGATTACGCCAAGCAGCGCGGACTCTGAGCCCATTTTGAACTGCAACCCGCCATGACCTTCCTGCCCGTAGCCCTTTCTTTCTCTTCACCTCCAAACTAACCCAAACTTGTCTCGTTTTCGCTACGCCACAAATCAGGGAAGAAAATCGTCAGCAGATGAATTTTTCCTTCGATTTTCGACGTCACACCCCTTGCTTTAGCCACCCATTTTTGTTGCGTCACAAATCAGGGAAGAAAATCGTCAATAGGCGAATTCTTCCTTCGATTTTCGGTGTCACACCCCTTGCTTTAGTCACATTTTGTCATCGAAATCGGGAAGAAAATATATATAATTCTTCCTTCGATTTTATATCATATGCTTATATATTATAATATACCCAATTTCCTTTGCTATACCAAGACCGCAATATATGTCAAAACATGTATTTGAATGTATATATATATATATATATATGATTGTGCTTCTTCAGGTTTGAAGACCTCTTGAGGCGAACGTGATGAAAAGTGCTCGTGTCAAGACACCGCCATACGCCAGATGCATAAGTAAGCCACCAATTGTTAGATGTCGCTCCCCTAGGCGAAATACTGCCAAAATTTTATCTAATTTGTAGACTTAAAAAAAAAGTAAAAGAAAAAAAGGGGGGAGGAATATATATTATCTTGTATGTCTTCTTTGAGATTTGAAGACCTTATTGTGCTCAGCAGAGCGTGACGAGATGAAAAAGACTGGTTGTGGTGTTGCAAGACACACCCACGCTCAAGAGCATCGTGGCTCAAAATACTCGATGCCCTACATGGGGATGATCGGGAGGCTATAATTTTGTCAAATCATTTTACTTAGAAAAATAAAAAGAATGAAATGGGATAACTTAGAGCTAAGTAGAAAACCCGCATTAATTTTATTGCGTCAAATAAAAAAAAAGGGGGAGCCCTTTAAAGTAAATTTTGGGAAAAATAGAATATTCATTTAAAATCTAAGAAAAACTTTGGGGAGGCTAATATTAAACTCACAAACTTTAGGGGAGGTTGATATTAAAGTTACAAACTCTAATTGCAATCTTCTATGACTTAAATTGAAATGGCAAAGTGAGTTCCCTTTTCTTGCAAATTTCTCAAAATTAAACAAGCTTTAATTGGAATTGGGAGGGTTAATGCTAAACTCGCAACATACTTACAATAAACTCAAAATGTAAGGATAAATCAAAATTAAGTTTAACAATTCTTATATGCATATGAAGGTGATTATGCGGCCAATAAGCATAAGTAAAATAATAAACACTCAACGGCATAATTTATCAAAATTGATGTAGCATAATCAAATTGGAAGAATTACAAAAATTCAATAAGTAAACTAAGTGACAGTAATGTGTTAAACTATAATCTAAATCAAAATGTCTTTTTTGTCACTGGATCTGCAACCACTTATACAAGCAGACAGAAGGCGATAAATCAAAATCTACAAAAATCATAGGCCCCCTTTGATCAAAAATTAAGGAACTTCATTCTAATTATGATCTTCAGAGTCAATAATTTCATTAATTAGATGAAATTAGCTATAAATTCTGCATGGGCCCCGACATGTTTGAATGCTTAAATTGTTTAAGGATGCTTGGCTTCGGTTTAGTCTTAGACCGGGTCCGAACAAAAAACCTAAAACTTATAATAAGAGCTTCAAATCAGTGAAATATCTGAAGAACTGATTCTATTAGGTAATAGTAAATCTAATCTTCTGTTAGCAACTAAACAGAGTTGATAGGATCTAAAGCTCTTAAACATTCTCAAATTAATCAATTTCTCAAATCAAATCAAATCAAACCAATTTTCAAATATCAAACGAAAACTACTTAAATGAAACTCTATCATTAAAAGCTCGAATCAAACTCAATCTATCCGCCTTCCGCAACAGTTTGTTGGGGATGACAAATTAAGAAAGCTCTAGCTCACATAAGAGCCAATGTCAAATCAAATGTTCTACAATATTCACTCTCAATCAATCATGCTAAGGACATGGCCCGTGTCCTCTAAACTCACAATGAGCTAGATGAAGCAAGTTATGACGAGTCCTCGACGGTAGTCGCTCCATTATATATTATGATCACGATCGAAGCATGTATGCTCCCCAATGGCTCTCTTTGAGTTGTGAATCATGGGGTACTTGATAGGGCATCTATCAGCTAAGGTAGACTTAAGCCTGTCTCCTTAGACAAACATCACCACAGGTCTACAAGGATTTCTTGGACGACGTAACCCATGTGTTGCTGATAAGGATCCTTCTGTCAGATTAGGTCGACTACCTCCTCTGACTAAGTAGACTAGGGACCGCCGGGATGACGGAACCATGGGATCTAGATCTGCCATCATCCCAACCATCCGCAGTTTAAATGATAAATTTCATATCTCAAATTCTAAAACTCTATATGTTGCTACTATATGCTACGCATTTTATGATCTAACGACTAGCCTTAATCGAAAGTTCTCTCTCACATACTGGGAGGGGTAATTAACTATAGGGGCTTGCGCTTATAGGAAACCTGAAATCAGATCTAAAGTTCTCACCAAATGAGGACAAAATTTCTGGGTAGTGTCTTATCTACTATCTCACCTGCCTTCTGAAAATTACACCGACATATTTTAACCACTTTTTCATCAAAGAGGTATGTGGAAAAATTTTTGGAGCCCACAATTCCTTAATAATCGTTTAAGAAGGAATAGTGAACAAAAAAGAAGAAGAGAAATCAATCAACTTAATTACTGAAGTTTAGGAAATAGAATTTACTGCGAAGTAAAAGCAAACAGAACGAACAAGAGAAGGGAGAAAAAATAGACAAGTAAAGAATACCCAATGATAAGTACAAACTGAGATGAGTATAATAAAGACAATTAAAAGCACTATATTCACTAAATTTATCAGAATATTAGCTCTATTACAACGTAAGAGATTCTTCAATGCTCATTACTTATCAAAGATAATTTGATTAAAATGATCATGTTTTCCATCAAAGATATACATGTATAAAGGTTTATGTGCCATCCTTGAATATTACATTTGCATTAAAAGATCAAAGCAATTACAAAATACAATGAGTATGACTCTAAAGTAAAAGTGGTTCCTATCCTATCCTCCCTCACCAAAAACAAAAACTCAGGAGGGAGGGTTTCACTATCATCAGTAAGCCAAACAAAATTACAAATAAAGGTAAATTTAGAACAAAAATCAGCAACTCTATGGTTTCCTCTGATAGGCTACCAAAATAACTTTGAAAATAGAAGTGATGACATGAAAAATATCTACAAGTCGCTCAAGTCGATAGCTACCAAAATAACATAGAATAGGCTACCAAAATAACACAGTCTGAATCTCAGAAGCTAACAAACACGTTACAAATGTTGAAATATAACACTATCTAAGGCATCTGTAGTTTGCTATCGTAACTCTTTCATCTCCTCAGCTCATTCTCCGTCCGGTGTCTCCAATTATGTGGTATGTTGACTCGTTTCTACCATTGAGTAGCTCAACCAACGTTCAAATACTTCAGGTGGAACAAATAATTATTTGTTATCGACAATGTTGAACTCAACGTCATGGTGTGATGTGAGACGATGTATGTAATTATGTAAAGTCATTGTAGCTACAACTATTTTGACATGCTTCTTGAAGGAGTACGTAGACATATCATGTAGAATAACCCATTTCTTCTTCCACACTCCGAAGGCTCGCTCAATTACACCACGCAACGATGAGTGTCAATTATTAAATAATTCTTTCTGTCTCCTGGTGACTTGGCCGCTCCTTTAAAAATCAGGAATATGATATTTTGTTTCCGAAAAAAGCTTCAGGAACCCTCGTTGCATTGGATAACTAGTATTAACAACGTAATATTTTCTCGTTTACATTTGTAATTAGGACATGTAAAAAATATCATATTCTTTGTACTCAATAGATGATTTGTTCCAGTAATAATTGGAGGAGACAATGAGAAGTTATTTTCTCTGCGTCGTACAGCATTATTGAATATGCAACTATCATGTGCACTTCCTTCATCCAAACCATTAAAAAAAGTGAAGCACATATTGAAATCACATATGTCATCACATTAGGTTTGATCAATTTAAAGCGACCTTTTCAATTAATGACACACAGGCATCGATATGTGTTCCATTAATTGCTCCAATACAATCCTACAATAAAATTTGATGTGAACTTAGGTGATAATCAGAAATGATCATTTTCAAAATAAACTTACAAATGAATTATACCTTGAAATATAGCATGATGGCAATCATACAAAAATCTCACAGTATATTCGGAAAGTTGAATCTATCTGCTTTATAACTTTAGTTGATAAACATACCAAAGCATGCAGGCTAATAAAGAAGTATCTGCTTATGGTTTCAGATGAGTGTTGAAATCGCTGACTAGTCGCCCTAATAGATTCATTGTGCGATAAAATATATAGTGTTATGGCCAAAACTTCTCTAGTTGTAGTTCCAAGATCCACAAAGTTCATGTAAATTTTCTAATTCTGCGAAGTCAATGAAAATAACTTGAGACATATGAAACATGTTATGAAATCTCTCTGGGTGCCCTGCTAGTAACTCATTGATCCAATTTTCACTAATAAATCTGGAAGTCATGCATGGAGTCTTCCAAACATAAGTCTCATACACTGTATTAAGCATATAAGCATAATCAAATCATAGTTGATCTCATCACTCATCCATAACCAACTAATAATAAAAAAATATATGTCACTATATTAGCCATTATAGGTTAAGGTACTACACAAAATTCCCGTAGTAACATATAATTTACAAAAAGTTCAGCATATTACAGAAACAAGTACAGCAAGTAAAAAAGAGTAAACTCTCCATTAACAGATCATGAAGAAGTTTAAATTTTGACATATCAGAAAACATCTTTTCCTAAAGGCAACCTAGCTAAACATCACGTATTTCAAAATGATAGTGTAGATAATGAACTCTTCGCTCAAGTAGCCACAAAAGATCTCGCTTGTTTAGATCTTCAAGCAACCTGGTTGAATGCACATAAAGTGGAATATCTTCAAAAATTTCAGTGATTTTATCTAAATTACTGAACCCCTCAGATGGTGATGGCATTGCAGTTGCCTTATTCTCTCTAGAAGTACATGCACTAACTAACTCTGATATCTGATGTCGGAGAAATCCAACACCTCCTCTTTTTTTTTGACCTCTCAGAGCTAGAGCTGATGAATGCCTAGCATGACTAGATTCGGTGTGAGAATCTGTGGCATATAACAATTCATTGTCTAAATCATTTGAACTGGACCTAAGCTCAGAATAATGTTGTTCTTGCACAATGTCATCATCTTCTTGATTTGGTAAGAATGGGCACCTATATGACAACCACACTCAACATGAGATCTAATTTCTATTCAATATTAAGGTCTAAGCCACAATATCTAAATTTCTTCACATTTGGTAATATCTGCAAGTACACATGCAATTGTGTTCAGATATTATGTTCATATGAACTCTTTGTGGAGTTATTAGAATGAAAAAGTATGTATACAAAAGTTACCAGTATCTTTTCTCGCCACCAATCATCTGATGCATCAATAGTCTTCTTTGTCGGATCCCATCCTAAACCAGTTGATCATTGTTTTAACTCTTTCCACAATTTCCAATCCTTCTTTAACTGGTCCCATTTATTTTTAGGTTGTGTCCTGTTGTACTCCCTTCCAATTTTCTTCTTAAATTTTCTGGTTAAATTATTCCAACCCTCTTTATTAAAATAGGTCGTCGGTCTATTAACTAAGTCTATCTCCTTTATACAAAGTTAACAAAATATTATTTTCACATCTCTCTCCCAAGTAGCACCGACTTCACCTTCCCTTGGGTTTCCCATTTAAAGATCCTATCATTATCACACAAGCGATGAAACTTAGATGAATCAAACAACAGAGGATTGCAATTATTTAATTTGGTTAGGCACATACAAAATTCTACCAAAGATTGGCCAAAGTATTGTAAGCACATACAAAACAAAAACTCCATAGCAAACACTCCATGCCATCTTTACAAGAACATGTGCAACAAGCATCAATAACTTCTTTAGAAATATAATCAAACCATTACAAAGTAATTGCTAGGAATTGTATGGAGTGCAATAACCATATTACTAAACGATAAGTCATTTTGTATATATGCATAACAACAAATAATTTGGGAAAGTCACTTACTTCAAGAATGAAGGGTAATAGAGCCAAGAAGATGTTACTAAGAACATATAAATCATGCTCTATAAGACTAATCATCATAACATTTATTACCCTTATATAAATAGTTGTCTATTATTAGGAAGATTTCAAGCTAAATAATCAAAAGAACTGTCCAATAGAGCATGTAAAGAGTCACCTTCTCACAAAAAATCCATAATAACTAATATTTTAAAATTTTCATTATCAAACTTAAATAAGAATCATCACAAAATGCATAACAAAGAGTGAGTTTAACATCACAATTAGTAAATCAATTAAGACAATCGTTATTAAGCAAATACTAAATATCATAAACAAGAATGTAACTCCCAACAAAATGATCATTTTTCTTGATGAATATAAAGACAATTCTTATACATAAAAGATCATATTATAACCAAAATAGAAAATACCATCAACTTTGCACTAGAAAAACAATAGATTTTAAACAATTTTAGCAGATATCTAGCTTAGAATAAATCAAGTCTAACACAAAAGAATGTTTTAATGGTAAATGATTGAACAACAAAATAGAGGTTAAGCTAGATCAAAGCATTTACATACATTCCTCGCACATATCAAAATGCTGAAATTCTAAAAAATAATGGATTGAACATACCTGGGAAAAGATAAAATATGTTCTTAAAGCCTTTACCAAAAAACCTAATTTTCAATATTAGGAACAAATTTAATAGTTTAATCAAGGATCGTAAACTTTGAATCACATTGCAAACCCATTACCAATCTGAGATAGAAATTGTCAATAATACAACTGAATCATCCACAAAGAACCACAAAGAGCATGAGGAGACCAAAGTACAGACCTGCGGGCGAGGGCGAGATCGGTCAAGGCTAACCTAAAGTAGATCGTCTGTGAGGAGAATGAAGTAGAGATTTGCAGGTGAGATCGGCTGCGGCGAGTCACAAGAGAAACCCTCGTTCTCCGAAGCAAAAGATGTTTGAGGGCACGCAAAATTGCTGTTTCCAGGGCACGCGAGAACGATCTCGGCACTGGTGCTCCTGAAAGTTAAAAAGCGGAGGGGTAGTTTAGGGAAACAAAATTTGCAACCACGGGCCGCAGAAGGAAGGGGCTAGTCGCAGCTTTGCGGCAGCTGCGGGTGCGATTCTCTTTTTTTGGCAAAACAAACGCTCGCACGGCGCGGTTTATGCCGTGCTGTGCACCAAAAGCCGTACCAAATGTACCCTAAGTTAGAGAAAATAGCTTTCTCACCATAAGTTCTTCAAAACACAGGTTCCTAAATGTGCTTAGCTATAGTTCAGACCATACGCATGTATAAAATCACCCCAAAAGTAATCTTAAACTTAGATTCATACATATTGTATTGAAGGGTGGGACATATGACTTAGAAGAATGATGGTTTTAAATTTAAAAAAAAAAAATTTTAATTTCTTACTTCTCTGATTCTAATTATTGGAAGGCAGAGAAACACTTTAAGGGCTTGCTATTATTATTATTATTATTATTATTATTATTATTATTATTATTATTTCATGTATGGTATAATGGTAAGCACTTTCCAAATTCAGAACTTATGTTTGTCAGCTAAAATAAGTTTAGAAGTTATGTTCTGAAAAGTAAATGTTAAGTTAAATCCATGATTGTGGTGCACTACTTAGTGGTTGAAAGCTTTAGTTTTCAACTAATAGACATTAATAAAAGTGTAGTTGAGATTATTTCTTTATACAATTATGGTTGACAATATTGATAATTATAAAAAAAACAAAGGGCTTGTTAGATGTTAGCTAGTTTTTATTAATGTCCAAAAATCCTATTGAAGATTACTATCAATTTATATGCAGTTATTACATGTTAAATGAGTATTTTTTTTAATATATATATATATCATCACATGAATGAAAATTCTTTTTGCAATATTTAAGATATAGATATTTGATCTTATTCATTAAAATATTTTCTCTCCATGAGAATAAGAAATTGATAAACTCTTTCACACTACTAATGAAATCATCAGATAAATGACTATTGTTGTCTAGGCAATTCAAGAATAAATACTCTTAAATTCCTCTTCATGCGAAGATATATAGATCAACTTACGTTCTGGATTTTGAGACCACTCAAATCTTATTGCAATGTGCTCCCAAAATCTTAAAACATGATTGAATATATGTGCTCACTAAATTGCCATCAAAGTGGTCTTAAAATCTTAAAAGGAGATGTCATCCATTGAAATATGGGAGAATTCCAAGAGGGTATCCATTATAGATGAGATTAAGAAGATGAAAATAAACAACTTCCATAAGCCAACCTATCTTCTATAATAGGCAATTTTTTAAAAATAAGTATCATTCAATTAATACGTATTATACTCAACTATTAATAAAATTAGTGATTTTGAATTAATGCGTACGACGCTGAAATGATGCCACGTGATAGCAAAATACTTAACTGCTAATGAAGTTATAAGCTATAATGTTTAAATAATTAATTATTCTTTCTTATGTTAGAGATAGCTCATTGATGAAGATCAAAAAAGTCACGTTGTTTGATCACTTAAATTTTTTATTAAATTTTTTTAAGATAAATATTATTTAATGCGATTTATTTTATTATATTTGAAAATAAATAATTATTTTTCATTCATTATTGAGTGAAATAATTAACTATTTTAAATAGCTTTATAAATATTTATAATTATAATATTTTAAAACTATTATTATTTAAAAGTGATTTGTATATCCTAACCAATAATAAGATATATATAGTTTTAAATAATAATAGTTTTAAATAATAATAGTTTTAAAATATAGATATAATTATAAATATTTATAAAGCTATTAAATAGTTAATTATTTCACTTAATTTTAATGAATGAAAATAATTATTTATTTTCAAATATAATAAAAAATAAATCATTAATAATATTTATCTTATTAAAAGGAAATTAAATTTATTTTCCAAAAATAGAATTTAAATACATAGTGTGGTTCAACACGCGACTTTGATCTTCAATCTAACATCAACCGAAGCTATCCCGCTTAACTTTAAGGAAAAAAAATTAATTATTTAAACTATTACAAGTCGCCCACTGCTCTCATTTCACTAAGATACTACGCCACATCGTATCAAAAGGCAAAGTTACTAATTAAGACTATACCTATTCTTAAATTTTATTTTGACCGTACTTAATTACCTAATTTAGATTCTAACCATACTTAATTTAAAAAAATTACCTCTATAATAATAGGAATTTGTCTTCATAACTTGAAACATTATAAAAATATATAATTTCTTGAATAATGAAAGAAATTATCCCATTTTATCAATTGAATCTTGATTTATTTATTTATTTGTTTTTTGCTAACTAATTATGAGCTAGCAAGAAATTGCTTTAATTCTAGGTCTACGAAATCGTGAAATCAACTCATGTTCTAACTCAAGTCATCTACAAAGAAAAGCCATCTCACATCTTTTTATATTCGATTAACTATGGCTGATAGACTTAATTCTTTTCAGTAAAATTATAACCATCTAGATTTCATTCTCTCAACATGATGTCTTCCTCATAAAAGACAATAAAAAAAAGGATTTAATTCCCAATTTCATTATCAAACTCCAATTAGCTTAAATGCACTATAATATTTTAAGGATTTAGATGTCAAATTAATAGACAAAAATGTATTTTTCTTATTTACTAAGTTAAATCTAAAAGCTCAATGATTATACCATTGAATTTCTAAAGTCCATGATAAAATGAGATTTATGAATCATAAAAGCTCAAGATGATAAGCAAAGCCTAATAGTGACAAATCTCAATCCCAATGTTATAAAAACATAAAAAAATATATGCACCAAAGAACATCCAATAAATTTTCATATAATTTAAGAGCTAAAAAGAACTTGCCCCAAATTTCATAATGATCAAGCAAAACATACATGTCAAAAACAAAAATCAAGTCAAGATTCGACTCTGATGGATGGGGTGGTGAGGAAAGAGATTTAAGCCAATATAGGAGATTAAGGGGATAGAGGAGAGGAGTTATATTTGAGAAGGTCGTTAGTCGCAGCTTCTATCCAAGAGGAGTGAAGATAAATGAAATGGGACTAGGACATTGCGTCAATCATAAGCTAGGAGTTTATGATCGATCTTAAGAACTGATTGTAATCTCTATCGTAAACCAATTACTCCATATGTTCTAGATTCTATAGCATATGTTAGAGAGGAACTAGAAGGAGAAGATCCTTTTTATCCTCAAACTTGCATGACTCAACTATTCTTGATATATCAAGATAGACAAGAGTGTCATTTGTAGACTGTTTTCATCTCTAATCAATGCACTGTACTTATTTGAAGTAAATTCTTTACCACAGGCGCCCTCATTCCCTTATGCTGAAGATAGGCCTTTGTTACAATGGGTGTGATGGGGGATGAATTATATGATCTTTTGATGAGTTAATTAGGTAGGTTTTATCATAACTCTCTAGCTATTGTTATTATACGAGTCATATACTAATTTTTTAAACATTTTCAGCTTATATTAACTTATTTTATTCTCTAATGGCAAGAATTTTGTCTTCATTACACTTAGTTTATAATAAGTTATGCTTCCTTTAACCATCGTGATTTGTGTCCCACTAATTCTATTTTATTTTCATTCAAAATATTTAAAATTTTCATACTAAATGCAATCTTAAAGAGCCAATCATTAATTACTTTTCATTGCAATCATATTAAGTTGTGATGCATTATTTAGAAGTGAAGGTTTAGCTAATATTTGCTTATTTTTTGCCATACTTAGGTGAAATTATGATGCATTGATTAATAGTAACATCCTATCAAATTAGTATCTATTTCTCAGCACAATTAAGTTGGATCACAATATATCACTTATGGAAAACATTCAAGAACTAACAAAATTTAAATGTGAATTTATTTCATTAATTATAAAGCGAGTTTTATACAATTGATTATAAACTTTATACACACACATATAGAGACACACGCACAAATATACGTACATACTTATGAATTTATATATCAAGCATCAAAAGTTTAATATTTGTATATAAATTATTTTTCTATGTATAAAAAAAATTCACTTTAATAAAGACAATAATAATTATATTTTGATGTGATATTAATGATTTAAATGTTATGTATATAAATATTGAAGTTTATGTATTAGATATTTAAACACAAAAGAATAATATGGTATATATGTAAATCCCCTTTTTCTTTAATCATCATTGTTTTGTCATTGACTTATTTTTATTTTTTTAATTAGTAAAATTCAACGGACAACTGTAAATTATGTACTTACATGACCAATTTAATCAGCGGGCTAATATGGATAAACAATTTATAATTTTAAACCATGGTTTACCTATCCCGTTGACTCATTCCTTCAATTCTATCAACTTCGAGTTACATGCAACAATAAAATATAATCTCTAATTGCTCATAAACAAATAAAATCGGCTTAATAACTAAACAAAACTCCTGCTAAGCAATAATAATATAATTATTAGTTAGGGGGTTCAAATAACCATCTCAAAGCAATTGTTAATTAGGTTAAATAAAAGTCAACTTCAAAGAGTTAACGATCTTCCAAATGGATGTTAATGGTGATTTGCTGGTTTGACCTGTAAAATATTCAAATTGTTGCTTATAAAATACAACTGTTGTGTGGTTGACTTTTAAATTGTGAGTTTCAAATTTAAATATAATTTTTGCATGTCATTTAACATTTTCTTATTTGCATATTACACTTTATATATATATATATATATATATATATATATATATATATATATATATATATATATATATATATATATATATATATATATATATATATATATGTCTTTACTTGCTAACAGCACATATTTATATTCAAATAATTGAAAAAATACCATTAAAATGTATTGAAGAAAATTAGGCCTTAGCTCATAAGAAAGTGAGGTTCAAAATTTAATGGTACAATTAAAATTTAATTAAATGATATAATAAATATTAAAATTAATTTAGTGTTAGATTGCATTTAATAATTCCAAATGTATGCTTAACATTTCAAGCGTTTTCAAGTTAAAATTTGATTTCAAATAAAAAAATATAGATTGAATTCAAATGAATTAAATACACTGATCAAAAGGATGTAAAATCATATGCCATTTGTAATATTGCTAACTGCCAATCATTTTGAGCTCGCCTAAGTGGCACCACACCCCCAATAAACATTCAATTATTTTACATTACATTTGTCAACCAAAAAAAAAAAAAATGTAAAAGTCGTGAATTTGTGAAAAGCCTCAACTAAAACAACTATAAAGTAATTTTTTACATCAATTCCTTTACATCAGATTCTTTTGAATCACGATTCAAACTTCAAACAAAATTTAGTATAATTTAAATGATTTTACCGTAATGTTTTCACTTATTCAATACATAATATTCTGTTTAGAATGTTTGACACCTGAATATTTTAAATATAATTTTAAATTAGAATTTTATGATATGACATTTTAATTATTTTTATAAATTTTAATTTATGTTTTTTATTTCTAATCATATGATCAAAATAAAATAAAAAAGTAAATTTAATTAATATTATAATTAACTGATTTTTCAAAAATTGATCTGAATTATCAATATTGATCAATTCTAACCTATTTTATAATTCAGCTTTAAAATCCAAAGAAGTGTAGAGAAAGAAGGTTTAGGTGAACTATTTAATATTAAAAATACACAATTATTTTCAGAGGTTTAAAATAAATAGTTTTTTTTTGAAATAAAATAAATAAATAAATATGATTTATCTTTTTTACAAATAATTCTAGAAAAAAAACTAAAAAATAATCTTAAAAGAGCCTCAATTAATGATCTTGTAGAGGACCTGGAGAAGAGACAGCTAGATCAAGTTTACATAAATCTCTCTCTCTCTCTCTCTCTCTATTTTTTCTTTAATAATTACATGCATAATAATTAAATTTTTAAATTATATTTAAAATATTACTATTATTATATTTTTAGATGTGAATACAGTTTTTCATACATAAGTAAAATATTAAAAATATAAATTTCAAATTTTAAGTGTTAGATGTATAAATACATATGATTATGTGGTATGTCTACCAATCTTTCAAAAAAAGCTCTATGTATAAATAACAAAAGTATTTTTTTATGTATGATATGACACTTAAAATACTACTAGTCGAAGCACGAATCTTGATGCTAAAAGCAAGTCGATCCAAGTTGAAACTAGATCAAGACTTAAAATATCCTCAAAAAACTCGATGTCGCTTAAATTTCTAAATAACTCTCAAACATGGAGTGTCAAATCGAAGCGCCTCGACTAACCGGATCTAACGAGCCCAAGATCTCATAATTTTGACTTCATTTGAGCATTCAAATACTTAAATACATCAACATCAAGGAATCATTTTGAGTCCGATGAATTAGTGTGGTCGATTTTGCATGTATTTACGTAGATGCTACTCCTCCAATAAAGCTTCATTCCTCATATGAGGGAGGCCAAACAAGATGAGAGAGCTCTAAAGCTTGAAAATCCTTCAAGCATAATGGTGTATCACTGACGTCACCACCCGATTACCAACCACCGCTCGCCACGCCCGCCACCGCTGATCGCTGCTGCCAATCTCTCGTTCGGTCCACCGCCGACTCGCTATTATCGCTCACATCGCCGCCGGCATCGCCATATCAACCATCGCCGCCGGATTACGCTGGCCACCGCTGCCACCACCATCTCGCCGCGGGCCATCCTCGGTTCCATCATGATGACCTTCATCGCCGCTGATTGTTTCACCGTTTCACCATCATCATTCGCTACTACTAACATATAACTCAACGTGACGGCATATGTTGGATTTTGGGATTCATTTAGAGCTTCTTTGTAATCTCGATCGAAAAATTTGTATCCAAAACAGTTTTTCGGTGGTTTTCCTCTTTTCGAGATTTTCCACGTAAAATTCTCGAGTTTGTTTCACCTTTATCACATGGTCTTGATTTCACAACAAAGCTAATAAACTTTCACTCTACCGAATTTTCTAGCATGCAACAATGTCAAATTTTAGGTATTAGATATATAAATATATAAAATTGTGTGATATGAGTGTAAATCTTCAAAAAAAATATATTTTATTTCATTTTCTATCTTTTTAAGAGATAGAAATATATACATAAAGGTACAATTGCCAAATGTTTCGAAATAATCACTAAAAGGTTTAGCCTTTCTAATAATCTAGACATATAGTTAACTAAGCAATTTTTGAGATATAGGCTCTATCCCTTGATATTAATTTTTTTTTAAAAATAAAACAATCTTCAACTTGTTTTAGTGTCTTACCATATTTAGTAATTTGGCTAAATCAGAGATGTGCAAAAATAACTAAAATTCTAACAAAAGTGAAATTGAACCCCCATTGCTAAGGACCAAGTTACTATTGGGATTAGTCTCGGACCAAAGATTTAAAAATATGCTATGTTTAAAAATAGATGATTGGTCTTAAGGGTGTCAATAACGGACCTTATATAGACTTAATATGAAAAATTTTAGATTTGAGTTGATTCAATTAACTTTTGAGTATGGTTTACGTTTAAGAATCTGAATCGTTTAATTTTATAGATCGAATTCGAGTTGACCTAACAACTCAAAATGGACTGGATTTTAATCTGTCAACTCAAATTTGATCTTATTTTGGCTTGCTAATCTGAATTTGACTTAATTTTGATCCATGAACTTGAATTTGGTTCAATTTGGATCCGAATCCGACTTCAAATACATGTAAATAAGTCACTTGGATCATGTTGAAGGTGTGTGGGGTTCAGCTTGAGATTTTTGACTCAAATAAATGAGTTTAGTTTAAGTCGTGCATATTCAAGGCAAGCCAAATTTGAGTGAGAATTGAACCTAACTCGTTGACCCAAATTGACACTTCTAATCAACCCTTATCTGTAGGTATAAATATTTAGGAATAATGATTTTAAGCATTGATTTATTTAAATCAATTCTAATCTCTCATTAATCCACCATCATTGACAAATAGTTTAAGAAATGGAGACTATTGGTTTAACAACTATGTTAAAGGGGTTAATACAATTTATAGCTCTCATAAGTCTTGATAAACTTATTCTATAATTATGCGTATTTATTACACTCATGAAGACTCCACATGATCAAGTTGACTCTTCATGTCTGTTACTTATGCTAAAAAGTTTCACTTAGAAGGATAATTGATATGACACTTAAAATACTATTAGTCAAAGCACGAATATTGATGCTAAAAACAAGCTGATCCGAAGTTGAAATTGGTCGAGATCAAGCATTTAAAATATTCTTGGAAATTCTGGGATGTTAGTTAAATCTCTAAATAACTCTCAAACATGGAGTGTTTATAGTCAAATCGAGCGTCTCGACGAGACGGATCTAACGAGCCCAAGATTTCATAATTCTGACTTTATTTTAGCATTCAAATACTTAAAATACATCAAATGATCAAAGGAATTATTTTGAGCCATCCCATGAAGTGGAGTGGTTCGGATTTTGCATGTATTTATAGAGATGTCACTCCTCCAATCTATAAATCCTCATTTCATATGAGGAGGCCAAGCAAGAGAGAGGAGAGCTCTAAAGCTTGAAAATCCTCCGTGCATAATGGTGCCACCACTCGACGCACCACTCCCCGCTTACCAACGCCACGCCACCACCGCATCCGCCGTCCAATCTGCCTCCATCATGACAACCTTCATCGCCGGGTCATTCCCCGCCGCCACCATCATGTGCCACCAACTGTTACAACCCAACGAATTGGTCAAGGCATTCCATTTGGGACTTGTACTCTTCTATATACTCTATGTAATCCTCCAAGTATCTAAAACTTGTACTCCAAAATAAATATTCTAAAACTTTCTCTATATGATATAGATATTTCACATATTAGGAAGAGATTGTAAGACTTATTAAAGTAATTTGATTAGTTAAATATTTGATAGTTTAGAAAAAAAAATAATATTAAAAAATATCTTATCTAGTTGACCCTCACATGCTATAATTGCATTAAAGTCAACTTTCATCATATAAAATGGCTAGATTTCTACTTGCTTCTTAATTTCTATATTTGCATAGAAATATATATATATATATATATATATATATATATCTCTCTCTCTCTTGTTAATTTTGTCAATAAAATAAAATAAAATAATTTTATTTTAACATAAAAATTTATCTTCGAAATTATTTGAAGAATTTAAAATAAATTCTAATTTTTAATTATATTAAAAATAGAAGAGAGAGAGAGAAAAGGCGAAATTGAGGGAGTGCAAGAGGAAGATATAGAGAGAGAAAGAAGAGAGAGGTGAGAGTGAATGAGAGGTTCAGCTACAAGAAGTAAAAGTCCCGAAGACTTTCGAGCAGCACAATTTATTTTTTATTATTTTTGCATCTCCTTGGATTAATTTAAGTAAATTTTCAATTTTATTGAAATTTATCATGATTATCAAATCACATATCTTAAATGCATATTTAATTCAAATCCACCGATGACTTCTTAATATACTTTAATCACTGAAAAGACTTGAATTTTTTTTCCTGTTATCTCCAGCTTTCCGTCAACCACCAATGACCTATATCTTTCTTTTATTCTCTCCTTTCTCATTTCATTCCTCCACTTCATCTCTTTGTTAGACAACAATGCTGCGTTTCTTCGAGCCGGAAGCAAATACCAGGTGGCTGGCTGTCACCCCTCCGCCGCCGCAGCTCAACACTGGAGCCGTTGTGCCAGCGGAGTCAAAGGAGGTTGCCGTACGCCGGAGTTCATCCCTTCTCGCGACGGTTAATCTCGTCAAGGACCGATGGCATCCCTCACCTTTTCAGACGGTTGCCGACGTTAACGTTTCTTCCTCGCTGAGTCCGGATGCTTCCTCGGCGACTGACTCTTTGTGAGTTTTTCGAGGGTTTGAAAATTTGCTGAATAAAGATTTAGTTGAGGAAATAATATAATTTTAAATGTTTTATAAACACAAAACCTACTTCTGATGATTCCAAAGATGGTTTTGGATATTTAGAACATAGCCTTATATAATTTCTTTCACGCTTGTCTTGCAAAATAATAAAAAAATTGTTATAATTTTTTCTTCTTGCACCACCTATTTCCAATTTACAAATATTTATAATTCTCTCTAGTATTTTCCTGCTTTATTAGGAAAAATGCCTTTAGTGGGGCGGCAGGCGGTGTGATCTCTTGGCAAGACTCCGGCGTTTTCCGTCGCCAACCTACAGATCCGTTTCTTGAAGCATGCCATGGTTTATTAAATTTCATAACTCTTTCTCTTTTTTATTTAATTTCTGAATTAGACTTCATATTATATAGTTCTGTTAATATTATGCTTTTATTATATTCCATAGGATAAAATTATCGTATTCTCACGTAAAAATCATGAACTCTAACATTATAAGCTTATCATTAAAAAGTGCATGTGTTAAATGAAGATTAAAAAATCGTATCTGTTTTTGAAATATATATAGTTTGCGATTTTCATCCATATAAAAAGGCAAAACAGGAAAAAAAAAAAGGTTCAGATAACAGTGCCTGTGCCTTAATTACTTTTCTGTTTTCATAGGAGGACGAAGCTCATCTATGGCGGTGGATACAAGAGGAAGATCAAACCAGCGTGTAAGTATTAATGAAATAAAAACCGATTTTTTATATGAAAACTAATTAAATAAAGGTAATGGCTTTGTATATAGGACATGTCGAAATATTGGAGGAAGCGAGGCAGTATGGTTAATGAAGAAGAAAGCAAGAAAATGGCAGATCAGAAAAGACAGAAAACCAGTGGTGACGAGAAGCTCTATTTTTCACCATCTTTTGATTTTTCTTCTTCAAAGATGAGAACTACGATCAACCGGACAATAAAAGTAATTAAGAACATTGTTTCTCTAAATATTATGTTTAATTGTCTGTATGTAATTTACTTGATTTTTTTTTCTTTATTAAAATTTGAATTTAGGAACCAGTGAAGAACCAGAAGCTAGGGGATAAGATCACTGCCCTTCAACAGCTGGTTTCTCCTTTTGGCAAGGTATAAAAATATCATATATAAGAATATAACTTGGTCTTCATGATATCAGTTTCTTGAATTTCAATTTTTTCCTTTTTTGAGGGAATGGAAGATATTTTAGCTTATTACACAAAAACAGTAACATCTGCAAGTTACTCATTTTGATATTTTGCAAGACAACAATCAAAAAAAAGATAGAAGTAAACTTTTACAAAGACAAAAAAAAATCTTTCGCAGTATCATTCGATTAACATAAGGTAAATATTAGTGAGAAGAAAATCCAAAGCCAAGTTTTAATGAGAAAATGTTAAACAAATGAAATGTTATTAATTAGAAAAATTATTTATATCCGAATTTTAATAACATAGCATTATATGACACTAGCCATATTATGCATGTATCGATGAAGTTTTGTATATTGATCTATATATGTTGTTTACTATGGTGCTTAATATTGCATATTTATAATTATATAATAATATGTAATTACGTGATATAACGCTATACACATTATATTATTATAATTCTAAGATAAAACTACATCGTAACTCCCGGGATACCGCACATAATATTCACTCTACTAATTAAAATAGAATTGCTTCTTTTTTATTGTGAAGAAAAAATAATGAAGAATTGATCATGGTATTTTACTATCATTAGATGAGTTTTGTTAGCCCTTTATATATATATATTTATTTATTTTATAATTTATTTTTCTTTCCTAAGAAAATAATTTTATGAGAATATTGATATGCTGACTTGTGCTGCATGTGAATATGTCTGCAGACAGATACTGCATCAGTGCTTCAGGAGGCTACAGTTTATATCAAGGCATTGCACGAACAGATAAAGGTATGATAATTTCTTTAATGAATTTTTTTTTAATTAACTTCAATAATAATCAAGAATTATAGATATTTATCTAACAAAAATCTATAAAATAACTCAGTTTCAGATATTGAGCAGGCCTCATTTTGAAACAAATTCTTCAGGCAGTATTCAGGTATTAAATATTAGCATAAAACGTATAATATTTGCATTTTTTTCTTAAAAAAAAATCTTTTTGTAAGGTTAATTTCATCTGTGCATTCCTGATTAAGTTATAATTTATAATAATAATGTCATAATTAGCTTTGTCGTTAAAGCTGATTGAAAGAAGCCTGAACTAATTTATTATAACTAATACTAGATTGTCCCATTCTTTCGTTGTATATGTCAGAGGTCTGATGCAACAAATGGAGCTTGTTTTTGCAACAAAATCATGAAAAGTAATAAATTAATATTTTAATACTTCTGATTGTTAAGTATTATTAAATTAATATTGGATATGTCGTCTTTTTAATGAGTTTCATTCGGGCCATCCATCCTTTTTGTCTTCTTCGTATATTTCATTTTTATAAAATTCTCAATGATATGATCATAATATAAGTAAATATATGAATCCTATTATTCAAAAAAATAAAAAAGTTGATTAAATTATAAATACATATATATTAGATGATTGATTCGTAAATTTTTCATTTAATTATCTAATACCTAAAATTAAATATTTACTTATCTAATATTTTTTTATATTTAAAATATATATTTCACTTTTTAAAAATAAGTGAAAATAATATTTTGATGTGATATTGAAGATTAACATATTATATATATATATATATATATATATATATATATATATATATATATATATATATATATATTGAAATTTAGATATTAGATATATAAATACATAAGAATTATATGATATGTATGTAAATCCCTATTTAATATATATATAACCGGTGTTAAAATTCTCTAGAATTTGAGGGACTTGGAAGAAAAAAAAAACCTAGAAAACCTAAACGTGTTTTCCAAGCTCAAGAAAATTGTTGCATATTTTATAAAAATTATAAATATGTTTTTATTTTTTTATTTTTTAAAAAAAAAAAAAACAGGGCAATGGACATGGTGGACGGTCGAGATTGTACGACTGGGGCTCTGCCTCATCCCAAACTCTTCAGCGATCATCAACTTCGCTAATCAAGAATATCCAGATCTTTCCATGCGAGAATTAATAAATCAGCTGAATTAATTGTTCATTGTAATAATTTTACTTCATTTATATATTTGCTGAATAAATTTATCAAATTCTTACGGCTTAAAGCTTTTATATTAATTAGCTAATAATTCTAAACAGAAAACTAGCTTTATATTTTTTTTTTGTCTATTATGTATATTTGAAAAAAGCAAGGAAAAATGTTTCTACTTCACTGAATAATTAATATATATGAATTTAAATATAAATTTGTCATTTATAATAATCTATTTTTAATTAAATATAAGCAAATTAAAAATTTAAATATATGCCATTTATTAGTTAAAAAAGAGAGATTATTAGTAATTCAATGTAAATTTATATTGATAATAACATGCTGATATCGAATATATAATTATTATGTATTGACTGTAAATTATTATGTATTGATATAATATTAATTATATTATAATATATAATAATATATAATATTTTATAGTTAATATATATAATACTTTACAGAATAATTATCTATTAATTATGTTCGTAGAGTTTAAGATATAAAAGTTATATAAAAATTCTGGATAGTAAAATAATATTTCTAAAATAATAAGGTGAGTTTCGTCTTCATGAATTGTCATACTCTATTAGTAAACTAAATATAAAAATATAATGTCATATTTACGTGCATAAACAGAACATTTTCTGAAGGCCATGCATGGTTGTAATTTAATACGGGGTTTCCAATGTCGGATGAGCTGTAAGAAGCAATCCATGCAAGATGGCTGGCCATTTGGAAATTTTCAAATCATTAATTAAAATATTAAATTAAATATAATATATTAGTTGAAAATTTTGAAGTCATTTTAAATTAATATTAATTTTTTTTAATTAAGTCTGGTATTTATTTAATGTGTTTAACTAATTTGGTGAATTTCGCTGTCGCTGCCATCGTTTTCTACAAACCTCTGTCTTGTTTGTAGATATTAGTATTATTGTTATCCGAAATTAATGTAAATCTGCGCATAAAAAATAAAATTTAATATCATATATATATATATATATATTTGAAATCATGATTAAAAGCAATATTTTTATATTGTAAACTTATTTTTCTAAAAAAGAAAGTGACGGTTAATGATGTGACTAAAAAATTATCATGATTTTATAAAAAAAATGCTATTTAATAGTTATCTTAATTTAGTCTCAAATATTTTTAGAGAACGGTGTATTTTCATACAATAGCACAGCATTTCCCAATTATGTTCTGGCTACGTTATGAGAAATTTTCAGTGAAAAAATTATATTTTTTAATTTAATATAATTAGTTATGATAATAATTAAAAAAATTATAATTTAACTTTTATAAAAAAAATTTATATATTAAAATAGCAAATTCTTTATATAACTATTTCTTTTGCAACAATTCTAATACTATTTTTTTCACAAAACTATAGTTATCTTAAATGCATCATTGTCATATTATATGTAATATTAGACATTTTCTTAAGAAACATAATTAAGAAATTAAAAAAAAAAACATTTAATTTTATGCTGTTTTTTTAATGTGAATAATAATATATTAAAAAAAAAACTATTTAAAAAATATGGCTACATTGCATGTTGCTTAAAATCAGCGTACCTATTTTTATTTTTAAGTAGAGAAGTGAAATGAGTTGATTTAGAACTTGAGGACAAATAAACGGCAAGTCTCACTTCGCCAAATTCTTAGTAGAAGGAGTATGATATTAATAATGATGGTTGTCAGTCTTGTTCGCAAAGGAGGATATTGATTTAATTAATAATTTAATATGATACACGAAAATAAAAGAATTTGAGGATCCAAAAAATATATAAGTTTTAATTTTATAAATACAAAATTTAAATTTTTTGTATATAATTATCTCTAAAAATTATGATTTAGTTTTGTTGTGTGCTAGAAAATTAGTTGCAGTAGAATAAAAGTTTACGCTTTTGTTTTGTTGTGGAATCCAAACATGTGATGTTTGAAGAAAACAAACTCTGAATTTTATATGGAAAAATCTCAAAAAGAAGTAAAAGCCAATTTAGTAAAATATTCCATATGTTTGTTTGTACGTTTTCCGATAGGATTACAAAATATATAAAGAAAAATAGAAATCCTGCAACAACATCTATATAGTTAACAATTTGTTGGTTGCGTTGATGATGATAAAATGCAATTAGCGGTGATGTTCAGTCAGCGGTGGCGATGGCGGAGATGGTCGATAGGTCGATGTGGCCAGCGATGATGGCGGGCGCAGCGGTGGAACCAAACGGCAATGATGATGATGGTGGCGCAACGGCAGCCGAAATGGTCAGCGGCCAGCCGAACGGAGATGATGGCGTGGGGATGGTACTAACTGGGAAGCCGATGGCGGCGGCTATCGGCGATGGTGGTCGGCGTGATGACCGCGATATGGTGATGCAATGGCGCAGCGATGATCGATGGTGGGATGATGCGACGATGGCGTGGGTGGTCGACGACCGTTGAGTGGTGACATGATTATGCTTAGAGGATTTTCAAACTTCAGAGCTCTCTCTTCTCTTTAGCTTGGGCTCCCCTCATGTGAAGAATGAGGGGCTATTTATAGATTAGAGGGATTGCCGCTTCTGTAAATACAAGCAAAATCTAAACCACTCCATCGGATGACTTAAAATGATTCCCTTGATAATGTGATGTATTTTAAGTATTTAAATGCTCAAATAAAGTCAGAATCAAGAGATCTTGGGCTTGTTAAATCCGGCTCGTCAAGATGCTCGATTTGATCATAAACATTCCATATTTAGAAACTATTTAGGGATTTAATAGATATCCCAAAATTTTTGATGATATTTTAAGTGTTTGATCTAGACTAGTTTCAACTTAGGATCAGATTGCTTTTGACATCAAGATTCGTGCTTTGACTAGTAGAATTTTTAGTATCATATCAGTTGCCCCCCTATTTTTGGATGACATTATCTCCATCATCCAAAAATATATGCCAAATAATTGAAAATAACAAATCCTTCAATGAAATTTCTGGGTAGTTTGAGAGAATAGATCTTCATGGATGCACTTATGATGAAAGCGGGTGTGGTCGTGCGTCTGGTACTTGGGTGCAAGATTCGGGGATGGGCCCGACACTTCTGCTCGTTATCACTGGGCATGCAGGCTTCTGGCCTTACGAAGTTTTTTTCAATTTTTTCCATTTCTTTCGCTTTTTTTATTTTTCCCTTTTTGCCCCATAGTTGGCCTATAAAAACCCTCCTAGGGTCAAGTCAGAAGATACAACTCCCATATGCTCTAGTGTTCCTCTTCATTTGATGAGAAATCATCTAGCATAAGTTCAAGGGCTAGGGCAAAATTTTTTTTCTTTTTGTCAGCGAAGTTCAGACCTTCTTCTTAAGAGAAGGACATTCGACTTGCTAATCGATATACTCTGAGCTCCATTTTCCCTCGAGAGGCAGCGCCTTCGAGCTGGATTTGGAGGCAATAAGGCCAATATATGAGGCTCTGTTTTCCCCGAGAGGTGTCAACTATCCTCGTCGGACGGCCAGTTTGGGCGATCAAGGCTGTAGTTCATGCAGAGGCTCCCTCCCAGAGGCTGTCTCATCGGACCGATCGGGTTTGGAGGCCATCAAGGCCTGTAGTTCATACGACAAGACTCTGATTTTCTCTCAAAAGAGGTGTCAATTGTCCTCGTCGGGCCAACCAGGTTTGGAGGCGATCAAGGCTCGTAGTTCATACAGCGAAGCTTCGATTTTCCCTCGAAAGAAACATCAACTGTCCTCGTCTGATCGACCGGGTTTGGAGGCGATCAAGACCCGTATTTTCTACTTCATCATGTAGGAAATTGAATTTCTTGAAACTCTAATAGTTGGTAGATCGCGGGCAAGCGTCAATTAGGAATCATCCTTCGAAAAACTTAGAAAGTCTCGCAGGTAATTTCAGAGTATCATTAAAGATAAATAGCTTTTTTTTTCTTTTTTGATCTCATATGTATGCATATATTTTTCGTTAGATCTTAGGCAAATTTTTTTATCCAAAGATGTCCATTAGCATTGAAGTCAGGAAAGAATATGCCCAAGTATTGGAGTGAGTGAATTGCTTTACACAATTCTCAGACTTTTATCTTTTTCTCTGTCTCTTATTAATTATGTATTTTCGCAGGATGATGGTCGGAAGAAAACCAATAGCGTGACAGCTACATACGATATATCATCCATTATCACAACTGATAATTTAATGGTGCTCCATAGAAAATTTCATTTCCCCAATTAGTTGGTGGCTATTATTGCCAAAAAGTCTGATCGAGCATGTTCACCTTTGTTAAAATACTTTATTATTTCTGAGATGATTCTTCGTGCGGGACTGTGATTCCCTTTGACTCATGAATTCATTGAGATCTTTAAAATATGACGTGCATTTTTGTCACAATTTTTATTTCGAGCTTTAGTGATCATCATTGGTTTAACTGTCTTCTTTAGAGAGCGTGGTGTTACTTTGAACATCAAATACTTGTGTCGAATGTGTAGATTCACATGTGATGCTCAGGGATGTGTTTCTTATCAGGCTATAAAGAATTAGATAGAATTTCAGCACGGGATCCATCTAAAAATTAGTCTAATGGATTTTTTTTTGTGAAAAATGAGTGATACCTCCCTGAAAGATGGGGAAGATTGAATGACCTTCCAGATTCATTGCTAATTGAAGAGAATGAAATCTTAACGACTCTTAATATTTCTGATGCAGAAAGCTTACAGCATGAGTTACGTCATATTTGCAAGTATATAATTGAAGATAAAATGTTCAAGGTTAACCTTTACATTCAGGTAGGGAGATCTCATGCTCTTCCACTGAAGAAATCAAATAAAGGTGATGAAAGATCTCCTCATATTCACAAGATTCTTTCAAGAATCCCATTACGAAATCATGGTGATAGCAATATTTCTTTTTTAAAGAAAAAGAAGATATGTGCAGAAGTAACTACGTCAAATATTTGTGGAGAAGATGTTGGCCTAGAGTTTAGCTATCTCAACTCATAATGGGAGATTTATTTCTCGAAGCATATTCCCGAAGAGGTGTTAAAGCACGATGCTTTGGGCGTCAACGGCGGTGAATTAGGACGTTATCTTATCCTTCTCTTTCTTTTCTTCTTTTTCTTTTTTTTTCGTGTAATATTTGTGATTTTTTGATTGTAGGTAGCTCAAATATAAAGGCTGATAGCTCATTTGGGTGTCGCTCTAGATGAGCGGAATACTGAATTTGTGAAGGTAAAATATTTGTAAGGTGATTATGAGCGAAAGATGAGTGCTAAGGCCAAAGAAGTGGTAGCTCTGGAGGATCAGCTAACCGGGTGTAGAATTGATCTAGCGAACATGTCAAATTCTCTTTCTCCCTAGCTTTAGGAGGTGGAGCACACTCTGATGATTGAGGTGAGGTGAGACTTCATGAAGAGAAAAGACTCAAAGCACTTGCAACGGAGAAGAAAGCTCTTGAAATAGAGAAGAAAGTATTACATAATTGTCTTTCTGAAAAAGAGCTTATAATGTTAGAAGCGGAAACAAATGAAATCTCCTTAAAGGCAGTGGAAGACTTTAAGAACTCCCTAGTTTATCGCATAATTATCGATGACCATGTCCAAGAAGCTCGTAATCATATTCTTGATGTTGAAGTGAAGGACTTGGAGAGACAATGTTTGGAGGAAGGTTTCATCCGAGGATTCTTAAAAGTAATCCACTTAGTACATCGCAAAATTAGAGCTAGTATTAAGAATCTATTTCCCAACCAAGTATCTGAAGACCCTTCGCTAGATTCAGAAGATGAAGGAGTTGAGAGTGAGTTTAAGGGAGCATCTTCTAGTGGTGATGAGGACATTGATATCATGTAGTATCACTTGAGGATGCATTTCTTTTTCTTTTACCTATGTATTATTATTTATAATTATTATTTGTATCCAAAATTTTGATTATTTCTTATATCATCATGTTAGTATTGCCAATGACATTAAAACTTTTTTGGGTGATTTGCTCTTATTTTGCTTTGACCTATCCGAGGTAATTGGTCAGAATATTATTCGACAATGCTAACATGTATGGATGAGGTTGTGGGAAATCCACCAAGGAATTCTTGGCCTATCATAGGTATTAGTCAAAATATTATTTGACGTCTTACCTGTATGGAAGAGGTCGTGAAATGTCCACCGATGACTTTTTGACCTATCCTAGATATTAGCCAAAGTGTTATTTGACTTCTTACTTGTATGGAAGAGACCGTAGAATGGCCGCTAAAGACTTTTTGATCTATCCTTGGCATTAGTCAAAGTGTTACTTGACTTCTTACCTATATGGAAGAGGTTCGATCAAGTCCTCTTGGGATTGATCATGCCCCGATTGAGACACAACGTGAGTTGTGCATTTCTCAAGTGAGAGGATTAAATGAAGGAGATTATTTATATGCAACAAGCTTGAAAGAAAAGGTCATAAACTCATTACTCTGATAAGGTCGGTGATACAATCATAAGTTAATCTTAACAAAGATACGAGTTTAAAGAGGAAATGATAAACGAGACAAAATAAAAGTTGTAATAATTATGCAGTAGGAATTACTGATAATATTTCCAGAGATTCTCAGTGTTCCAAGTTCGAGGTAAGGTTCTTCCCTCTGGATCCTTGAGCTTAAATGTTCCTGGATTTATCATAGCTATAACCACATAAGGGTCATCACAAAGAGGTGAGAGTTTATTGCATTGAGGGTCTTTGCCCGCGGCTTCAAAGAGATGGGATGGAGTTTCACTCTTCTGTTGAATTAATGAGCTACCCTTTGGTGGTAGGAAGCGATCCAAAGTAGGGCTATGTCACAAGTTTCGGGGAGTAGGTTCAGATTCTGTCAGTGCTTTTCTTCATTACTATCATGATTGAATGATTGTACTCATGGATTTGGAATCCCGATATCTACTGGTATAATAGATTCTGTGTCAAAACATAAATTATATGGTGTCTCACCAGTCAGAGTTCACGATGTAGTGCGGTAAACCCAAAGAACATTAGAGAGCTCCTCAACCTATTGCCCCCAACCTTCTTGAGATGCATTTTTAACCCTTTGAGTATAGTCCTGTTGGTAGCTTCAGTCTGTTCAATAATTTAAGAATGGGCTACAGCCGTATACAATAGCTGAATGTGAAGATCTTTACAAAAAGACGTAAAAATTTTTCCAGTAAATTGAGTTCCATTATCGGTGATGATCTTTGCAGGAAGACCGAATCGACATACCATATTTTTCCAGACAAATTGTTTAGCATTTGCCTTCATGATTTTAGCGAGTGGTTCAACTTGCACCCATTTAGTGAAGTAGTCAAAAGCTAAAATGATAAACTTTCATTGCCCTAACACTACTGAAAAAGATCCCATGATATCAATTCTCCATTGAGCAAAAGGATACAGGTTTTGAAGGGATGAGAGCTCTGTATGTGGTGTATGAGAGATGTTAGAGTGTAACTGACAACTCGCATATTTTTTTGTGAACTCCAATGCATCTTGCTTCATCATAGGCTAATAGAACCCTCGCCTTATAATTTTAAGGGCTAGTGCCCTTCCTCCTAGGTGTTATCCACATATCCCTGAGTGAACCTCTCTTAATGCATAATCAGCCTCTAATGGTGAGAGGCATTTAAGGTATGACCCAAAAAAAGCTCGTTTATATAGTTCACCTCCCATAATAATAAATTTTGCATCTTGCCTTCGGAGATGAGTTGCAGCAGTTGGGTTTTCAAGAAGGGTCCCTTCTTGTAGAAAGGATAGGATGAGGTCCATCCAAGAAGGTTTCTTTGTCTCAGTAATTGCTTGTATTACTCATGACCCTTGGATACTTGGAAAATATATTTCCTCAATATGCCTTCTCTTAAATAGATCTCGAGTAGCAGAGGTAGTAAGCTTAGCAAGAGCGTCAGTTCAAGTGTTCTTCTCTCGCAGTATGTGAATGATTTGATGTGTCTTGATATGGTCAAGAAGTGACTTCACCAAGTTGAGGTATTGTGCTAGTTGGGGATTATGAGTATTAAAGTTTTCCTCAACTTAGGAGGCGACGAGCTAAGAGTCAGTGTGGACCATTAAGTTTTGAGTTTCACAATCAATGACAAGTCTCAATCCTGTGATGAGAGCCTCATATTCAGCCATATTATTGGTTACAGAGAATTTTAGGCAAAGTTCATACTCTAAAGTATCTTGTTGGGGGGAAATAAGTAATATTTCTGCTCCGACACCAATATTTCCTGAAGCTCCATCAACATAGAGGGTCCATTGAGGAGACGAAAGGGGTGTAATAGATAGCTCATTTGGAGTAGGGGCAGTGCATTCCACTATAAAGTCTGTGAGTACTTGAGACTTTATATCTGGCCTGAGTAGGAAATGGATATCGAACTCTCGATTCTACCGGACCATTTGATTAACCTCCTTCAGAATGGCCCTAAGTGAATGAGTGTAAACGCAATAGTGTGAGCTTCAAAGTATGGACGCCATTTTATTGAGAAAATTAAAGCCAAAGCCATCTTATCTCTAGTGGACAATGACTTTCTATATTAGAGAATTTTTTTGCTGACATAGTAAATTAGTCGTTGTAGTGCATTTTCTTCTCGCACTAAAATTGAGCTTATTGTGTGGGAAGAGACTGCGAGATATAAGTATAACATCTCTCCTTGGATAGGATTGGATATTAAGGGTGGAGATGCTAAATATTCCCTTAGTTGCTCAAAAGCATGACATTCATCAGTCCTTGAAAATTATTATTTTTAGCTCATACAGAACTGGCTAAGAAGCGGGATAAGGCAACAATTTGTCCATTCAAGCGTTAAACTTTTTTGATATTTTTTGGAGGAGCCATATCTCTGAGGGCTCTGATTTTCTCAGGATTAGATTCAATTCTACGGTGGGTGACCATGAAACCAATAAAATTTTCTAATGTAACCCCAAAAGCACACTTGGTCGGGTTAAGTCGCATGTTATAACGTCGAAGATGGTTAAAACATATTTCTAAGTCAGAAATATGTGGTGATTCTTTCAAGCTTTTTACTAACATGTCATTCACATATACCTCCATTGTGTGACCTAAGAGGCCTTTAAAAAATTTATTCATAAGGCATTGATAGGTAGCACCAGCTTTTTTAAACTCAAACAGCATAACTTGGTAATACTATAAATATTTATATATTTGAAATGATGTGGCTTCTTCATCTGTTGGGTTCATTATTATTTGGTTGTAACTTGAGTAAGCATCTAAAAAACTGAGCATTTGATGCCCAGACGTAGCATCAACCAATTGATCAATTTAAGGGAGAGAAAAACTATCTTTTGAGCAAGCTTTGTTGACATCAGTGTAATCAATAAACATTGTCCAAGTTCCATTTGGCTTCTTAACCATGATAACATTTTCTAGCCATGTAGGATAATGTACTTCTCGTATGAATCTCACTTCTAAGAGCTTGTTAACTTCTTGTTCAATAGCTTGGAGGCGATCAGGTGCAAAACTCTGCTTCTTTTAGATGATCGGTTTGAATGTTGGATCAATTTTGAGGGAGTATATGATTACATTGGGGTCAACCCCCGGCATATCTGCCAGACTCCAAGCAAAGATGTCTTAATTTTTGCACAAGAAGCCTATATATTTTGCCCTCTTTTCGTTTGAGAACAGAGATCCAACTTGCACTGTTCGTAGAGGTTGATCATTTGATAATGAAACACGGAGCAAGACTTCCACGGGTGAAGCTCTCTAGGATACTTTTTCATCTCAAAAATTAAAATTATCGATGCTGAAGGTCACCGAAGGGCATAATTGAGCTTGTGAGATAACATGATTATGCTATTTGTTGATTTCCTACCACTCCAACAAGGGTTGGAAATTTCATCTTAAGATGAGATACCAAATAACAATTGGAGGGGCCTTCCAAAGATAACGTTGTACAGAATCGACTTGATGAATTGAATGAGTCACTTATCGAGAAAAATCTCTGAGGATAACAGGAAGGGTGATTGCCCTCTCCACTCGTACAGAGCGATTATCAAACCCATATAATGGTCCTACAGTAGATTGTAGCTTTTCCCTAACCAAGCTCATGTTAAGAAATATGGAGTAAAATAGAACATCGACATAACTCATATTATTAATCAAAATTCTCTTAACATTATAACATGTGTCATCGATCTCTGCATTGATGATAAGTGGATCTTGATGGAGAACTTGGACTCCTTCTAAGTCCGAGTCATTAAAAGTGATGGAATGATCAATACAAGATTTCTTTAACTCTGATTCTTCAGAGGTGACAATGAGGACTTGATTAGATAATAGTAGTCCTCCTGTGATTGTTTCAATTTCTATAACTATCTGACGACTATTTTGTTATTTCTATGATGGTTGTCCTGGTTGCCCCATAGTTGGAGTTATGTTTGCTTAATTCAATTGATTCTTCATAAATCGATGTAGATATCCTTGTTGAATGAGCCTCTCAATTTTTTCTTTGAGTTGTTTACACACCTCAGTAGTATGTTCATGACTTCGATGGAAGTGACAATATTGCTCCTGATTTCCTGAATTTGGTTTCAGCGGATGTGACCATTTGATAGTCTCTTCATCTCGAATGGCTGTTAAGACGTTAACACGGGATGTCTTCAGTGGTGTTTATTCTTTTTCTGGTTGTGGTTCATGTTGGTGATGTGAGAGCTGTGGAGGGAGATCATGACTACTTTGTTGCTTCTTTTGATGAGATTATCGGTATGTATTTCCTGGGGCACTCTTACATTTTTCTGTGAATTATTCAAATTATTTACGATAAGCATTAATAGCCTAATCAGCATAATTTTATGCTTTCACACGATGAACCAAGTCGGTATATTAGCAGAACATATCTCGCATTAGTGACGAGCAGAAAGGCCCAAGACGGAGCCTTCCAAGGAAAACTCCTCTTAATAGTTCAGAGTCTACTCTGGGTATTTGGCGAGCCTCTAAGGAGAATTTCTGGAAGTACTCCTTAAGTGATTCACCCTCATATTGATGAATGCCTGAGAGATGATAGGAATCTTTAATGATCCTCCGATTTGCAATGAATTGTTCTAAAAAAAATTTAGCAAGTTCATCAAAAGTTTGGATGGATCTCATTGGAAGGGAATATAACTAAGTCGCACGACCCTTGAGGGTGGCAAAGACGACAAATGTGTCGAGCTCGTTGGATATGCATGATGGTCGTAATGTGCGATATATGGGTCAATTGCCTCATCATAAGAGTCAATTCTCGGAAGCTTGAACCCTAAGGGAATAGGATGTTGAAGAATAGCTCTAATAAAAGGTGAAGACTCCTGATAGTTACGATGAGCGGGAAGATGATTTTTACTTTTAAAGTGAAATTCTTATCGCACTAAGCGTTGTAATTTCGCACGTATAATATGACGGGTGGAGACAACAGGATGAGAACGTGACAAGCTACCAGCAATAATTAGTGGATTAGCAGTCGTTTGAGCTGCAAGTGATGGATGAGTAGAACTAGTAGTGTCAAGGAGATCAGCATCACGGTCTAGAAGCTGAGGAACTTCAGTTTGATGGTGAGAAGGCCCAATATTAGCATTTTGATGTCCCCTAGCTAATGATCAATCTTGGGGGAGATGCGTTTGTCGTAGTAGTGACTGCTACGTTTCTCGTAAAAGTTAGATTATCTCATTTTGAGACTCTTTCATTGGGCGATATATTCTAGAAAGATTCTGTGCATCACCGAAGGGTCATGCTTATTAGAGGGAAGTAAGGCATAAGCTTGCCATCATTGGTTCAAGGATTAGTTTCGAGAGTGATGGGAGTTGGAGTAAGAAGCTCCGTTATTATGAGTATTATGCTTATTGGCCATAATGCAGGTGTTTACAGAGATCATGAATGTGGGGTTTCTTTCCCACAGACGGTGACAAATTGTTGCGTGCTAAAAAATCGATTGTGATAGAATAAAAATTTGTGTCTTAGCTTTGTTGTGGAATCCAACACACACATATATTTGAAGAATGAACAAGAAACTTCAGGATTTTTACGTAAAAAAATCTCAGAAAGAGGTGGAAAAACCACGGGGCCTAGCCCAATAAAAATATTCCACTATATGTCTATCTCAGAGTACAACGTTTTCCTGATAACAGATTACATAATTATATGAGAATGGTGACAATGGGAATCTAGAATCAGCAACAATGCTATCGGCCGTGGTTAGGTTGTAGTTTTAGTGGCGGTTGATGATGGTGAACAATGGGGTCGATGGCAAAGTGGCAGTCGATGGTGTGTGGCGAAGATGGCGGCGGCGATGGTGGTGATGACAAAACGACAATGGTGGTCGGTGGTAATGATCAGCGATGGTGATTGATGATTGTTGACCTCCATATGTGTGTCATAAATCAAGAAAAGCCTACAAGTCAAATTCGATGGACTTCGGAGGTGAAAGTGCATAAATTGAGGCTCAAAATTCATTGGATGTCACTGAAAATGGTCGAAATGATCTCTGATCAATGAACAAACTTTGTCATTAAGTTCAGAACGTCAAAATTGATCAGAATATAAATATTGTAAAATCTAACGATCAATCGATTAAACACTTGAGCTAACAATGTGTTGACAAGCATATCAGAGTCGAGAAGCTGCGACGATATCCAAACGACCTCAATTCATGAAATTGATCATGTCATTAGCTTTAAAATATTGAAAACTATCAAATGAGACTATCTGTGCTCAATTTGGATGAGTCTATACAAATGTCGAATGATTTGAAGTGATAGCACGCAAATCGAGGCTAAAATACACTAGACGTCGCCAAAATCAATCCAAAGGACCTCCAATCGACGAACGAACTTCACCATCGCATTCAGAATGTCAAAATCGGTCAAGTTATAAATATAGCATAACTTAATGATCAACTGATCAAGCGCTCGAGTTGTCAACATGCTAGCATGCATATCGAGGTCAAGAGACGTCGACGCAAGTCAAACAATATTCATTCGTGAAATTGACTCCATTAGTTTTGAAATACTGAAATCTATCAAATAACACAATTTGCACTCAATTCGGACGAGTCTGCACGAAAATCGAGCAGTCGAAAGCGGTGATGTGCATTTTGAGCTGAAATTGACTTAATTTGGCGCTGACTCGAACCAAACGGCCTCTGATCATGAAACGGATGGCGCCATTGCGTTCAGAATGATGAAATTATCCTAAATTGATATATATTGACTATGTACATTTGTCAGCGCAAAATTCACATTAAAATATTTAATAAATTTAAAATTTATTAAAAAAAATACCCAAATTACCCCCATTTCCCCCCTATTCTCAGTTTTCAGAAAAAGAGAATTTAAAAAAAATTGAAAAGAAGGACTCCCCCCTTCCCTCAACTACACTCTCTCATTCTGCAACGGCCCACTCCCTCTCATTCGGCAACTTCCCCTATTTTCTCTCTCCTGCATTCTCCCTCTCCTTCTCTGCACATAAGGTTTGAAGACCTCGTTATGCTCAAGAGGGCACGACAGGATGAAAAAATAGGTTGTGGTGTCGCAAGACACCGCTCGCTACGCTCAAGAGGGCGTATCGAGTAAGCCAAATACTTGTTAGATGTCGCTCATCCTAGACAAAATGCTGCCGAAATTTTGTCTAATTTCCAGACTTATAAAAAAAGGGGAGGGGGAATGAATATATATTGCATTTGCCTTTTTTTCAGATTTGAAGGCCTCGTTGTACTTAAGAGGGCGAGATGAGATGAAAACTCGATTGTGGTGTTGCAAGACACCACTCACTTCAAGAGGCGAGTAGCCAAAACACCCCTCATACAGGGATGACGAGGAGGCTGCCGAAATTTTGCCAAAACTTTTGACTTAAAAAAAATGGGAGAGTGAAATGAAATGACCTAAGAATGCTAAAATAACTTGCGCTAATTTTAAACTAAAAGCATCAAACAAAAAGGGAGATTTAAAATGACATACTACGATATAAAAAGCAAAACAAAATAAAGAAGGATGAAAATCACTTACAAATTTTATTTAAGCAGGATTGAAAGCCTACTAAAGTTTTTAACCTCCCCCTTTCAAATGTCCTAGCTCTAACCTTCCAGGTAAGTGGAATAGGATAGGCATCTCCCCTCAGCCTTATTTATAGTAAAAGATGGGGAAATCAAATTTGAATAAAAGAGAGAGAAAATCAAATTTGAATAAAAGAGGGGGAAATCAAATTTGAATAAAAGAGGGTGAAAACAAATTTGACTAAAAAAATGGTAAAATGAAAACTACTTGTAGGAATAAATCTTCTCGTTAAAATAACAAGTTAAATTATTCTTTGAGCATATAGCTTCAAAATATCTTCTTAGATCCGGATGCAACCCTTTCAAGCGAAGGTGATACTAAATCCAATTCTATAAAAATCATAGGGCATCATTTGATCAAAAATTAAGGAATTTCATCATAATTATGATTTTTAAGATCAATAATTTTATTAATTAGATGAAATTAGCTAAGCTATAAATACGTGCATGTGCTCAGACATAGAGATTTCAAGTGTAAATTTTAATGTCTAAAAATGCTGTGCAGGTTAAAATGGAAAAAAAATGGAAATATGAAATCAATCTCATAATTCAAACACAAAGCTACCTAAATTCTTAAATACACTCGCATGAGCCCTGACACTATGCTGAATGCTTAAATTCAAGTGTCTGAGGATGCTGCATGAGTTGCCTCCCGGTTTAGTCTTAGGACTGAGTACGGGTTAACAAAAACTTAAAAACCTATAATAAGAGTTTCAAATCTATGAAATATCCAGCGATTTTATCAAGTGTAGATCTAATCTCATTGCGAACGAGTTGAAAGGATCTAAAACTCTTAAACACATTCAAATTAATCAATTTTTCAAATCAAATTAAGTTCTGAAACTGCTTAAATGAAATTCTATCACTAAAAGCTTAAATTAAAAAGCAATCTATCCACCTTCCGTAACTGTTTGTCGAGGGTGACAAACTAAGAAAACTCTAGCTCACAAAGGAGCCAATGTCAAATCAAGTGTTCTACTATATTCACTCTCAATCAATTTCACGCTAGTAAAGATGTGGCCCGTGTCCTGAATGTGTGGCTTGGCCAAGAGCTCCGATAAAGCGATCATGACTGAGTCCTCACGACGGGTGGTTTGGCGGGCTCCATTATATTACGATCACGCCCGTATGCTCTCCGCCTTTGAGTTGTGAATCATAGGGTATACTTGATAGGGAAAACATCCCTATATCAGTTAAGGTGGACTTAAGCTCATCTCCTTGACAAACACTACCCCAGTGTCTACAAAGATTTCTTGGGCACGTAACCCATGTGTTGGAGAATCCTTCACATGTTGGGTTGACTACCTCCCGACTAAGTAGACTAGGGTGATGATGGCGAAACCATGGGATCTAGATCGGGTACGTCATCATTCCCCAACCATCCAGTTTAAGCTAAAATGATGAATTTCATATCTTAAATTTTGAAACTCTACATGCTGTTACTATACGCTACGCATTCAGCGATCTAATGACTAGCCTTAATCGAAAGTTCTCTCTCACTTACTAGGAGAGGTAATTAACTATAGGGGCTTGCGCCTATATGAAACCTGGAGCCAGATCTAAAGTTTTCACTAAATGAGAATGAAATATCTAGGTAGTGTCTTATATACTATTCCATCTGCCTTCTAAAAATTTTACCGACATTTAAAAATACTCTTTTCATTGTAGAGGTCGGTGGCAAATTTTTTAGCCGATTCTGACTCATGACATGATTTTCTTTCCATCTTTGGCTAGTCGAATTTGATTATAGTAGATAAAAAATTAAATGTAAAATCAATGAAATTAAATTTAAATCAATCATATTCTTATGACTAATCTTCTTGTTCTTTGTATCGATGGATCTTCGGAACACGCCGTTCATCATGCAGCTAGGTCGCGGAGCCAACATTCGTCTGGCTAACGCTGTAATCAATTCTGAGGATGTTGGAGCTACTATTCAATTTGATAGTGTAGACTTCCCAGCCATCACTACTGCAAATAATCCTCCACCTGAAGCATCTGCATATTGTACACACCAAGTTGTGTAATGGAGGAGGACAATTGAAATGCCCACTGCTGCTACTAAGGTTCCTTAAAAGAGAGCCTTTGTACTTCAAAGAGTGATTCATTTTGAGGTGCCAGTCATGAAGAGAATCTTCACTGGGCAGAAAGTTTCAGTCATACCTATGAATGCGACAACCCTGCTAGTTGAATCTTTCGCACTAAGAAGGTATGATACTGAAGCCTCATCTTCTGGAGAAAAATTGAGTAGAAGGCAAAGGAGAAGAAATACTAAACTTTGAGCTCAGTAGTTGTTGTCTGAATCACAAGTCATACAACTGACCTTACAACCAAAAGCGAGTATTTCTACCCCACAATAAATTTAAAAATTTTGAGATGGGTGAAAAGAAATAGCTCTACTGGTGATGCTAAATGGTATTTTTGGGCTAAACAACTGTGGAATTCAACCTTTCTGAAGAAACGACATGAAACTCTATCTACTCAAGCACATAGAATTTTGGAGGTTGTTAATGAAAAATGTCTTATGAAGAACAGATATCAAATGTCAATTATCAAAGAAGTTAAAAATACTCCACTACAAAAACTACAATCAGTGGTAGTAAGTGCCCAAGACTGTTCTAAGAAATTTCTACATGGTGAGCATCAGGGTGTGACACCTGAACCGCGTGTTTGGTAATCCGTTAGCGAAAGGTCCCGATAAAAAGAAAAATAAATATAGAGGGTGAGGCCCCGAGAAGAAGTTGCGACACAGAAGCTTCTTCACTTGGAAGTAATCTAATCCAGAGATAATGAGGAAAGAGAAATAGTGAACTACATGCTCAATAATCATTATTTAAGTAGACATTGTATAACCAGCTGTGAACTAGAAGTCAGTGTTCCAACCCATAACATATTTGACAACTTAAGATGAGTAAAGCGGAATAACTCTACTGGTCAAATCAAGTAGTCCTTCTAGACCCGACAATGTCAGGTTCCAACTTCTCTAGTGAGAAAACTCGAAACTGTATATGCAAGAGTGTATCGGGTCCTCAAAGTTGTTAAGGAGAAATGACTGATGAAAATTAAATATGAAGGTCCTATCCTTAGGGAGATAAGAGTTACTCCTCCAAAGAGACCTCCTCTTACAGCTCTAGCAAAATATCTACTAATTCAAGTCTCGCACGGTAAGCATCGATGCGTGACACTTGGACCATAGTCCAAGAATCCACCGTCGAAAGGTCCCGACAAATAGGTTGAACAAATTTGGAGGCCAAAATTTCGAAGTGAAATTCCTTTATAAATAGACAATAACGTGACATCTAGACTGTACTCTCATAAAATCCACTCCTCATGATAAAGTATTTGGAGTTGAATTAGTCTTATCACTTGAAGTTGAACTACCTTCACTTTGAGTAGCCATTCAACACAATCTCACTCAAGATGAGAAAATCTGTCCACGGATGTGAGAATTTGATGGACTTGATGAGGTCCGGCATCAAGCTCGACAAAACCTAGAAGTTTACCGAGTAAAGATGTCCAAAAGCTTCATCATTACATGTTATCTCACAAGATTACCCTCATCTCGAGGATTGATCCACTGAAGTACTTGATGATAAGGCCAACATTGATAGGTAAACAGCAAGATGGCGATTGCTTTTATAATTTGACATCACATATATTCCGTAGAAAGCAGTGAAGGGACAAGTCTTAGCAGATTTTCTAGCTGCACATCCCATCTCTACGGACACTTCTCTTAATGGCGATTTACCTGATGAGAAAATTATGCTCATTTATGAAAGAGAAAAAATCATAAATTTGAAAAATGTACTTTGATAGAGCCTCATTGATCAAACAAATCCAACATCTAAATTTTCCAAGAACAAGAATAGAAATTGGCATCGTCTTCATAACACCAGAAGGAGGGATAATGAGACGATCATATGGATTGACCGAGCCAAGAACTAATAATGAAGTTGAATATGAAGCATTAGAGTCTTAAAGAAGCTATTTTCATAGGCATTAACTTGAATATTTTGGTGATTCTCAGCTTATTATAAATCAAGTACTTGGCATCTATAGAATTAACAAGCTTGAGTTAGCTTTCTATCACAAGCAAGTTATTGAGCTTATGAAGCAGATACCAAATATCACACTAACTCGAGTCTCTCGATCCGAGAATAGCAAAGATGACTGTTTAACAAAATTAGCTAAGAAAATGATAAGTATGAATAGTGATTATGTCATGATCGGCATATTTACTCGACGAGCTCTAGAGCCGATAAAGTATCAATCCCCGTAGGTATAGGGGTTACCAAATCTGACACAGTAGGATGCGACTCAGGTTGCTCCTCATATTTCTCAAAATCAATAAGAAGTTGTACCAAGAAGAGCTAAGAATGACATTACCTCAGAAAAGTAGTGTGAAGCCTTTGTTGCAGAATAGTCACGTGATTGAAAGCAACCCTTTATTGACTACTTTAAAGAAGGCAAATTACCAAACAATGAGTCACTAACAGCTCAAATTGAGAAGAGAATGCTACGCTATGCTTTCATCAACAACACTTTATATCATAGATCCTTTGAACAAATATGGCTATGATGCCTAAATGTAGATGAAGCTAGCAAAGTGATGGTTGACGTTCCTGAAGGACTTTTGTGGTGCACATCAGTCAGGTCCCAAGATGACAGTAAGATCAAAAGGATGGGTTATTATTGGCCATATATGGTGAGAGGCTGTATTAATCATGCTAAGAAGTGTCATGAATGTCAAGTACATGGGAACCTCATTCATCAACCTCTAAATCCATTACACCTACAATATCATCACATTTATTAGAATGTTGGTAGATATAATTGGACCAATCGATCACCGTCATTTGGACATCACTTCATCCGGTGATTATTTCTCTAAGCGGGTTGAGGATACTCCATTTAAAGAAGTCACTGCTGACCGAGTGATCAACTTTTTCATGCATAATGTAGTCTATAGATTTGGAGTGTCATGTCAAATAATTTATGATAATGGCACAACTTTCAAAAGTGCAAATATTTATAAATTCGTCGATCGACACAAAATTGATTGGCGATATTCTTCAATATATAATCCAAGAGCAAATGGTTTGGCGGAGGCCTTCAATAAGACATTAGTCAAACTGCTCAAGAAGATTCTCACCAAAAATAAAAGAGAATTATATATCAAGCTAGTAGAGACTCTATGAGCGTATCGAACTACCTACAAGACGCCGACTAAAGCCACTCCTTATTCATTGGTATTTGGAACTGAAGCAGTACTTCCACTTGAAGTTAAGTTATCTTCACTTCGAGTAGTCATCTAGTACAATCTAACTGAAGATCAAAATGCTCGCCTGAGAATGGAGGAACTCGACGCGCTTGATGAAGTTAGATTACAAGCTCATCAAAATCTGGAAGTCTATCGAGCAAAGATGTTCAGGGCTTTTAACTATACGGTGCGGCCTCGAACATTCCAAAAAGGAGAATTGATCCTGGTGTTGAGAAAATCAATTATTCTCAATCGAAAGTTTGGTGGAAAATTTGAGCCTAATTGGGAAGACCCTTTTGTCATTGAAAAAATGTATCAAGGAGGGGCATACCAACTCATTAACATAAAGGGTGAAAGGCCAATGCCGCTAATTAATGGTCGATACTTGAAAAAAATACTATACTTGATGATCACATTCTAGAGGTATAATAGAAATCCCCCTGCAAGCCATGAAGCATTTTTTTAGTATATCTATTTAGGTTGATATCATGCTTCAAGCCAAGATCCCTAAATAAACATATTCCAGATGAAGAACTTTGTCGTGAAAATTCTCCTGTTATACAAGGGGTACTTTTAGATTTACATATATAGATAAAATCAATCTTGTATTTTAAAATCCCCTTTAGAGTACATCAATTCAAATATTGATGTATTTGTATATTTTCATCTTGAAAGTTTTTCTAAATGTGTTTTAGAATTCTCTCTGCAATCTCGACAGTCCACCATGTCCATTGCCCTGCAATAGTTTTTTAAAAAATAAAAAATAAAAAACATATTTATAATTTTAATAAAATATGCAACAATTTTCTTGAGCTTGGAAAACACGCTTAGGTTTTCTAGTTTTTTTTTCTTGCAAGTCCCTCAAATTCTAGAGAATTTTAACAACGGTTATATATATTAAATAGGGATTTACATACATATTATATAATTCTTATGTATTTATATATCTAATATCTAAATTTTAAAATTATATATATATATATATATAACATGTTAATCTTCAATATCACATCAGAAATATTATCTTCATTTACTTTTAAAAAGTGAAATACATAGTTTTAAATATAGAGAAGTGTTAGATAAGTAAATATTTAATTTTAGGTGTTAGATAATTAAATGAAAAATTTATAAATCAATCATCTAATATATATGTATTTATAATTTAATCACCCTCTTTATTTTTTTGAACTATCGCATTAATGTATTTGCTTGTGCCATGATCATTAAGAATTTTATAAAAATGAAATATATGAAGAAGACAAGAAGGATGGATGGCCCTAATGAAACTCATTAAAAAGACGACATATCCAATATTAATTTAATAATACTTAACAATCAGCAGTATTAAAATATTAATTTATTACTTTTCATGATTTTGTAGGAAAAACAAGCTCCATTTGTTGCATCAGACCTCTGACATATATAATGAAAGAGTGGGACAATCTAGTATTAGTTATAATAAATTAGTTCTCGCTTCTTTCAATCAGCTTTAACGACAAAGCTAATTATGACATTATTATTATAAATTATAACTTAATCAGGAATGCACAGATGAAATTAACCTTACAAAAGATTTTTTTTTAAGAAAAAAAAATATTATACGTTTTATGCTAATATTTAATACCTGAATACTGCCTGAAGAATTTGTTTCAAAATGAGGCCTGCTCAATATCTGAAACTGAGTTATTTTATAGATTTTTGTTAGATAAATATCTACAATTCTTGATTATTATTAATTAAAAAAAAAAATCATTAAAGAAATTATCATACCTTTATCTGTTCGTGCAGTGCCTTGATATAAACTGTAGCCTCCTGAAGCACTGATGCAGTATCTGTCTGCAGACCCGCACATATTCACATGCAGCACAAGTCAGCATATCAATATTCTCATAAAAATTATTTTCTTAGGAAAAGAAAATTAAATTATAAAATAAATAAATATATATATAAAGGGCTAACAAAACGCATCTAATGATAGTAAAATACCATGATCAATTCTTCATTATTTTTTCTTCACAATAAAAAAATAAGCAATTCTATTTTAATTAGTAGAGAAAATATTGTATGTGTTATTGGAGTTCGATGTAGTTTTATCTTAGAATTATAATAATATAATATCATGTAGCGTTCAGCTAATACATAGTTATTATATATTGGCTGTAAAGTATCGTGCATATAATATTAACTACACCATAGTAAACAACATATATATACACTGATCAATATATAAAATTTTACAGCCAATATATAACAGCTATATTATTAAAATTCGGATATAAAAATTACATCCGGACTCTCCGTGCGTAATAATTTTTCTAATTAATAACATTTCATTTGTTTAACATTTTCTCATTAAAAATTGGCTTTGGATTTTCTTCTCACTAATATTTACCTTATGTTAATCGAATGATACTGCGAAAGATTTTTTTTGTCTTTGTAAAAAGTTTAGTTCTATCTTTTGATTGTTGTCTTGCAAAATATCAAAAATGAGTGACTTGCAGATGTTACTTTTTTGTGTAATAAGCTAAAATATCTTCCATTCCCTCAAAAAGAGAAAAAAATGAAATTCAAGAAACTGATATCATGAAGACCAAGTTATATTCTTATATATGATATTTTTATACCTTGCCAAAAGGAGAAACCAGCTGTTGAAGGGCAGTGATCTTATCCCCTAGCTTCTGGTTCTTCACTGGTTCCTAAATTCAAATTTTAATAAAGAAAAAAAAAATCAAGTAAATTACATACAGACAATTAAACATAATATTTAGAGAAACAATGTTCTTAATTACTTTTATTGTCTGGTTGATCGTAGTTCTCATCTTTGAAGAAGAAAAATCAAAAGATGGTGAAAAATAGAGCTTCTCGTCACCACTGGTTTTCTGTCTTTTGTGATCTGCCATTTTCTTGCTTTCTTCTTCATTAACCATACTGCCTCGCTTCCTCCAATATTTCGACATGTCCTATATACAAAGCCATTACCTTTATTTAATTAGTTTTCATATAAAAAATCGGTTTTTATTTCATTAATACTTGCATGCTGGTTTGATCTTCCTCTTGCATCCACCGCCATAGATGAGCTTCGTCCTCCTATGAAAACAGAAAAGTAATTAAGGCACAGGCACTGTTGTCTGAACCTTTTTTTTTTCCTGTTTTGCCTTTTTTATATGGATAAAAATCGCAAACTATATATATTTCAAAAACAGATACGATTTTTTAATCTTCATTTAACACATGCACTTTTTAATGATAAGCTTATAATGTTAGAGTTCATGATTTTACGTGAGAATACGATAATTTTATCCGATGGAATATAATAAAAGCATAATATTAACAGAACTATATCATATGAAGTCTAATTCAGAAATTAAATAAAAAAGAGAAAGAGTTATGAAATTTAATAAACCATGGCATGCTTCAAGAAACGGATCTGTAGGTTGGCGACGGAAAACGCCGGAGTCTTGCCAAGAGATCACACCGCCGCTGCTGCCGCCGCCACCGCCGCTAAAGGCATTTTTCCTAATAAAGCAGAAAAATACTAGAGAGAATTATAAATATTTGTAAATTGGAAATAGGTGGTGCAAGAAGAAAAAATTATAACAATTTTTTTATTATTTTGCAAGACAAGCGTGAAAGAAATTATATAAGGCTATGTTCTAAATATCCAAAACCATCTTTGGAATCATCAGAAGTAGGTTTTGTGTTTATAAAACATTTAAAATTATATTATTTCCTCAACTAAATCTTTATTCAGCAAATTTTTCAAACCCTCGAAAAAACTCACAAAGAGTCAGTCGCCGAGGAAGCATCCGGACTCAGCGAGGAAGAAATGTTAACGTCGGCGACCGTCTCAAAAGGTGAGGGATGCCATCGGTCCTTGACGAGATTAACCGTCGCGAGAAGGGATGAACTCCGGCGTACGGCCACCTCCTTTGACTCCGCTGGCACAACGGCTTCAGTGTTGAGCTGCGGCGGCGGAGGGGTGACAGCCAGCCACCTGGTATTTGCTTCCAGCTCGAAGAAACGCAGCATAGTTGTCTAACATAAGAGATGAAGTGGAGGAATGAAATGAGAAAGGGAGAGAATAAAAGAAAGATATAGGTCATTGGTGGTTGACGGAAAGCTGGAGATAACAGGAAAAAAAAATTCAAGTCTTTTTCAGTGATTAAAATATATTAAGAAGTCATCGGTGGATTTGAATTAAATATGCATTAAGATATGTGATTTGATGTTAATCATGATAAAATTCAATAAAAATTGAAAATTTACTTAAATTAATCCAAGGAGATGCAAAAATATAATTAAAAAATAAATTGTGCTGCTCGAAAGTCTTCGGGACTTTTACTTCTTGTAGCTGAACCTCTCATTCACGAAAAAATATTACGTGCGGATTCCTGATGCATCAGGCGTCCTCTGAGATTGCTCCGTTTTTTTTTTTTTTTTTTTTTATTTAAAAAATTTGGAGGGCTGTGATGCGGACTCCGCACTGTGAGGAATCGGGAACGTAATATTTCCTCATTCACTCTCTCCTCTCTCTTCTTTCTCTCTCTATATCTTCCTTTGCACTCCCTCAATATCGCCTTTTCTCTCTCTCTCTCTCTTCTATTTTTAATATAACTAAAAATTAGAATTTATTTTAAATTCTTCAAATAATTTCGAAGATAAATTTTTATGTTAAAATAAAATTATTTTATTGACAAAATTTTTTAACAAAATTAATATATATATATATATATATATATATATATATATATATATATATATATATATATATATATATATATATATATATATATATATATATTTCTATGCAAATATAGAAAGTAAGGAGCAAGTAGAAATCTAGCCATTTTATATGATGAAAGTTGACTTTAATGCAATACTAGCATGTGAGGGTCAACTGGATAAGATATTTTTTAATATTATTTTTTTTTCTCAGCTATCAAATATTTAACTAATCAAATTACTTTAATAAGTCTTACGATCTCTTCCTACTATGTGAAATATCTATATCATTTATTATTATTTGCGCTAAAATGATTCTTGGAGAGTGAAAATTCATTTAGTTTTGTTGTAATCAAGCGTATATATATTTAAAAGTGACAAGAAAACTCAGAATTTTACGTGAAAATCTCGAGAGGAAAATCAAGTGATAAAAAAATTTTATATTTGTTTTGGAGTACAAGTTTTTCGATAACGGATTATATTGTATATGAGAAGAGCGATAATCCAAAATCAGACAACATATATAGTCACGTTCGGTTATAACGCCAGTGGTAGTAGATGATGGGTGGTGAGAGGATAGCGTCGATGAAGGTCGTCATGATGGAGGCACGGCGGTGAGGATCAATGGTGGCGACGGCGGCGGTGGTTAACCAAGGGTGGTCGATGACGTCGAGTGGTGTCATTTATGCAGAGGATTTTCAAGCTTTTGAGCTCTCTCTTTCTCTTGCTTGGCCTCCCCCATATGAGAATGATTATTTATAGATTGAAGGAGTGACATCTCTGTAAATACATGCAAAATCCGAACCACTCCACTTCATGGGTCGGCTCAAAATGATTCCTTTGATTAGTTGATGTATTTTAAGTATTTGAATGCTCAAATGAAGTCAGATTTATGAGATATTGGGCTCGTTAGACCCGGCTCGTCGAGACGCTCGATTTGATTATAAACACTCCATGTTTGAGAGTTATTTAGAGATTTAACTAACATCCCAGAGTTTCCAAGGATATTTTAAGTGCTTGATCTCGACCAGTTTCAACTTCGGATCAACTTGTTTTTAGCATCAATATTCGTGCTTTGACTAGTAGAATTTTAAGTGTCATATCAATTATCCTTCTAAGTGAAACTTTTTAGCATAAATAACAGACATGAAGAGTCAATTTGATCATGTGGAGTCTTCATAGGAGTCGCCAATTTTTTAAATACCACATAATTATAGAATAAGTTTATGAAGACTTATGAGAGCTATAAACTGTATTAACCCCTTTAACATAGTTGTTAAACCAGTAGTCTCCATTTCTTAAACTATTTGTCAATGATGGTGGATTAATGAGAGATTAGAATTGATTTAAATAAATCAATGCTTAAAATCATTATTCTAAATATTTATACCTACGAGATAAGGGTTGATCGAAGTGTCAATTTGGGTTAGCGAGGTTCAATTCTCACACAAATTTGGCTTGCCTTGAATATGCGACTTAAACTAAACTAGTCAAAAAATCTCAAACCGAACCCCACAATACCTTCCAACATGATCCAAGTGACTTATTTACATGTATTTGAAGTCGGATTCAGGTCCAAATTGAACCAAATTCAAGTTCATGGATCAAAATTAAGTCAAATTCAGATTAGCAAGCCAAAATAAGATCAAATTTGAGTTGACAGATTAAAATCCAGTCCATTTTTAGTTGTTAGGTCAACTCGAATTCGATCTATAAAATTAAACGATTCAGATTCTTAAACGTAAACCATACCCAAAAGTTAATTGAATCAACTCAAATCTAAATTTTTTCATATTAAGTCTATATAATGTCCGTTATTGACACCCTTAAGACCAATCATCTATTTTTAAACATAGCATATTTTTAAATCTTTGGTCCGAGACTAATCCCAATAGTAACTTGGTCCTTAGCAATGGGGGTTCAATTTCACTTTTGTTAGAATTTTAGTTATTTTTGCACATCTCTGATTTAGCCAAATTACTAAATATGATAAAACACTAAAACACTAAAAAAAATTAATATCAAGGGATAGAGCCTATATCTCAAAAATTGCTTAGTTAACTATATGTCTATATTATTAGAAAGGCTAAACCTTTTAGTGATTATTTCGAAACATTTGGCAATTGTACCTTTATGTATATATTTCTATCTCTTAAAAAAAGATAGAGAAAATGAAATAAAACATATATTTTTTTGAAGATTTACACTCATATCACACAATTTTATATATTTATATATCTAATACCTAAAATTTGATATTTACATTATTGCGTGCTAGAAAATCAGTTGCGGTAGAGTGAAAGTTTACGCCTTAGCTTTGTTGCGAAATCCAACACACACACATGTATTTAAAGAGTGAACAAGAAAACTTCAGAATTTTTACGTGGAAAATCTCGAAAAGAGGAAAAAAATCACGGGGTCTAGCCCAGTAAAAAACTTCTACTATATATCTATTTTGGAGTACAAGTTTTCGACAACGTGATTACAAAATTGATATATAGGGCGACAATGGAATCCCAAAATGAGACAACAACAACCATATAGTCGTTGCAACAGTTGCTAGTGATAGGAGATGATGGTGAGCAATGGGGAACAACCCGGCATGAAGGTCGCCGCATGATGGAGACCGCGAAGAGCCGCCGGCGATGGCGGACGGCAAGAATGACGCGGCGATGGATGATGACGGCGATGGCGATAGGTCGGGCGCAGAAGGTGTGTGACACCGACAACGAGATGACGACGAGCGCGGATCGCGGTGGCGGCCGACGGGCGGTACCTGGTTGGTAACCAACGGGATGGTCGCGTTGTGGTGCACGATTATGCTTGGAGGATTTTCGCTTTAGAGCTCTCTCCTCTCTCTTGGCCTCCCTCATATGAGGAATGAGGACTATTTATAGGTGGAGGAGTGACATCTCTGTAAATACATACAAAATCCAAACCACGCCACTTCATCGGACAGCTCAAAATGATTCCTTTGATCAGTTGATGTATTTTAAGTATTTGAATACTCAAATGAAGTCAGAATTATGAGATCTTGGGCTCGTTAGATCCGGCTCGTCAAGACGCTCGATTTGACTATAAACGATCCATGTTTAAGAGTTGATTTGATAATAAGCGCTTGATATGGGTTAGTCTTGATTCGGAATCATATTGCTTTCGACATCAAGATTCGTACTTCGACTAGTAGAATTTTTTGGTTCATATCAGTTGCCCCCTATTTTTGGATAACATTATCTCAATCATCCAAAAATATATACGCCAAATACTTGAAAATAGCGAATTCTTCAATGAAATTTGCGGGTCTATTAATTATATATTTTGAGAGAACAGATCATCATGGGAGTACAAGATTATGATCACGAAAGTGATGCCATGGATGTATGAGACGCAGCCACAAGATTTCAGGTTATTGATCCATCACTTACTTTGCTGCGTACCTGAAGGCCAGCCTATGAGACAGTTCTTGCACCCGCCAATGTATGATGGCGGATCATGAAACATGAGCTGCCCGCGTGACTGAGTTGGTCCGGCGTGGCAGTACGGGCACGGTTTTGATCTGAAGGCAATGGTTTGATCTCGCGAACGGCAGTGGGTCAGTGAGCCCGCAGTCGGCGGTCGGGTCGCGGGCGTCGGCGGGGCGAATGACGAAGACGCGCTGGCGAAGTGCAGCCGGCTGCGGCCATGGGCGAAATGTCCGTTTTGTCCATTTTCGGCTGATAGTTTTCTTTGATTTTTTACCATTTTGCTTCTATAAGGGGTCTATAAAAACCCCACTAGGGCCAAGGGAGAAGACACACTCTTCATATACTCTAGTGCTCCTCTTCTTCTCAAGAAAAGATCATTCGGAGGCGATCAAGGTCCATAGTTCATACGACGAGGCTCTAGTTTTCCCTCGAAAGAGGCGTTAACTGTCCTCGTCGGACCGATCGGGTTCGGAGGTGATCAAGGCCCGTAGTTCATACGGCGAAGCTCCGGTTTTCCCTCAAAAGAGGCATCAACTGTCTTCGTTGGACCGACCGGGTTCGGAGGCGATCAATGCCCGTAGTTCATACGGTGAGGCTCCGATTTTCCTTGAAAGAGGCATCAATCGCCCTCGCCAAACCGACCGCCGAGAGGCAATCAAGGCCGTAGAGCACGGTGAGTTTTCCCTCCAAAGAGGCGCCAACTGTTTAGACCGACCGGCCGAGGCACCAAGACCCGTAGTTCATACAACAGGCTCGATTTTCTCGAAGAGCATCAACTATCCTGACAGACCGGGTTGGAGGCGATCAAGGCCTGAGTTCACGAGTTCATGAACGGCGAACACGGTTGGCGATGATGACCGATGACGACGTTAATGACAACCCGATGGTGGACCGAAGTGAGATGATCGATGGTCAATGATGGTGATGACCGAGTAATGAAGCCGGGGCCGATGGCGGCGCGATCGGATGCATTAATGATAAAGCGTCGATGAGGATCGACGGAGATCGACGATGGTCAGCGGCGACGGCGAAGCCGGCATTGACCGCAGGTGATGATCAACGGTAATAACCGACGCGAAGCGCGGCAGCGGCCGATGGGGCGCGGCTACAGGGCAGCAAGAATAGGATGACCGCCGTGACGGTGGCGGTAACGCGATGGCCAATGATGGTCGCGACGCGATGAACGACAGAATACCGGCTGCGGCAACAGGCACGCGATTATGGCGTACCGACGGGTGGTCGCAGCAACCGGCGACGCTATAGGCGCAGTCGTAGTCGGGATGACCGACGATGGTTGAGGGTGATGATTGTCGGTAATGAACAGCGACGGTCCGTAGTTTCTAGTTCTTCTTGTAGGAAATTAGATTTCTTAAAACTTTAATGGATGGTTCAACAGTTGATAACTGCCATGATGGCGAAGAAGCGTTAATTAGGAACCGTCATTCGAGCAACTCAGAAAGTTTGATAGATAATTTCAAAGTATCATTCTCCATGATGTTACTTGATGCCGTTTACATGCATGTGAGGGGTAGAATCGAATCTGCTGAGGATTTTGACTCATCCGAGGTTGTTTATCAAAGTATTACTTGATGACATTAACTTATATGGAAGATGTCAAATTAAATCCGCTGAGGATTTTTGACCTATCTGAGGTTGTTTGTCAGAGTGTTACGACGGCGGAAGAGGTCGAATTGAATCCGAGAATTTTTGACCTATCCGGGTTGTTGTGTCGAGTGTTACTCACGCTTAACCTATATGGAAGAGGTCGAATTGAATCCGAGAATTTTGACCTATCTGAGGTTGTTTGTCAGAGTGTTATTCGATGATGTTAACTGTATGGAAGAGGTCGTGGAAAGTCCACCAAGGACCTTTTGACTATCCTGTATTAGCCAAAGTGTTATTTGACTTCTTACGTGTGGAGTAAAGAGTTTTAACCTATCTAATGTTGTTTGTCGAGTCTTTGATGGCGCTAACTGTGGAGTAGGTGTGAAGTTTTGATCTATCCGATGTTATTTGTCAGAGTTTTTGCTCGATGACGTTAACCTATATGGAAGATATCAAATTAAATCTGCTGAGAATTTTTGACCTATTCGAAGTTCTTTGTCAAAATATTACTTGATGACGTTAACCTTTATGAAAGATGTCGAATCAAAACATCCATTTGTGGTTTTAGCTAAAGTTGCTCCTTAACCTTGGTCTTGTTTTTTCATGAGTATGATTGAAAAATCATAATTTGCAAAGTTATATCTCTTCTTAATGTTAAAATATCCTCCAACTTTAACTTGTTTCTTGGGATGGTAATCGATTAGATGCTTAACATATTAACATGGGCGATCTTCTGAGATTAAGAGTTGCCTCCCAGTTTTTGACAAAATCTGAAGGAACGAAGTTTGATGAATCTTTATTCTTCGCTTGCGCTCCTTAAAAGCTTGAAATGATCCACCTCGATGGTGGTTTTGATCTTGTTGGGAAACTTGGTTGCTATACAAGTTGAAATAATGGGAATCAGTTTTCATAGATGGTGTTAAACTGTTGCGTGCTAGAAAACCAGTTACGGTATAGTAAAGTTTACTTCTGTGAAGTCCAAAGACACACGTGAGATGTTTGAAGAATTAATAATAAAACTTTAGAAATTTTACGTGAAAAATCTTGAAAAGAGGGAAAAAAACCATAGGGCCTAGCCCAGTAAAAATCTTCCACTATGTATCTGATTCAAAGTACAAAATTCTCCCGATAACGGGATTACAAAATTGTATATGAGAAGGACTGATAATGGGAATCCCAGAATCAAGCAACAACAACCGATAGCCATGGGGAGTGAAAGTAGTAGATGATGGTGAACAACGAGTCGGCCGATCGACGATGACAGAATTTGAGACCAAATGAGATGGCCGACGATGGGGCGCGGTGATCGGCAACTGAGTGATGGCTGACCACGACGGTCAGCAATGCCCAAATGACAATGGCCGACGGGTCACGACGTGACCAAAAGCCGGCCGACGGTGACCTACGCAATGGCGGCGATGGTGATGACCGGCGGTAATGACCGGCGGTGACCGGCGACGACGATGACTAGCGGCGGCGGTTGGCGGGCAACGGAGGTGGTTGGCAATCGTCGAGTGGTGGCACGATTATGCTTGGAGGATTTTCAAGCTTTATAGCTCTCTCCTCTCTTTAGCTTGGCCTTCCCTCATGTGAATAATGATGTACTATTTATAGATTGGAGGAGTGATATCTCTGTAAATACATGCAAAATCCGAACCACACCACTTCATCGGACGGCTCAAAATGATTCCTTTGATCAGTTGATGTATTTTAAGTATTTGAATACTCAAATGAAGTCAGAATTATGAGATCTTGGGCTTGTTAGATCCGGCTCGTCAAGACGCTCGATTTGACTATAAACACTCTATGTTTAAGAGTTGATTTGATAATAAGCGTTTGCAGGTTACTTGATGAATCGAGCTTTCACATCAAGATTCGTGTTCAACTAGTAAAATTTTCAGGGTCATATCAATGATTAAAAGCAATATTTTTATATTGTAAACTTATTTTTCTAAAAAAAAAGGTGACGGTTAATGATGTGACTAAAAAATTATCATGATTTTATAAAAAAAATGCTATTTAGTAGTTATCTTAATTTAGTCTCAAATTTTTTTAGAGTGCGCCGAGAACGTATTTTCATACAATAGCACTAAAGCATTTAACTGTTCGGCTATGAGGAGTTTGTAATGAGAAAGCTGTATTTTTTAATTTGATGTGATTAACTACGATAGTGATAAAAAATGTTATGATTTGACTTTTATAAAAGAAAAAAATTTATATATTAAAATAGCAAATTCTTTATATACCTATTTCTTTTGCAGCAACTCTAATACTATTTCTTTTCACAAAACTACAATTATCTTAAACGCACCCTTGCCATATTATATGTAATATTAGACATTTTCTTAAGAAACATAATTAAGAAATTAAAAGAAAACATTTAATTTTATGCTGTTTTTTTAATGTGAATAATAATATATTTTTTAAAAAAAATTATTTAAAAAATATGGCTACATTGCATGTTGCTTAAAATAAACATGCCTATTTTTATTTTTAAGTAGAGAAGTGAAATGAGTTGATTTAGAACTTGAGGATAAATAAACAGCAAGTCTCACTTCGCCAAATTCTTAGTAGGAGTATGATATTAATAATGATGGTTGTCACTCTTGTTCGCAATGGAGGATAGTGATTTAATTAATAATTTAATTATGATATTCGAAAATAAATGAATTTGATGATCCAAAAAATATAGAAGTTTTAATTTTATAAATACAAAATTTAAATATTGTGTATATAATTATCTATAAAAATTATGATTTAGTTTTGTTGTGTCTAGAAAATTAGTTGTGGAAAATAAAAGTTTACTTTTATTATTGTGAATCCAAAGATAATAGATGTTTGAAGAATGAAGAAGAAACTCCAGAATTTTTATGTGAAAAAATCTCAGAAAGAGAAGTAAAAACCACTGAGCCTAGCCTAGTAAAAATATTCTACTATATGTTTGTTTCGGAGTACAAAGTTTTCCCGATAACCAGATTACAAAATGTATATGAAAAGGGTTGACAATAGAAATCGATAAAAGCAACAACATCTATATATGGGTTAGGTTGCGGCATGATGAAAGTGAAAACAGCGGGTTAATCGATATTGACGACGGCGGTGATGAGGAGTGTGGATGGTCGACAACGCGACCGCGATGGTCGGCGGGTGAGACCGGCGATTGATACGACAATGATCGATGGTGGTGGCCAACGCCGCGGCAAATATGGCAACGGCAGGTTGGCGAGGCGGACCGGTGACGGTCACGGATGATCAGCAATCGTGGTCGGGCCGGCGACGATGGTGACGATGGTGGTCGGCGATAATGACCGTGATGGTGATTGATGGCAATGATCTGTAACGATGATCGGCGACGGTGGTCGGCGGTGATGATCGACGACGATGCAGATGATCACGGTGGCGCGACCATCGAAGTGACATGATTATGCTTAGAGGATTTTCAAGCTCGAGCTCTCTTTAGGCTCCTCATGAAGAATGAGGCTATTTATGATTAGGGATTGCCGCTCAAATACATGCAAAATTCAAACCACTCCATCAGATGGCTTAAAATGATTCCCTTGATCATCTAATGTATTTTAAGTATTTGAATGCTCAAATAAAGTCAGAATCAAGAGATCTTGGGCTTATTAAATCCGGCTCGTCAAGACGCTCGATTTGATCATAAACACTCCATATTTAGAAACTATTGAGGGATTTAATAGATATCCCAAAATTTTCAATGATATTTTAAGTGTTTGATCTGGACTAATTTCTACTTAGGATCAGATCGCTTTTGACATCAAGATTCGCTTTCTAGTAGAATTTTAGTTATATCGCCCTCTATTTTTGGATGACATTATCTCTATCATCCAAAAATATACGCCAAATACTTGAAAATAATAAATCCTTCAATGAAATTTGTGAGTTTATTAACTATATAGTTTGAGAGAATAGATTTTCATGGATGCACAAGATTATGATCACGGAAGCGGGTGTGGCGGTTACACAGTAAGACCGACAGGGTTCGCCGATGCTTTTGAGCTCATACGGGCTATCAAGGCAGACGAAGTTTTTTCCATTTCTTTTCATTTTTTTATTTTTTCCCTTTCGCCCCTATAGTTGGCCTATAAAAACCCTCCTAGGGTCAAGTGAAGACACAACTCTCATATGCTTTAGTGTTCCTCTGCATTGGATGAGAAATCTTCTAGCAGAAGTTCAAGAGCTAGGGCAAAATTTTTTTTTCTTTTTGTCAGCGAAGTTCTGACCTTCTTCTTAAGAGAATGTCATTCGCTTTGTTGATCAAGACCCGTAGCTCATACGACAAGGCTCCAATTTTTCCTCGAGAGAGGCGCTAACAGTCCTCATCGAACCGAATAGATTTAGAGGCGATCAAGGCCAGTAGTTCATATGACGAGGCTTTAGTTTTCCCTTGAGAGAGGTGTCAATTATCCTCGTCGGACCGACCGAGTTTGGAGGCAATCAAGGCCCGTAGTTCATATGGAGAGGCTCCAATTTTCCCTCTAGAGAGGTGTCAATTGTTCTCGTCAGATCGATTGGGTTTGGAGGCGATCAAGGCCCGTAGTTCATACGGCGAGGCTCTGGTTTTCTCTCGAAATAGGCATCAATTTTTCTCGTCGGACCGACCAGGTTTGGAGACAATCAAGGCTCGTAGTTCATATGATGAGGCTCCAATTTTTTCTCGAAAGAAGCATCAACTATCCTCGTCTGATCGACCGAGTTTGGAGGCGATCAAAACCCGTATTTTCTACTTCTTCTTGTAGGAAGTTGAATTTCTTGAAACTCTAATAGTTGGTTTAACAGTTGATAGCTACTAAGATGGCGAGAAGCGTCAATTAGGAATCATCCATTGAAAAACTTAGAAAGTCTCACAGGTAATTTCAGAGTATCATTAAAGAAAAATAACTTTTTTTTTTCTTTTTTGATCTCATATATATGCTCATATTTTTCATCAGATCATAGGCAAAAATTTTTATCCAAAGTTGTCCATTAGCAACAAAGTCAGGAAAGAATATGCCCAAGTATTGGGGTGAGTGAGTTGCTTTACACAATTCTCAAATTTTTCTCTCTCTCTCTCTCTATTTATTATGTATTTTCGCAGGATGATGGTTGGAAGAAAACCAATAGCGTGACAGCTACATACGATATATCATCCATTATCACGATAGTTTAATATAGTAGAAAATTTCATTTCCCCATTGGTGGCTATTATTGCCAAAAGTATGATCGAGCATGTTCACCTCCGTTAAGATACTTTACTATTTCGAGATGATTCTTCGTATGGATTCCCATTCCCTTTGGCTCATGAATTGATTGAGATCTTTAAAATATGCAGCTTTTGTCACAATTTTCATTTCGAGCTTTAGTGATCATCGTTGGTTTACGCCTTATCTTAGAGCGTGGTGTTACTTTGAACATCAAATACTTGTATAATATGATTCACATGTGATGTGTTTCTTATCGCTATAAATAATTGGATAGAATTTTCAAAGACGAATTCATCTAGAAATCTAATGGATTCTTTTTTTGTGAAAAATGAGTGGTGCCTCCCTGAAAGATGGGAAAAATTGAATGACCTTCCAGATTCATTGTTGATTGAAGAGAATGAAATCTTAACGACTCTTAATATTCCTGATGCAGAAAGCTTACAGCATGAGTTACGTCATATTGGCAAGTATATAATTTAAGATAGAATGTTCAAGGTTAACCTTTCCATTCAGGTAGGGAGATCTCATACTCTTCCACTAAAGAAATCAAATAAAGGTGATGAAAGGTCTCCTCATATTCACATGATTCTTTCAAGAAGCCCATTACGAAATCATGGTGATAGCAATATTTTTTTTTTTTAAAAAAAGAAGATATTTGCAGAAGTAACTACGTCAAATATTTACGGAGAAGATGATCGCCCCCAGTTGGCCTCTAAGAGTTTAGCTATCTCAACTCATAATAAGGGGATTCATTTCTCAAAGCCGCATATTCCTGAAGGGGTGTTAAAGCACGTATGCACTGGATGTCAATGAGCAAACGAATTAGGACATTATCTTATCTTTCTCTTTCTTTTCTTCTTTTCCTTTTTTATTTGTGTAATATTTATGATTTTTTTATTGTAGGTAACTCAAACATTAAAGCTAATGGCTCATTTGGGTGTCACTCTAGACGAGTGGAATACTAAATTTGTGAAGGTAAAATATTTGTAAGGCGATTATGAGTGAAAGATGAGTACTAAGGCCAAAGAAGTGGCAGCTCTGGAGGATCAACTAATCGAGTGTAGAATTGATCTAGCGAACATGTCAAATTCTCCTTCTCTCCAACTTCAGGAGGTGGAGCATATTCATGATGAGCTGATTGAGGTGAGGGCAGAGACTCGCCAGAAAGAGAAAAGACTCAAAGCACTTGCAACAGAGAAGAAATCTCTTGAACTAGAGAAGAAAGTATTACACGACCGTCTTTCTGAAAAAGAGCTTATAATGTCAGAAGCGGAAATAAATGAAATCTCTTTGAAGGCAGTGGAAGACTTTAAGAACTCCATAGCTTATCGCATAATTATCGAGGATCATGTCCAAGAAGCTCGTATTCATATTCTTGATGTTGAAGTGAAGGACTTGGAGTGACAATGTTTGGAGGAAGGCTTCATCCGAGGATTCTTAAACGTATTCCACTTAGTACATCGCAAAATTAGAGCTAGTATTAAGAATTTATTTCCCAACCAAGTATCTGAAAACCCTTCGCTAGATTCAGAAGATGAAGGAGTTGAGAGTGAGTTTAAGGGAGCATCTTCTAGTGGTAAGGAGGACATTGATATCATGTAGTATCACTTGAGGATGCATTTCTTTTTATTTTACCTATGTATTGTTATTTATAATTATTATTTGTATCCAAAATTTTGATTATTTCTTATATCATCATGTTAGTGTTGCCAATGACATTAAAATTTTTTTGGGTGATTTGCTCTTATTTTGCTTTGACCTATCCGAGGTGATTGGTCAGAATATTATTCGACAATGATAACCTGTACGGATGAGGTCGTGGGAAATCCACCAAGGACTTTTTGTCCTATCCTAAGTATTAGTCAAAATATTATTTGACGTCTTACCTGTATGAAAGAGTGGTAATGTCCCAAGAACTTTTTACCTATCCTAGATTAGTGTGTTATTTGAAGGAAGAGGAATGGAATGTCCAAAGGACTTTTGATCTATCCTTGGCATTAGTCAAAGTGTTACTTGACTTCTTACCTATATGGAAGAGGTCGATCAAGTCCCCTTGGGATTGATCATGCCCGATTGAACAGTTGTGCATTTCTCAAGTGAGAGGATTAAATGAAGGAGATTATTTATATGCAACAAGATTGAAGGCCATAAACTCATTACTCTGATAAGGTCGGTGATACAATCATAAGATACTCTTAACAAAGACACGAGTTTGAAGAGGAAATGATAAACGAGATAAAATAAAAGTTGCAATAATTTTGCAGTAGGAATTACTGGTATTATTTCTAGAGATTCTCGGTGTTCCAATTTCGAGGTAAGGTTCTTCCCTCTGGATCCTTGAGCTTAAATGTTCATTTATCATAGCTATAACCACATAAGGGTCATCCAAAGAGAGAGTTTACATTGAGAGTCTTATGTTTCAAGACTTCAGGACCAAGTCACCAAAGAGATGGGATGGAGTTTCACTCTTCTTGAAGTGATGAGCTTGGTGGGGAAGCATCCAAGTGGGCTATGTCATGTCAAGTTTGGGGAGTAGTGTGTTCGAGTTTTTTTATTACTATCATGATTGAATGATTGTACTCATGGACTTGGAGTCCCGATATCTATAATAGCTTCTCTAAAACAAATTATATGGTGTCTCACGAGTTCACGATGTGCGATAAGCCCAAAGAACATTAGAGAGCTCCTCAACCCGTTGCCCCCAAACCTTCTAGAGATGCATTTTTAACCATTTGAGTATAATCCTGTTGGTAGCTTCTGTCTGTTCATTAATTTGAGAATGGGATACAGCTGTATACAATAGCTGAATATGAAGATCTTTACAAAAAGATATAAAGAATTTTCCAGTAAATTGGGTTCCATTGTAGGTGATGATATTTGCAGGAAGACTGAATCGACATACCATATTTTTCCAAATAAATTATTTAGCATTTACCTCCATGATTTTAGCAAGTGGTTCAGCTTGCACCCATTTAGTGAAATAATCGATAGCTAAAATGATAAACTTTCGTTGCCCTAACACTACTGGAAAAGGTCCCATGATATCAATTCTCCCTTGAGCAAAAGGCCATGGGTTTTGAAGGGATGAGAGCTCTGTATGTGGTGTATGAGAGATGTTAGAGTGGAACTAATAATTCGCACATTTTTTGTGAACTTCAATACATCTTGCTTCATCGTAGGCCAATAGAACCCTTGCCTTATAATTTTAAGGGCTAACGCTCTTCCTCCTAGGTGTTCTCCACATATCCCCAAGTGAACCTCTCTTAATGCATAATCGGCCTCTAATGGTGAGAGGCATTTAAGGTATGACCCAAAAAAAGCTCGTTTGTATAGTTCACCTCTAATAATAATAAAGTTTGCAGCTTGTCTTTGGAGACGAGTTGCAGTAGTTGGGTTTCAGGAAGGGTCCCTTCTTGTAGAAAGGATAGGATGAGGTCCATACAAGAAGGTTCCTTTGTCTCAGTAATTGCATGTATTACTCATGACCCTTAGATACTAAGAAAATATATTTCCTCAACATGCCTTCTCTTAAATAGATCTGAGTAGGAAGCTTAAAAGCATTAGCTCGAAGTGTTCTTCTCTCAAAGATGTGAATGATTTGATGTGTCTTGATATGGTCAAGAAGTGACTTCACCAAGTTGAGGTATTGTGGTTAGTTGGGGGGATTATGAGTATTAAAGTTTCCCAACTTAGGGAGGCATGAGCTCAAGGTGGACCATTAAGTTTGAGTTTCACAATCGATGACAAGTCTCAACTCGATGAGAGCCTCATATTCAATCCATATTATTGTTGCGAGAATTTTAGTGAAGTTCATACTCTAAGGTATCTTGTTGGGGAAATAAGTAAGATTTCCCCGCACCAATATTTCTAAGCTCCATCAACATGAGGGTCCATTGAGAAGGGGTGTAATAGATAGCTCATTTGGAGTAGGGCGTGCATTCCACTATAAAGTCTGAGTACTTGAGACTTTATATCCGCCAGTAGAAATGGATCTCCCAATTCTATGGACCATTTGATTAACCTGTGATGCCTCTAGTCGTAGAATGGCTTAATGGAAATGAGTGTAAACGTCGATAGTGTGAGCTTCAAAGTACGGACGCCATTTTTGCGTTGAGAAAACTAAAGCCAAAGCCATCTTATCTGCTAGTGGACAATGACTTTCTATATTAGAGAGAATTTTGCTGACATAGTAAATTGGTCATTATAGTGCATTTTCTTCTCGCACTAAAATTGAGCTTAGGGAAGAGACTGAGATATAAGTATCTCTCCTTGGATAGATTGATATTAAGGGTGGAGATGCTAAATATTCCTTAGTTGCTCAAAAGTAGCTGACATTCATCAGTCCTTGAAAATTATTATTTTTAGCTCATCCAGAACGGGCTAAGAAGCGGGATAAGGTAGTAATTTATCTATTCAAGCGTTGAACTTTTTTGATATTCTTTGGAGGATCCATATCTCTGAGGGCTCTGATTTTCTCGGGATTAGCTTCAATCCCGTGGTGGGTGACCATGAAACCAATAAATTTTTCTAACGTAATCCCAAAAGTACACTTGGTCGGGTTAAGTCGCATGTTATAACGTCGAAGATGGTAAAACATATTTCTAAGTCAAAAATATATTGCGATTCTTTTAAGCTTTTTACTAACATGTCATCCACATATACCTCCATTGTGTGACCTAAGAGGTCTTTAAAAACTTTATTCATAAGGCATTGATAGGTAGCACCAATATTTTTTAACTCGAACGACATAACTTGATAATAATATAAACATTTATATGTTTGAAACGATGTGGCTTCTTCATCTGTTGGGTCCATTATTATTTGATTGTAACTGGTAAGCATCAAAAAGCGAGCATTTGATGCCCGGGCATCGATCAATTGATCAATTCGAGGGAGAGAAAAACTATCTTTCGAGCAAGCTTTGTTGACATCAGTGTAATCAATAAACATTTCCCAAGTTCCATTTGGCTTCTTAACCATGATAACATTTTCTAGCCATGTAGAATAATGTACTTCTCGTATGAATCCTGCTTCTAAGAGCTTGTTTACTTATTGTTCAATAGCTTGGAGGTGATCAGGTGCAAAATTCTACTTCTTTTAGATGATTGGTTTGAATGTTGGGTCAATTTTGAGGGAGTACATGATTACATTGGATCAACCCCCAACATATCTGTCAGACTCCAAGCAAAGATGTCTTAATTTTTGCACAAAAAATCTATATATTTTGCCCTCTTTTCATTCAGAATCAACTTGCCTTTGTTAGAGGTTGATCATCGGCAATGAAACACGAGTAAGACTTTACACATAAGCTCTCTAGGGTACTTCTTCATCTCAAAATTAAAATTTTGATCTTTGAAGGTCACAGAAGGGCGTGGTTGAGCTTGTCTGAGATAACATGATTATGCTATTTGTTGATTTCCATAGACCACTCCAACACGGGTTGGAAATTTCATCTTAAGATGAGATAAAACGACACCAAATTAATTGGAGGGCCTTTCAGAATAGCGTTGTATCCACGACCACCATTAATTGAATTGAATGAGTCACTTATCGAGAAAATTCTCTGAGGATAATAGGAAGGGTGATTGTCCCCTCCACTCATACAGGATGATTATCAAACTCAGATAATGGTTACGATGAGTTGAAGCCCTAACAAATCTTAAGAAATATGGAGTAAAATAGAACATCGACATAACTCATGTTATTAATCAAAATTCTCTTAACATTATAGCATGGGTCATCGATCCCTGCGCTGATGATAAGTGGATCTTGATGGAAACTTAGACTCCTTCTAAGTCTGAGTCATTAAAAGTGTCAGAATGATCAATATAAGATTTCTTTAACTCTGATTCTTCAGAGGTGGCAATGAGGACTTGATTAGATAGTAGTGGTCCTCCTGTGATTGTTTCAATTTCTATAACTATCTGGCGACTATTTTATTATTTCTATAATGGTTGTCCTGGTTGCTCCCCAATTAGAGTTATGTTTGCTTAAGTCGATTGATTCCTCACAAATCGATGTAGATATCTTTGTTGAATGAGCCTCTCAATTTCTTCTTTGAGTTGTTTACACGCCTCAGTAGTATGTCCATGAATTCGATAGAAGTGACAATATTGCTCCTGATTTCCTAAATTTGGTTTTAGCGGATCTGATTATTTGATGATCTCTTCATCTCGAATGGCCATTAAGACATTAACACGAGATGTGTTCAGTGGTATGTATTCCTTTTCTGGTTGTGGTTCACGTTATTAATGTGAGAGCCATGGAGGGAGATCACGACTATCTTATTGCTTCTTTTGATGAGATTATCAGTCTGTATTTCCTGGGGCACTCTTACATTTTCCTGTGAATCATTCAAATTATTTACAATAGACATTAATAGCCTCATCGGCATAATTTTGTGCTTCTATACGATGAACCAAGTCGGTATATTAGTGGACCATATATCGCATTAGTGATGAGTAAAAAGGCCCAAGACGGAGCCCTCCAAGGAAAACTCTTCTTAATAGTTCATAGTCTACTCCGAGTATTTGGTGAGCCTCTAAGGAGAACTTCTGGAAGTACTCCTTAAGTGATTCACCCTCATATTGATGAATGCCTGAGAGATGATAATAATCCTTCGGTTTGCAATGAACTATTCTACAAAAATCTTGACGAGTTCGTCAAAAGTTTGGATGTCAGTTGCCTCATCATAAGAGTCGATGCTCGGAAGCTTGAACCCTATGTGAATAGGATGTTGAAGAATAGCTCTAGTCAAAGGTGAAGACTCCTGATAGTCGCGATGAGAGGGAAGATGATTTTCACTTTTAAAGTGAAATTCTTCTCGCACCAAGTGTTATAATTTCACAAGTATAATATGATGGCTGGAGATAACAGGACAAGAACGTGCCAAGCTACCTGTAATAATTAGTAGATTAGCAGTCGGTTGAGCTGCAAGTGATGGATGAGTAGAACTAGTTGTGTCAAGGAGATCAGCATCACGGTCTAGAAGCGGAGGAACTTCAGTTTGATGGCGAGAAGGCCCTGTATTAGCATTTTGATCTCCCCTGGCTAATGATCGATCTTAGGAGAGATGCGTTTGCCGCAGTAGTGACTTCCTTGTTTCTCATAAAAGTTATATTATCTCATTTTGAGACTCTTTCATTGGGCGCACATGATATTCTAGAGAGATTCCTATTGCACCTTCACCGATAGGGTCATGCTTATTAAAGAGAAGTAAGGCAGAAGCTTGCCATCATTGGTTCAATGATTGGTTTTGAGAGTGATGGGAGTTGGCGGGAAGTCTGTTGTTGTATTATGCTATTGGCCATAAGTGTTTCTGAGATTATGATTGTGGGATTTCTTTCCCACAGACGGCATCAAACCGTTACGTGCTAAAAAACTGGTTGCGATAGAATCAAAGTTTGCGCCTTAGATTTATTATGGAATCTAACACACACAGATATTTGAAAAATGAACAAGAAACTCCAGGATTTTTGCATGGAAAAATCCCAGAAAGAGGTGAAAAACACGGGGCCTAGCTCAATAAAAATATTCCACTTTATGTCTGTCTTGGAGTATAAAGTTTTTCTGATAACGAGATTACATAATTGTATATGAGAATGGTTGACAATGGGAATCCCAGAATCAGGCAACAATAGCCATGCAGTCGTGGTTAGATTATAATAGTTGTTGGTGGCAGTTGATGATGGTGAACATCGGGGTAAGTGACCGACCGTGACGGTCGGCGATGGTGTGACCGATAAAGATGGGCGTGATGGTTGGATGAAACGATGATAGTGGTAATGTAATGATCGACGATGGTGGTTGATGACTGTTGACCTCCATATGTGTGTCATAAATCAAGAAAAGCCTACAAGTCAAATTCGATAGACTTCGGAGGTGACAGTGCGCAAATTGAGGCTCAAAATTCATTGGATGTCACTGAAAATGGTCGAAATGACCTCTGATCGATGAACGGACTTCATCGTTGAGTTCAAAATGTCAAAATTGATTAGAATATAAATATTGCAAAATCAAACGATCAATCGATTAAACACTTGAGCTAATAATGTGTTGACACACATATCGGAGTCGAGAAGTTGTGACAATATTCGAACAATCTTGGTTCATGAAATTGATCACGTTATTAGCTTTAAAATATTGAAAACTATCAAATGAGACTATTCGCGGTCAATTTGGACAAGTCTGTACAAATGTCGAATGATTTGAAGTGATAGCACATAAATCGAGGCTGAAATATACTATATGTCACCAAAATCAATCCAAAGGACCTCCAATCGACAAACGGACAGACACCATCGCATTTAGAATGTTGAAATTGATTAGGTTATAAATATAGAACAACTTAATGATCAACTGATCAAGCGCTCGAGTTATCAACATGCCTACACGCATATCGAGGTCATGAGATGTTGACATAAGTAAAACAATCTCTGTTTGTAAAATTGATTGTGCCATTGGCTTCAAAAAATTGAAATCTATCAAATAACACTATTTACACTCAATTTGGACGAGTTTGCACGAAAATTGAGCTGTTGAAAGCGACGATGTGCATTTTGAGCTGAAATTGACTTAATTTGGCGCCGACTTGAACCAAGCGGCCTCCGATCATAAAACGGATGTCGCCATTGTGTTCAGAACTATGGAATTGCCCTAAATCGATATATATATTGACTATGCGTATTTGTTAGGGCAAAATTCACATTAAAATATTTAATAAATTTAAAATTTATTTAAAAAAACCCAAATTACCCCCATTTCCCCCTTATTTTTAGTTTTCAGAAAAAGAAATTTAAAATAAAAGCGAAAAGAAAGACCCCCATTTCCTCAACTACACTCTCTTCCAGCGGCCTCCATTCTGACTTCCCTATTTTCTCTCTCCTACATTCTCCCTCTCCTTCTCTGCACACAAGGTTTGAAGACCTCGTTGTGCTCAAAAGGGCGCGACGGGATGAAAAAATAGGTTGTGGTGTCGCAAGACATCACTCACTAAGATGGCGTACTGAGTAAGCAAACACTTGTTAGATGTGGCTCCCCTAGATGAAATGCTACCAAAATTTTGTCTAATTTCCAAACATAGAAAAAAAAGGAGGGGAGAATGAATATATATTGTATTTATCTTTTTTCAGATTTGAAGGCCTCGTTATTGCTTAAGAGAGAATGAGATCACTGATGTTGCAAGACACCACTCATTACTCAGAGGCTGTCAGTAAACCCCAGTGTAGCCATATGCGGGATGGCAGGAGGATTTGTCAAATTGTCAAAACTTTTAACTTAAAAATGGGAGAGTGAAATGAAATAACCTAAGAGTGCTAAATAGAGAAACTTACAGCTAATTTTTAAACTAAAAGCATCAAACAAAAAAGGGGGAAATTAAAATGACATATGACAGATATAAAAGCAAACCAAAATAAAAGAATGGTGAAAATCACTTATAAAATTTATTGAAGCAGGATTGAAAGCCCACTAAAGTTTTTGACCTCCCCCTTTCAAATGTCCTAGCTCTAACCTTCCAGGTAAGTGGAATAGGATAGGCATCTCCCCTCAGCCTTATTTATAGAAATGGGAGGAAGTAAAAGAGGGGGAAATCAAATTTGAATAAAAGAGGGGGGAAATCAAATTTGAATAAAAGAGGGAGAAATCAAATTTGAATAAAAGAGGGTGACAACAAATTTGACTAAAAAAATGGTAAAATGAGAACTACTTGTACGAATAAATCTTCTCCTTAAAATAATAAGTTAAATTATCCTTTGAACATATAGCTTCAAAATGCCTTCTTAAGGATCGCAACCCTTTGTACAAGCGGGCAATGATACTAAATCCAATTCTATAAAAATCATAGTGCATCATTTGATCAAAAATTAAGAAATTTCATCATAATTATAATTTTCAAGATCAATAATTTTATTAATTAGATGAAATTAGCTAATTTATAAAATATGTACATATTTGGACATAGAGATTTCAAGTGCAGATTTTAATGTCTGAAAATGCTGTGTAGGCTAAATTTAAAAAAAAAATGAAAATCTAAAATCAATCTCATAATTTAAACACAAAACTACCTAAATTCTTAAATACACCCGCATAGGCCCTGACACTATGCTGAAAGCTTAAATTCAAGTGTTTGAGGATGCTACGCAGGTTGCTTCCCGATTTAGTCTTATGGGAGTCGGGTTAACAAAACCTAAAAACCTATAATAAGAGTTTCAAATCAATAAATATCTAAAAATCATTCTCAGTGAGATCTAATCCTTTATTATAGCAAAACAAAGTTATGTGATCTAAAACTCTTAAACATATTCAAATTAATCAATTTTTCAAATCAAATTAAGTTTGAACGCTTAAATGAAATTCTATCATTAAAAGCTTAAATTAAAACTCAATCCATCTTCTTCAACTATTTATCTGGGTGATAAATTAAGAAAACTCTAGCTCACAAAGGAGCCAATGTCAAATCAAGTGTTCCGCTATGTTCACTCTCAATTTCATCTAGTAAGGACGTGTCCTCCGATGTGGTTGGCCAAGGGCTCCATGATAAAGCAACATGCATCAAAGTCCTGACGTGGTTTTGGCCACGCCCATTATATTACGATCACCATCGTATGCTCTCAATGGCTCGCTTTTGAGTTGTGAATCATAGGTATACTTGATAGGCAAACAACCTTCGCCAAAGGTAGACTTAAGCCTGCCTCCTTAGACAAACACCACCCCAGGTCTACAAGGATTTTTTGGACGGCAAAACCCATGTGTTTGATGAGGATCCTTCACGTTGGTCGATTACCTCGACTAAGTAGACTAGGGACCATGACTGCCCGGGATGATGGAACCATGGGATCTAGATCGGGCACGTCATCATCCCCCCCAACCATCCGATTTAAGCTGAAATGATAAATTTCATATCTTAAAATTTGAAACTCTACATGCTGCTACTATACGCTACACTTTCAGCGATCTAATGACTAGCCTTAATCGAAAGTTCTCTCTCACTTATAGAGAGGTAATTAACTATGTGGGCTTGCTATAGAAACCTGGAACCGATCTAAAGTTCTCACCAAATGAGGATGAAATCTGGTAGTGTCTTATCTACTATTCTATCCGCCTTTAAAATTCATTCGACATTTAAAACACTCTTTCATCAAGAGGTGTGAAAATTTTGAGCAAATTTCTCAAGCACTTGGGACATGATTCTCTTTCCATCTTTGGCTAGTCAATTTAAGCTATAGTAGTAAAGCATGATAAAATTGATATTTAAAATCTTATCAATGAAATTAAATTTAAATCAATCATATTCTTATGACTAATCTGCTTCTTTGTATATCGATGGATCTTCGTAACACCGCTTTATCATGCACTAGTCGCGGAGCCAATATCCGTCTGGCTAACGCTGTAATCAATACTGAGGATATTGGAGCTACTATTCAATTTGATAGTGTAGACTTCCCAGCCATCACTACTGCAAATAATCCTCCACCCGAAGCATCTGCATATTGTACACACTAACTTGTGCAATGGAGGAGGACAATTGGAATGCCCACTACTAGTACTGAGGTTCCTCAAAAGAGAGCCTTTGTACTTAAAAGAGTGATTCATTTTGAGGCGCCAATCATGAAGAGAACCTTCACATGGTAAAAGTTTCACCATATACCTGAATGTGACAACCCTCCAATTGAACCTTTCACTAGGAAGGTATGATAACAAGCCTCCTTCTGGAGGAAAATTGAAGGAAAAGGAGAGAAGAAACACTAAACGAGCTGAGTTATCTCAATCACATGTCATACAACTGACCTTACAACCAAAAGAGAGTATTTCTACCCCACAATAAATTTAAAAATTTTGAGATGGGTGAAAAGAAAAAAGCTCCACTAGTGATGTTAAATGATATTTTTGGGCTCAACAACAGTCGACTTTAACCTTTCTGAAGAAATAACATGAAACTCTATCTACTTGAGCACATAGAGTTCTGAAGGTTGTTAAGGAAAAATATCTTATGAAGAATAGGTATCAAATGTCAATTATCAAAGAAGTCAAAAATGCTTCACTACAAAAAAACTACAATCAAGACCGCGTTTCTACACATGACCATCGCATGACACCGAATGTTGGGGAATCAATGTAAAAGTCCCGATAGAAAGAAAAATAAATATGGAGGTGAGGCCTCGAGAAGAAGGCGACAAAAGCTTCTTCATTGAAGCAACTAACCAAAGATAGGAAAGAGAAATGTTGAACTACATGCTCAATACCATTATTCAAGTAAAATTGTACAACCAAATGAACTAAGTGAGTGTTCCAACCCATAACATATTTTGACAACCTAAGATGAGCAAAGTGGAATGTACCTCAAATCATAGTCCTTCTAGACCCAACAATATCAGGTTCCAACTTTTCTAGTGAGGAAACTCAAAACTGTATTTGCAAGAGTGTATCGGGTCCTCAAAGTTGCTAACGAGAAAGGACTGATGAAAAGAAAATATGAAGATCCTATCCTTAGAGAGACAAGAGTTACTCCTCCAAAAGAGACCTCCTCTTACAGCCCTGACAAAATGTCTACTAATTCAAGTCTTGCACGGTGAGCATCGATGCATGACACTTGGACCATGTCCAAGAATCCGCCGGTCCGATAAATAAAGAGCAAATTTGGAGGCCAAAATCTGAAGTGAAATTCCTTACAAATAGACAACATGACATTTAGACTGCACACAAAAATCCACTTGCTAAAGTATTTGGAGTCAAGCGCCTTGCCACTTGAAGTTGAACTACCTTCACTCTGAGTAGCCATTCAACACAATCTCACTCAAGATGAGAATATCTATCCACGGATGTGAGAATTTGATGGACTTGATGAGGTCTGGCACCAAGTTTGACAAAATCTAGAACTATACCGAGTAAAGATGTCCAAAAGCTTCATCATTATATGTTATCTCATAAGATTTACCCTCATCTGGAGATCGATCCAAGTACTTGATGACAAGACGCGATGTCGCTAGCAAGATGATACTTATAATTTGATATCACATACGTTCCGCAGAAAGTAATGAAGGGACAAGTCTTAGCAGATTTTCTAGCTGCACATCCCATCTCTGCGGACTCTTCTCTTAATGATGATTTGCCCGATGAGCAAATTATGCTCATTCATGAAAGAGAAAAATCACAAATTTGAAAATATACTTTGATGGAGCCTCATCGATCAAACAAGTCCAACATCTAAATTTTCAAGAGCAAGAGAGAATTGACATCGCCTTCATAACACCGAAGGAGGGATAATGAGACGATCATATGGATTGACCGAGCCAAGAAATAATAATGAATATGAAGCATTAGTGGCGATCTTGAAGAAGCTATTTTCATAGGCATTCAAAACTTGTATATTTTTGGCGATTCTCAGCTTATTATAAATCAAGTACTTGGCATCTATAGAATTAACAAGCTTGAGTTAGCTTTCTATCACAAGCGAGTTATTGAGCTTATGAAGTAGATACCAAATATTACACTAACTTGAGTCTCTCGATCCGAGACTAGCAAAGATGACTGCTTAGCAAAATTAGCTAAGAAAATGACAAGTATGAATAGTGATTACGTCATGATCGACATATTTACTCGACGAGTTCTAGAGCCGATAAAGTATCAATCTCTATAGGTAGAGAGGTTACCAAATCTAAAGATGATGCGCTCTCATACTCCAAAATCAACAAGAAGTTGTACCAAGAAGAGCTAAGAATGACATTACCTCGTAAAAGTAAGTGAAGCCTTTGTTACAGAAGAGTCACGTGATTGGAGGCAACCCTTTATTGACTACTTTAAAGAAGGCAAATTTCTAAACGATGAATCACTAGCAGCTCAAATCGAGAAAACAATGCTACGATATGCTTTCATCAACAATAATTTATATCATAGATCCTTTGAATAAATATGGCTACGATGCCTAAATGTAGATGAAGCTAGTAAAGTGATGGTTGAAGTTCATGAAGGACTTTGTGATGCACATCGGTCAGGTCCTAAGATGACAGTACAGATCAAAAGGATGTGTTATTATTGGTCATCTATGGTGAGAGACTGTATTAATCATGCTAAGAAGTGTCATGAATGTCAAGTACATGGGAACCTCATTCATCAACCTCCAAATCTATTACACCCAATAATAGCATCCTGGCCATTCAAATGTTAGGGTACAGATGTAATTGGACTAATCGATCCATCGTCATTATATTTGGACATCACTTCATCTAGCGTGATTATTTCTCTAAGTGGTGACTACTCCATTTAAAGAAGTCACTTTGACCAATCAACTTTTTCACATAATGTAGTCTATAGATTTGGAGTGTCGTAAAATAATTTTAATGACACGACTTTCAAAGTACAAAGATTTATAAATTCGTTGATCGACATAAAATTGATTAGCGATATTCTTCAATATATAATCTAAGAGTAAATGGTTTGACGGAGGCCTTCAATAAGACATTAGTCAAACTGCTCAAGAAGTTTCTCATCAAAAATAAAAGAGAATGACATACCAAGCTAGTAGAGGCACTATGAGCATATCGAACTACCTACAAGCGCCGACTAAAGCCACTCCCTATTCATTGGTATTTGAAACTGAAACCGTTCTTCCACTTGAAGTTGAGTTGTCTTCACTTCGAGTAGCCATCCAATATAATCTAATTGAAGATCAAAATGCTCATCTAAGAATGGAGGAACTCGATACACTTGATGAAGTTAGATTACAAGCTCATCAAAATCTAGAAGTCTATCGAGCAAAGATGTTCAGGGCTTTTGACCATGCGGTGCAGCCTAGAACATTCCAAAAAGGAGAATTGATCCTGGTGTTGAGAAAACCAATTATTCCCAATCGAAAGTTTGGTGATAAATTTGAGCCTAACTGGGAAGACCCTTTTGTCATTGAAAAAGTGTATCAAAGAGAGGCATGCCAACTCATTAACATAAAGGGTGAAAGACCAATGACGCCAATTAATGGTCGATACTTGAAAAAGTACTATACTTGACGATCACATTCTCGAGATATAATAGAAATCCCCCTGCAAGACAGGGAGAATTTTTTTTAGTATATCTATTTTGGTTGACATCGTGCTTGCCAAGATCCCTAAATAAACATACTCAGATGAAGAACTTTTTTGTGAAAATTCTCTACTATTGGGGTATTTTTAGATTTATATATAGATGAAATCAATGTTGTATGTTAAAATCTCTTTAGAACATCAATTCAAATATTGATGTATTTGCATATTTTCATCTTGAAAGTTTTTCTAAATGTGCTTTAGAATTCCACCTGCAAGACATGGGCATTTTTTAGTTTATATTAAGTTTTGGTGACATGCCATAGGCGAGATCCTTAAATATATTATTCTTAGTTAACATCAAACTTTCGAAATCACGGATATATTCATAATTGTTATTGTTAAGTTGCAGAGTCTTGCAAGAATAAAAAGAATCTATTTCTACGCATGAAAGGACAACCCTAAATGTCAAAAAATTTATCTCCCAGATTTGCCAAATTTTGGAGATCAAGTCAGAAGAACTTCTGATTTTGGAAGCTTCAATCAATTGAGTTGGAGAAACATCAACCTCTACATCTTAAAGTCTAGGACACGGATGAGTTCTAAAGGTCGGACTCAACAAGCCCATAAATGACTGAGTTATTGATGCTCTCCTCACTCAACAAGCCATAAGAAAAGGCCACAGTGAAAGAGCACTCGTTCGTTAGTTTGATGACAAAACCACCAACCCACTACAGCTTAAGTCGAAGACTTGAGTAGGTTCTAAAGGTCGAACTCAACAAGCCCAAATATGAGTTGTTGATGCTCTCCTCACTAGCGCAAGAAAGGTCAGTGAAAGAGCCCCCGCTCATTAGTGTGATGATAACTATTCAATCTCAAACCCGGATCCACTTAGTGATTACAAGCAGATCCAAGAGATCTCTACTTGATTAGGCGATGAGGAAACGCTCAATTTAGGGCTACCTTAAATCAACCTTCATATTACCTGCAAGGTGATATTTCAATCTATTCTCGAATGGTCTGATCAAGCTCAAAGCACAGATCAAAGCCATCTCCTCATCAAGTCCAGTCAAGCAAAAAAAGCAGGAGGAAGCAATTTCATAGTTCATACAAAGCTGATGGCCAAACTAAATAAATTTTATAGTTATTCAATTTGTTAAAGCACACATTGCTAGACTAATAACTCAACATTGACCCTATATAAGTGGAAGGTCATCATGTATGTATCCTTCAATGAATGAAGTCAAAAAGCACGGGGTTCATGGCATATACTTTCACGACAAGTCAATGTTGACAAATCAGGTCAATCCTTCATCAAAGTCCGTCAAGCTCAAAGCTAGGACAGAAGGAATTTTAAATTGGATCAAGCATGGATGAACTGATTCCCTAGCGGAGTCCTTCATCAAAACAAGCAGATCAATTCCTCCATCAAACTCAACAAAGCACGAAGCTAGGGTTTGAGGAAACTCAAATCTGCAAGAACATAAAAGAAAGAGATCTTTAGCGAAGTTATTGAAGAAAAGAGTAGATGGTGTAAGAACTCTCTATCCACAGATTGTCTCAAATCGTCAGTAAGTCATTTAGCATGTGCTAAGCAAAGGCGATAATGATGAATCTAAGAGCTCAGTAGCTATTATAATCAAAGCTAAAATGATCTAAGCTCTATGGCTAGCCTAAATGGTCAACCAGTTTTCAACAAACATGACTCGCTCCATGGGAAAATCACATTTATTGGGGGGCATTTGTTGACCTCCACATGTGTGTCATAAATCAAGAAAAGCCTACAAGTCAAATTCAATGGACTTCAGAGGTGACAGTGCATAAATTGAGGCTAAAAATATACTGGATGTCACTGAAAATGGTTGAAATGACCTCTGATCGATGAATGGACTTCACCGTTGAGTTCAAAATGTTGAAATTGATCAGAATATAAATATTGCAAAATCTAACGATCAATCGATTAAGCGTTCGAGCTAATAATATGGCGACACGCATATCAAAGTCAAGAAGCTATGACGATATCCAAACGACCTCAATTCATAAAATTTATCATGTCATTAGCTTCAAAATATTGAAAACTATCAAATGAGATCATCCGCACTCAATTTGGACGAGTCTGTGCAAATGTCGAATGATTTGAAGTGATAATACACAAATTGAGACTGAAATACACTAGATGTCACCAAAATCAATCCTAAAGACCTCTGATCGACGAACAGACTTCACCATCGTGTTCAGAATATTGAAATTGGTCATGTTATAAATTTAGTACAACTTAATGATCAACTGATGAAGCGCTCGAGTTGTCAACATGCCTGCACGCATTTGAGGTCAAGAGATGCCGACATAAGTCAAACAATCTTCATTCATGAAATTGACTATGTCATTAGCTTCGAAATGCTAAAATCTATCAAATAAGACTATTCGTACTCAATTCAGACGAGTCTGCATGAAAATCGAGCTCTCGAAAGCGGCGACGTGCATTTCGAGCTAAAATTGACTTAATTTGGCGCCGACTCGAACCAAATGGCCTCTGATCGCAAAACGGATGACACCATTGCATTCAAAATAATGGAATTACCCTTAATCGATATATATTGATTATGCGCATTTGTTGGCATGAAATTCACATTAAAATATTTAATAAATTCAAAATTTATTAAAAAATACCCAAATTACCCCCATTTCCCCCCTATTTTCAGTTTTCTGAAAAAGAAATTTAAAAATAAAAAAAAACTTAAAAGAACGACTCCCCCCATTTCCCTCAACTACACTCTCTCATTCTATAATGGCCCCACTCCTCTCATTCAACTTCCCATTTTTCTCTCATTTTCCTCTCCTTCTCGCAGGTTTGAAGACCTCTGCAAGAGGATGGGATGAAAAAAATAGGTTGTGTAAGAACAGGTGCTCAAGAGGGCATGTAAGCCAAACACTTGTTAGATGTCGCTCCCCTAGACAAAATGCTGTCGAAATTTTGTCTAATTTTCAGACTTAGAAAAAAAGGGGGGGAATGAATATATATTGCATTTTGTCTTTTTTTTCAAGTTTGAAGGTCTCTTTCAAGAGGTCGAGATGAAAACTCATTGGTGTTTGCAAGACTCATATCAAGAGGGCATACCGGTAGGCCAAAATACAGCTACGAGAATGACATTGGGAGGCTGTCGAAATTTTATCAAAACTTTTGACTTAAAAAAATGGGAGGGAAATGAAATGATTTCAGTGCTAAATAGAAACTTGCTAATTTTTAAACTAAAAGCATCAAAAAAAGGTGGGGAAATTAAAATGACATCTAAAGCAAAACAAAATAAAAGAAGGGTGAAAATCACTTACAAAATTTATTGAAGCAGGATTAAAAGCCCACTAAAATTTTTAACCTCCCCCTTTCAAATGTCCTAGCTCTAACCTTCTAGGTAAGTGGAATAGGATAGGCATCTCCTCTCGGCCTTATTTATAGAAATAGGAAGAAGTAAAAGAGGGGGAAAATCAAATTTGAATAAAAGAGGGGGAAATCAAATTTGAATAAAAGAGGGTGAAAACAAATTTGACTAAAAGAATGGTCAAATGAGAAATATTTTTAGGAATAAATCTTCTCCTTAAAACAACAGGTTAAATTATCCTTTGAACATATGGCTTCAAAATGCCTTCTTCATCACTGGATCTGTATGAGGTAAGGCAAATCTTCCAATTCTTTAAAAATCATAGGGCATCTTTTGATCAAAAATTAAGGAATTTCATCCTAATTATGATTTTCAAGATCAATAATTTCATTAATTAGATGAAATTAACTAAGCTATAAATACCTGCATGTGCTCAAATATAGAGATTTCATGTGCAAATTTTAATGTTTGAAAATGCTGCGCAGGCTAAATTGGAAAAAAAATAAAAATCTAAAATCAATCTCATAATTCAAACACAAAACTACCTAACTTCTTAAATACACCCGCATGGTCCCCGACACTATGTTGAATGCTTAAATTCAAGTGTTTGAGGATCTTTTGGGTTGCTTCGGTTTAGTCTTAGGGGAGTTAGGGTTAACAAAACTAAAACTTATAATAAGAGTTTCAAATCAATAAAATATCTTCATTATGTCAGTGATAGTAGATCTAATCCTCTATTAGCGTGAGTTGACATGATCTAAAACTCTTAAACACATTCAAATTAATCAATTTTTCAAATCAAATTAAGTTCTGAAACTGCTTAAATGAAATTCTATCACTAAAAGCTTAAATTAAAAATTAATCTATCCACCTTCCACAACTATTTGTCGAGGGTGATAAACTAAAAAAACTCTAGCTCACAAAGGAGCCTATGTCAAATCAAGTGTTCTGCTATGTTCACTCTCAATCAATTTCATGCCAGTAAGGATGTGTCCCTGTCATTGACTACGGCTTGGCTAGGCTCCACGATAAAGCGGTCATGAGTCATCACATTCGGGTGGTTTGGCTAGTCCGACTCTATTATATTACTATCACGACCGTATCCCGTATACTCCCTAATGGTTCTGCCCTTTGAGTTATGAATCATAGGGTATACTTGATAGGGCAAACATCCCTCTATCAGCTAAGATGGACTTAAGCATGTCTCCTTAGACAAACACTATCCTAGGTCTACAAGGATATCTTGGATGGTGTAACCCATGTGTTACTGATGAGGATCCTTCTGTCAGGTTGGGTTGACTATCTCCTCTAACTAAGTAGACTAGGGACTGCAACTGCCTGGGATGAAGGAACCATGGGATCTAGATCGGGCACATCATCATTCCCCCAACCATTCGGTTTAAGCTAAAATGATGAATTTCATATCTTAAATTTTGAAACTCTACATGCTACGCTATTCAATGATCTAATGACTAGCCTTAATCGAAAGTTCTCTTACTTCAGAGAGGGTAATTAACTATAGGGGCTTGCGCTAGGAAACAGGAACCGATATAAAGTTCTCACTAAATGAGGCGAAATCTCTGCAGGTAGTGTCTTATCTTATTCCATCGCCCGAAAATTTCACCGACATTTAAATCACTCTTTCATCAAGGGTGGCAAATTTTGGAGCCCAATGATGATGATCGATGGTGGTGGTCGGCGGCGGCGGCCGGCGGTGGTCGGACGACCGGCAATGATGGTGAGCGGTGGCAAGCAACGGTGGTTGGCGGGGATGATCGGCGATGGTGGTTGATGGCGATGATCGGCGACGGTGATCAACGGTGATGACCGGTGATGGTGATCGGCGGCAGTGGTTGGTGATGGTGGCGGTGAGGCGAGCGATGGTTGACAATGGAGGATCAAACGGTGGCGGTGATGACCGTCAGTGGTATTTGATTATGCTTGGAGGATTTTCAAGCTTTAGAGCTCTCTTTTTTCTTTAGCTTGGACTCCCCTCATGTGAAGAATGAGGGGCTATTTATAGATTAGAGGGATGACATTTCTGTAAATACATGCAAAATCCAAACCACTCCATCAGATGACTCAAAATGATTCTCTTGATCATCTGATGTATTTTAAGTATTTGAATGCTCAAATAAAGTCAGAATCAAGAGATCTTAGGCTTGTTAGATCTGGCTCATCAAGATGCTCGATTTGATTATAAACACTCCATATTTTAAAACTATTTAAGGATTTAACTGATATCCTAAAGTTTTTAATGATATTTTAAGTGCTTAATCTGTACTACTTTCGACTTAGGATCAGATTGCTTTCGACATCAAGATTCATGTTCGACTAGTGAAATTTTTAATGTCATATCAAGTTTACTACAAAGAGAGAATGTTCTCACTAATCATTTTTGTCTAAAATCGAAATATTAATGCCAAAAAATGAAATAAAAAAGATTTTAGTTACCAATCCTTGCATTAACAACTTTTTCAATTGAAGTGGGTTTTCTATTTTCGTTGCCCAATCTCAATAAGGTGGCTTGCCACATGATGAGTCTATGTGCCATGGCTATGCTAAGGTTTTCCTGGTTTTCCCCTTCTCTTATAGTGAGTTGGTAACTTCTTTTTCTTGTAAGTTTTCTGTTGTGCTCTCTAAACACTTCCTCCTTGTGGCTTTTGCTAGCGAGCTTCTATATTTATTACCTTTTTTCTTGAACTGGTCTTCTTTCCCCATGTAACCTCTTCCTCTTCTATTTTTCAGCCCTACTCTCACTTTGGTCCCTTGACCCTCTAATCTTCCCTCCATGAATTAGAAGATTTTGCTTATCTCTCAAGTCGCTCAAAGCTTAAGCTTTTCACTTTTATATGCCCCACTTGCCAATGAAACTATTTGTTTCTTTGAATAAGAAGTGTCAGAAGAGGCAAAAGACAAGATTCTTGCTCTTATTGAGTATTTTGTTGGTCATTTCCTCTTCTAGGGTACCCTGCTTCATGTTTCTTGTAACTTATAGAAACATTAAGTACTTTTTAACTTTCTCTCCCTTAATGAGGGGTTTTTTTATCTTTAATTTAATTATGCAAAAACTTTAATATGACATATCATGGAGTTCGATGGGTCATTAATGATTGATCTTTCATCTTCAAAAATGGCTATTAGGAGTTTCAAGCCAATAAAACAAAATTTTAATGACATTTTCATCTATGTCTCTCTTACCCTTATATTATTGGAAGCGAGAATGATATATTCAAAATGATTAGTAAAATTGAAACTTTTCCAACTCCTTCATAGCATCAAAATTAACACACTTACTTTTGTTAAAATTAGTGTTCAAATTTCCATGTCACCCAATCCATACTACAATATTACATTATGTTGGATCTTAATGGTATGGAGATTAAAAATTATGTTACCTCCATTGAAAAAACATGTTACGTATGAAAGAAATCCCAAATTCTATTCTATATATGGTATCTTCTCACATGACTCCATTAACTGTCCATTAAATCTAATTATTTCTACACAACATCCCATCCAAATAGTGAAGGATGTTTTAATCAAGTTACAAGATCACTTATTTAAGATTTAAATGTTTTAATAACTTTAAAATTAAGTTATCTCTTGAACATTAATTTCTTTTCAATGAAATACTTGATTTCATTATTGATATGATTAAAATACTATTAGTTACGAATCTTGATGTTAAAAAGCAACGTCGAAGTTGGCGAGATCAAGCTCTTAAAATATCCTTGGAAACTTTGGGATATCAGTTAAATCCTTAAATAGCTCTCAAATATGAAGTGTTTATAGTCAAATCGAGCATCTCGACGAGCCGATTTCAACAAGTCAAAGATCTTACAATTTTGACTTCATTTGAGCATTCAAATGCATGAAATACATCATATGATCAAGGGGATCATTTTGAGCCGTCCGATGAAGTGGAGTAGTACGGGTTTTGCATGTATTTACAGAGACACCACTCCTCCAGTCTATAAATAGCCCCTCATTTCTCATATGAAGGGGGGCCAAGTGAAGGAGAAGGGGGGCCAAGTGAAGGAGAAGGGAGGCGAAGTGAAGGAGAAGGGAGCAAGAGAGGAGAGCTCAAGATCCTCCCGCTAATTTCACCACTGACGGTTGTCAACCCGCCATACCGTACGTTGCTCGCCGTTATGCTGATCGCCGCCATTCGTCATTTATGGGTCATCGCCATACCCTTGTCGTTGACATCATCGTCAACATCGTCATTATTACATATATCACAATCTCGGTAACACGACAACAACAGGATGAGGTCCTTGGTGGACTTCATGACCTCTTCTCTGAGGTTCCGTCATCGAGCAAAGACTTCGACAAACAACCTGGATAGGTCAAAAATCCTCGGCCGGTTCAATTCAACCTCTTCCATGGGGTTTGTCATCGAGCAATTTCGACAAACAACCTAGATAGTCAAAGGTCCTTGGTGGACTTCCCGACCTTTTCCATGCGTTTTGGGTAACACCACAAACAACCTGATAGGTCAAAAATCTTGGTCAATTGACCTCTTCCATACAGTTAGTGTCATTGGGCAACACAAACAACCTGGATGGGTCAAAATCCTCGGCGGATTCAATTCAACCTCTTCATACAGTTGCGTCGCCGACTCGACAAACAACCCCGGATAGGTCAAAATCTGTGATTCGACCCCTTCCATACAGGTTAACGTCATTGGGTGACACTCTGACAAACAACCTGATAGTCAAAAATCCTTGCGGATTGTGATCTCTTCCATACAGGTTAACGTCATCGAGTAAAGACTCTGACAAATAACCTCGGATAGGTAAAAAATCCTCAGTGGATTCAATTCAACCTCTTCCAGTTAGCGTCGGGTAACACCGACAAAGAACCCGGATAGGTCAAAATTTCTCGGTGATTCAACCTCTTCCACACAGGTTAACGTCAACGAGTAATACTCTGATAAACAACCTCGGATGGGTAAAATCCTCGGCGGTTCAATTCAACCTCTTCATACAGGTTAAGCGTCGCCGGGTAACACTCGACAAACAACCGGATGGGTCAAAATTCACGGATTCAATGCAACCTCTTCTGCAGTTAGCGTTATGAGTCACACCGATAACAACCTCGGATGGGTCAAAATCTCGGATTGATTCAACCACAGGTTAACATCGCCGAGCAAATACCGACAAACAACCTCTAGGTCAAAATCCTGGATTCAATTCAACCTCTTCCATACGGGTTAACATCATCGAGTCACACTCGACAAACAACCTGGATAGTCAAAATTCTTAGCGGATTGATTCAACCTCTTCCAGCAGTTAGCGTCATTGGTAAGACTCGACAAACAACCGGATAGGTTAAAATTCTCAGCGATTCAATTCAACCTCTTCCATATAGGTTGCGTCGCCAGTCGCACTTTGACAAACAACACCGGATAGGTCAAAATTCTCGTGGATTCAATTGACCTCTTCCATATAGGTTAACATCAGTAACACCGACAAGAACCTGGATAGGTCAAAATTTTCCAAATTGGTTCAACCTCTTCCACACGGTTGCGTCAGCGAGTAATACTCGATAAACAACCCGGATGGGTCAAAATCACCGGATTCAATTCAACCTCTTCCATATAGGTTAGCGTCGAGTCACTCGACAAACAACCTCGAGATAGGTCAAAATTCTCGGTGGATTCAACCTCTTCCATACGGTTAACATCATCGTAACACCCGACAAGAACCGGATAGGTCAAAATTCTCAAGAAATTGATTCAACCTCTTCCACGGTTAGCGTCAGCGAGTAATACTCGATAAACAACCTCGGATGGGTCAAAATTCTCGATTCAATTCAACCCTCTTCCATATAGGTTAACGTCGCCGAGTCACACTCTCAAACAACCTCGATAGGTAAAGGTCAAAATGCGTTGGTCACTCGCTGGGTATCGGCAATGTCACACCATCGTCGTCGGTCATCACGCCCGGTACCGAACGCCGATCTCCACCATCGCCGTCCGGTTCGTTGCCACACCCCGTCGACGCGCCACCATCATCGACTTTGCGATCCTCATGGCGCCATACCATCTCGCGGTCATCACCGGCTTCGATCGGTCGACTTTCTGCGATTCGCGTTGTCGACCACCCCGTCGGCGATTACGCTAACCAGTCGCGGTCCCCACCGCCGACCATCACCGGCAATTTTTGCCGGTCACCACCATCATCGCGGTCATCCCGCCATATGGCGCCGTCACCACGCTCATCATTGAATGCCAGACCCGTCGGCCTGTCATATTCGTACGGTTCTCACCGGCGTTAGTCGCCACCATTCGTGCGTTCATTCGTCGACCGTGCCAACCCGCTGATTGCCGGTCAACTGTCCATGACAATTCTGGCGATTTCCACCGCGTCGCGGTCATCCCCGTTGACTACCGCCGCCAGTCGCCACCTTCGACTACCCGCTGATTGCCGACCACCCGTCGGTGCCAATCACCATGCCGGTCTGTGCGTGACTATATGCCGGCCATCTCCGCCGACCATTTGGTCATCACCGGTGTAGGTCATTGCCCGACCGCGATGCTCGCCATTGCCAGCAACTCGTCGCCGTAACCCGTGCGGTCACCGCCGCCGACTAATGGCCGGTTACTCGACCATTGGCAATCTTCTTATCGGCGTCGGTCGCCCCATCGCTCTGATCTCCGGTTCGTTCTTGCCGACCACACCCCGTCGGTAAGCCAACATCGTCGACTACCGGCGTCGTCATGCCGACCATCGTCGGCAATCTCCGCCGGTCACCACCAGCTGGTTATCCTCCGACCGTCCGCCGCCATAATTAGAGCATTGCGTCGACTCGTCTCCGGTTATCGTCTCTTTGATGCTCAGCGGGCGGTCCGAGGCGAGCGGAAAAGCGACGTCGCCGGAACCGACTATGTCGCGTGGGCCTTGATCGCTCCCAGCGACGGTCGGCGAGGCCAATCGCCGACGAGGTAAGCGAAACCACGGCGTATGTGGTGTTGCGATCGCTCTGTGACGGTCCGAGACGGGCCGGTGGCCGGCGCGATATATCGTGGGCCTTATCGCCTCAACGACGGTTTAGCGAGGCCGCGTCGGGCGAGGCCGTCGCCGGAACCACGGCGTATGACCATGGGCCGATCGCCTCAACGACGGTCCGGCGAGGCGAGCCGGACAAGCGTGGCGGGCCACGATGTATATGCGTGGGCCTTGATCGCCTCCCGCGACGGTCCGAGGCGAAAACGGATGAGCGTGCGCCGGAACCACGACTTTATGCAGTGGCGCGATCACCTCCAGACGGTCCGGCGAGGCGAAACGGGGCCGGTGCGGAACCACGACTTTGTGCGTGGGCGCGATCACCTCTAACGACGGTCAACGAGGCGAAACGGGGTAGTGCGGAACTCCGGCGTATATGCCGTGGGCCTTGATCCTCCCAACGGGATGCTCTGAGGCGATAAAGCGAGGCCGAGCGTGCGCCGGAAACCGTATGTCGCGTGGGCCTTGATCGCCTCAACAGACGGTCCTTTGGCCATAGCCGGACGGTCGAAGCGGAACCACGGCGTATGCAGTGGGCCTCTCCCGAGCGCTCTTGATCGCCTTCTTGATCGCCTCAAACTAACCTCACTCGAAGAAGAGAAGGTGCCTTCTCCCTTGGCCCAAGGGGTTTTATAGATCCACCATAGGGGAAAGAAAGAATAAATTAAAAAAAAAAACCTCTCTTCATTATGACATTAGTTTTATTTTAAAAAACCCTCTATTCATTATGACATTTAATTTAAAAAAAAAACCCTCTATTCATTATGACCTTTAATTTAAAAAAAAAACCTCTCTTTATTATGACATTTAATAAAAAAAACCTCTCTTTATTATGATATTTAATTTTAAAAAAAAAACCCTCCATTCATTATGACATTTAATTGAAAAAAAATCTCTCTTTATTATGACATTTAATAAAAAAAACTCTCTTTATTATGATATTTAATTAGAAAAAACACCTCTCTTCATTATGATATTTATTTTAAAAATAAACCCTTCTACTCATTATGACATTTAATTAGAAAAAAATTGATATTTTTTGGATGAATTAGGATAATGTCATCCAAAAATAGGCAACATATGACACTTAAAATACTATTAATTAAAGCGAATCTTGATGTTAAAAGCAAGGCGATCCGAAGTTGGCGGTCGAGATCAAGCTCTTAAAATATCCTTGAAACTTTGAGATATCGGTTAAATCCTTAAATAGCTCTCAAATATGAAGTGTTTATAGTCAAATCGGCGTCTCGATTTCAACAAACCAAAATCTTACAATTTTGACTTCATTTGAGCATTCAAATGCGAAATACATCATATTTGCATGTTGTCAGGTAAATGTTTTCTCATATGAAGGGGCCAAGTGAAGGAGAAGGGGGCCAAGTGAAAGAAGAGAAGGAGAAGAGGCCAAGCAAGAGAGGAGAGAGCAAAGATCCTCCAAGCACAATGGGCACCACTCGGCGGTTGTCAACCATGGCCGCCATCCGTGGCACCATTTTTTGCTTTTCATCATCGACCACTATCGTTGATCATCGTCACAACATCGTCAACATTGTCAACGTCATTAACATCGTCGTCGTCAACATTGTGCATTCTTAGCGTTTCTTTCTCATATATTCGTAATCCGTGTCGGGAAGATCTTGTACTCAAAGCGGATACATAGTGGAAGCTTTTGGGCTAGGCAGTGGTTTTCCTCTTTTCGAGGTTTTCTAAAATTCGGAGTTTTATTGTTCACTCTTTAAATAATACGTATTGTGTCTTTGGATTTTTAAAAAACTTTTACTCTACCATCTGGTTTTTCATACAATTATAAACATGCAATGCTCATAAATGTTGTCGTTCGGTTATTTTTTTAAAGTTTGTAATCATATTTCATATGTTTGATTTTAGTTTATTCGGCTTATAAATTGAGTTTATCATATTGATATGTTCAATTCGATTATAAATTTTTAAAAATAAATGATTAGTTAGTTGAATTTAGTTTGGAAGTCTCTATTTTAAAGATTGTATTGTAAGTCATGCTTGATTCCATGTTCTTTATTACTTATAACGCTTATTTGAATTAGGATTAGCTTAGAAGAATATTTATTTTAATTATAAATTTATTTAAATTAAACTTACTATAAAATAAATTCAATTATATATATATATATATATATATGCGCTTCGTCAAATGCTATCATTTTGGTGGTATAACAATCGTGATCATATATTGAATTATTTTTTATTTTTAGATATTAAACAATAAAAAATAAAGTCTTGACATATTATTATATATAAGACATAAATTTTTTAAAAGCAAATTCGATAAATTCAATCATATAAAATTATAATTGATATGATCCTGAAAATTCCTCTAAAGCAGAATCTTGATGAAAGCGTCGAAGGAAACGTGGATCGGCTTAAAATATCATTGGAAACTTTGGGACATGGTTAAATTTCTAAAAAAACTCTCAAATATGGAGTGTTTATAGTCAAATTGGCGTCGAGAGGGTTCCAACAAGCCAAAGATCTTACAATTCATTTTTGAGCATTCAAATACACAAAATACATCATATGATCAAGGGAATCATCATGAGCCATCCAATGGAGAGGAATGGTTGCTTTTGCATGTATTCTGAGCACTCTCCACTCTATAAATATCCCTCATTCCTTATATGAGGGAGGCGAGGAGAGCTCTAAAGATCCTCTAAGCACAATCGTGCAGTCACTCGATGGTCGTCAACCACCGCCGTTGTTGATCCTTGCCATTGTCAATCTCTGTCGGTCTCCATCATGAGGACTTCTACCCATTAATTATTCGCATTTCCGCGGTGATTGCTCTTCACCATCATCACCTCTACACTACAACCGTCGTTGTCACATATCGTTGTTCCTTTCTCATATACAATTTTGTAATCCTGTCGGAAGATCTTGTACTCAAATAGATACATATTAAAAGCTTTTCTTTGGCTAGCCGTGATTTTTCCTCTTTTTGATTTTCACATAAAAATTATGGAGTTTTCTTGTTCACTCTTTAAATACCGTGTGTTGGATTTCCTAAGGCGAATACTTTACTCTACCACTAGTTTTTAGCGGTTTGGCACCATCTGTGGGAAACTGATTCCCATTATATCATCTTGTATGGCGACCAAGTTCCTCAACAAGATCAAAACCACCATCGAGATGTAGCATTTCAAGCTTTTAAGGAGCGCAAGTGTAGAATGAAGATTCATCAAACTTCGTTCCTTCAAATTTTGTCGGCGGGGCAAATCTTAATCTCAAAAGATTATCCAAATTGATACGGATATCTAATTGATTATCGGTTAAAGCAAGTCGGTATCTAATGAAAAGGCCAAAGTTAAGAGCAACTTTGGCTACAACCACAAATGGATGTTTTAATCGACCTCTTCCATACATACATCATCGAGCGAAGACTCTGACAAACAACCTAGGATGGTTCAAAAGGTCCTTGGTGGACTCCTCACGACCTCTTCCATACAGTTAACGTCATCGAGCAAAGACTCGACAAATAACCTAGGATAGGTCAAACTTGGTGGACTTCCTGACCTCTTCCACACGAGTTAGCGTCGCAAAGACTCGACAAACAACCGGATAGGTCAAAAGGTCGTGGACTTCTACGACCTTCCACAGTTGCGTCGCCGGGTAACACTCGACAAATAACACCGGATGGGTCAAAATCTCGCGGATTCAATTCAACCTCTTCCATACAGGTTAACGTCATCGAGTAACACTCTGACAAATAACCTCCGATGGGTTAAAGATCCTCAGCGGATTCAATTTAACCTCTTCCATACAGGTTCACGTCATCGAACAAACACTATGACAAACAACTTCGGATAGGTTAAAACTTTGTACCTCACACGTCGCCAGAAAACACTCGACAAACAACCATGGTAGGTTAAAGGTCGCGAGTGGACTTCCACGACCTCTTCCACAGTTAGCGTCGCCATTGCGTCGCCGGGCAACACTCGACAACCTCGGATGGGTCAAAGATCCTCGGGATTCAATTCAACCTCTTATCTGGTTGCGTTGCCACTCGACAAACCTCGGATGGGTCAAAGATCACCGGATTTTCAACCTCTTCTATACGGTTCACATCATCGAGCAAACATGATAAACAACCGGATAGGTCAAAACTTTGTACTCCACGCAGTTTAATGTCGTCAAACACTCGACAAACAACCTCGGATAGGTCAAAATCTTGGATTCAGCCCTTCCATACAGTTGCGTTATCGAGTCACACTCGACAAACAACCTCGGATAGGTCAAAGATCCCGTCGACGACCACTGCGGTTATCGCGCCACCACCCCCATCGGCGCAACCACCATCGATCGCCGCGGCAATCTCCGGCTACCACCGCCGTGCGGTCATCCCCGCCCATTCCCGTCTCGTGCCATGTCGACTACATCTATGGTCACTACACCACCCGTCGGTGCCTTCTGTCGCGGTCACATCGATGCGTCGCGGTCACCGCAAACCATATCAACCCAGCGGTCACCATCATCGTGGCCATCGCCGCTATCTCGTGTCGCCCGTCGACGTCACGGTTGCCATGCCAGGCCACCCTCGTCGCGCCAACCACATGTCGGTCACCATCGGCTATCGCCGTGATCATCGTAGACCATTGTCGCAATTTTTCACACCATCATGGCGGTCATCCCGCCCATTCGCGCGTTGCCGTCATTCTGTGCGATTGCCATTGCCGACCACCGTCGGTATGCCATGCGGTCACCGCTGGTCAATCGCGGCTACCGTCAGGTCACTTCTCGACCATCTCGGCAATCTCTGCCGGTCACCACCATCATCGCTGGTTATCCTCGCCGACCACCGTCGTAGGTCACCGCCGCCGACCACTGTGGCCGGCCACCATCGTCGTGCATCGTCGTCAACCCCCGTCTCCGATTATCGTCTCCTTGATCGCCTCACACGGTCCGGCGAAGCAGTTGACGCCTCTTTGAGAAAATAGTAGACACGGCGTATGTCAGCGCCTTGATCGCTCCCCGGACGGTCCGGCGAAATGCGATTGGCGCCTCTTCGGCGGAACACGGCGTATGCACCACGGTCTTGATCGCCTCCACGGTGGTCCGAGGTTAGTTCTTTCGAGGGAAAAGCGGAGCCTTGCCGAGCTACGGTCGCCTCCGGACGGTCGTCCAGCGAGGTCGGTTAACACCTCTTTGAGCGGAGCCTTGCCGTATGGTATGGGTCTTGATGCCTCCTTCTCGGTCCGAGGTTAGTTAACACCTCTTTTGAGGGAAAAGCGGAGCCTTGCCTATGAACTACGGGTCTTGATCGCTCAACCGGTGGTGAGTCGGTTAACACCTCTTTGAGGAAAATTGGAGCCTTGCGTATGAGCTACGGTCTTGATCGATCCAAGGTCAGCGAGGTTAGTTAACACCTCTTCGAGGAAAACTAGAGCCTTGCATTATGGTATGGGTCTTGATCGCCTCAACCCGGTCATCCGGAGGTCGGTTAACACTCAGGAAAAGCGGAGCCTTGTATGAACTACTGATCTCCGAACGGTCGGTCGGCGAGGATAGTTAACACCTCTTTCGAGGGAAAACTTGCCGTATGAACTACGGGTCTTGATCGCCTCAACCTCGGTCAGAGTCGTTAACACCTCTTTCAAGGGAAAAGCGGAGCCTGTATGAACTACAGTCTTGATGCCTCAGAACCCGTCGGTCGCGAGGTTAGTTAACACCTCTTCGAAAAAGCGGAGCCTGCCGTATGAACTACGTCTTGATATCAAACGACCTTCTCAAGAAGAAGAAGGTGCCTTCTCCTGGCTCGGTTTTATAGACTATAAAAAGGTAAAATCAAAAGAAAGCGTCAAATCATCAAAACCACAAAACCAAAATCGTTAAAAGCAGGCGAAAATGGCCGCGTATCATCAGCGGCTGCCGTCATCTTGACCAGCTTCGCCCATTCTGACCCAGCCGTCGCCATTCCATGTGACCCGTAGTCGACCCTCAGCGTCCCGGGATCGCGCCGACCTCGGCAGCTCGCCCAGACCATCTGTCGAACAGCGACCAGCGTGGTTTCGTCGACCCTTCGACCCTGATTACGATACCACGCGCGTGAGCGTCTTGGCGCAGGCATAACAGCCATGCGATCGCGTGCATGGCTCATAGAGACGGGATGGGTTAACCTCAAAATTTTGCGCCGCTCACATATTTGTGGTTGTGCGTCTCCGTAGTCATAATCTTATACTCATGAAGATCTATTCTCTCAAAATGTATGGTTAGACTCAAATTTCATTGAAGAATTTCTATTTTCAAGTATTGCATATATATATTTGGATGATTGAGATAATATCATCCAAAATAGCAATGATATGACCACGAAAATTCCTCTAGTCGAAGCCGAATCTTGATGTAAGCGATCAGAAATTGGCGGTCGAGATCGACTTAAATATCATTGGAAACTTTGGGACATCGGTTAAATTCCTAAAAGCTCTCAAATATGGGTGTTTATAATAAATCGTCTGCGGCGGTTCAACAAGCTAAAGATCTTACAATTCTACTTCATTTGAGCATTCAAATACACAAAATCATCATATGATCAGGAATCATCATGAGCCGTCAGATGGAGAGTGGTTGGTTTGCGTGTATTCTGACGCCACTCCTCCAATCTAAATAAATTCATTATATGAGGAGACCAAGAGAGAGGAGAGGCTCTAAAGATCCTCCAAGCATAATCGTCGTAACCGACGGTCGTCACCACATGCCGTGTATCGGCCGTTGATCGCTCGTCGTCGATCTTCTCTCTGATGACTTCATGTTTTGCGTTTCCCTGATTGTTCCGCATTCACATAAATCGCTCTCTTAACAAGCTATTCTGTACGATCGTTGTCACATGTTGTTGTTCCTTCTGATTCATGTCCGTGTGGGAAGATCTTGTACAAACAGGATACATATTGGAAGCTTTTCTTGGGCTTGCTGGTTTTTTTTCCTCTTTTCGAGATTTTTTAGTAAATTGCGGAGTTTTGTTATTTCTTTAAATACACGTGTGTGTCTTTGGATTTAATAATGGTAGAAACTTTTCTCTACTGATTTTCTAGCACTCAACAATAATTAATTAAAAAATTAATTGATTCATTATATTTTTATTATTTCTAACAAAATTAAATTTAAAATTTGCTGACTAAAATTATTCAATTTATCGTCTTACCAAATTTATTTTCCGCATATCTTAGTGGATAATATTATTTATTTATTTACACAATTAATCCATTTGCTCTTCCGCGCTTTGCCGAGCATTCGTTCCCGGTGAAAAGTGCTGCATTCACCAACTCGGTTCTAAAAATATCTCAAACCACTCACACGTGTCCGTCACACGAACGAATGACCGTCACTTGCAAGTCACAGATAATCAGGCGGCTCCACCCTCCCGGCGAAAGGCGGTCGTCGTTTCCGAAGTCTCTCGAGCCCATTCAGATTCTTTCATGCTTTTACTAAAATTTTACATGGTAAAGTGAGGAGGAGCGTTGGGGTTTGTCGGCGCTCAATCTTCATCTCTCTGCCCGCACCGACGATGCCTGCGGTGCTTGGAGAAATCCTCCTCCGTCGAGCAACGATGATCTCATCGGCGACTTCCTTATACGGTGGATCGTGCTCTCATCGCCTGAAAAAGCTCGAAAAGTGGAATCGTCGTAGTAATTTGAGTTGACATTGGGTGCGACTATTGGCCGTAGTCGTTATAGGGTTAAGGTTTACTCGTTCTTCTTCGTCTTCATCTCTTATTTCTTGCGACGTTCTCGCCTGCCATTCGAACTGATCGTCGGTTTCAAACCACAATTCGTCATCTAGAGGCTCTAACACATTGATTTACTTCATCTGGGTTTGGGATCTGAAGGTGTTGGAATTGGTCTGTAGAGGGTGTTGCTAGATCTGATTTTAGTTTTTGGTGTGGATTTCGTCTTGCAACCCGAGGTAATAATATCGGCAATATGTTTTTTCTTATGGTTCAATGGCTGGATTCGTTGTTCTTTATTTCACTTGCTTTAGGTAACTCTTTTGTCACTCTAATCGTGTGTTCAGCATAGTTAGTACGATTTGGATTTCCTATGGGTGTTTTAGCCGCTTTTATGTTTCCCTCGCTTCTTAGGTTTTTCAATCTTGAAATCAGTTATTTTTAGCTGTTTGCAGAATTACGTTTTTATGCACATTATTACTTGACTCTGACTCTGTGTTCCCTTGCGGCTTGAAAAAAACATATTGGATAGCTGTTTGTCATGCATTCCTTACATGGCTGCTAAAAAGATATGTTTGTGGAAGGCATGTCTATTTAATTTTGTCTATGAAACTATATTGTATTTTGTTCGGATAGAGATATAGCGATATAGCATATCCAGGTCATACAACTGTTAATTCATGTTCGCATTGTAGGCAACCAACATCAATTTTATGTTTTTTTCCCTAACGCAGTACACTGGCAGTTTTTTTTAATCTATATCTAGCAGCTTGATGGAGGGACAACAGGTAGTCCATCCTTTTGCTAATTCAGTTTCTGAAGATTCTGGCTCAGAGTTAAATCTTCATAGACTTAGCTGTGAGAAATCGTGCACTGAAGATGAACAGTGCACCTGCACCAATATGACAGAGAATGTTGAGGTGCAACAGGCTTCTTGTTTCTGCCCTGCTGTAAAAAAATACAATGCTATTGATGGGGAAGTTGGTATTGATGAAATCTTTCATCTTCAAAGCTCCCATGAGCAACTTGCTGGACATGATCCAACTTCTGAAGATGATGAAGTGCATAATTCTGAGGATGTCAGTGTATCTAAGGGGTTAATCATTTCAGATGTCAGAGTACATAAATGTTTGATCAAGTCTTCGACTTTCCCCGCCTCTGAAGTGGAGTCTTTCAATTTCTTTTATCCTGAGATAAATGGGGAATCACCTAATACAGCTGCACCAGCTCAAACTCCATTTGCAGATAAGCTTCCTATATATAAGCGTTCGACCTCTCTCCCTGTAAGTTACATATCTAGATGAGCACATATAGATGTTACACTATGGTGTTGACTATTATGATTATGGTTTCCCATTTTGCTTGTATAACTCATGAGATTTTGGTTTCTCTTTCAAAATGTTTGTTTGAGGGTTACCAAAATTTTGTTATTAACCATAATGACAAATAATGCTGGTTATTTCATGTTTTATTTATAAGCTGTGTAGATGAGAAAATTTAAAGGTGGTCAGTTGTAACATGGATAAACATTGTTGTCTTTGTAGAATTTCTTATTTAACTAAACTAGACTGGTCATACAATTTTTTTTTTCAATATTAAAATTAACTGTAACATTTCGGTACATCAATCATCTAGTTGCCTTACCACATGGTTCACATTTAGTTTGCATTGTGAGGAATCATGTTATCTTGATCATATCAAAGATAAGGCATCATCAAACTTTTCATCATAATAGTTGATTTAAAAGTATTGCTAACAATATTTTAACATATCTATTCTTAAGTTTTGTGACTATGTAATTTTGGTGGGTAATTAATTTTGTTATCTTTCAATCAAATTTTCTATTATTTTACCATGTGTGTTATCTTATTAACTTTTCATTTTTCCTTTAGTCATAGTATTTTGATAATGTTTTCTATTTTTTCACATAATGGTCTTCTTCATTTCAAACCAATGAACTTGTCATCCTCATTGATTATAGCATTGGTATTCATAAGTGTGCATGTATCGTCATTTAATCCAGGGGTGTCCTAAACACCTAGTTATTACCTTCAATTCTTTGCGCATGGTCCGTAAAAACTGTAGAATAATTCTATTCCCTCTTTGAATATAGCACCGACATTCTTAATTGTGCATGCATCCTTTTTAAATATAGGGGCTACAATCTATTTGCTGATTGATGGGGGTTAATGGGTTGGAAAAGGGAAATCATTTAATGACATCGATTTTAATGGATGAAATTCATTGAACCAAAGCGATTTCTCCCAACATCGAGAGGGACTTATAATCCTTTCTTACTTGATCCGTAGTTAGTGTTATTTATAATGACTTTTTTTGGGAGGATTTTATATTCCTGCCAAAACTTTGATTTTAACCGCTAGCTATTGTTGGATCTTGGCTTGGATCCTCGGATTCATCTTGGCCATTAGACATACATCCCTTATCATTGCATCAATCCCCTATTCTTTTACTTCTTTGATACTAGAGTTGAGAGAATAAACCTAGTGTTGTACTTTGGAACTAAAGTCATACGCTTTAATCACCCTTGAAAAAAATGACATCCGATATTGAGGCTAATATTTAGGGGGTACAACCTATTTTTCCAATCAAATAAGCTTCTTTGGCTAGAACAATTTTTCAACTTGAAGCCTTTTTTTTGTCTTTTGGAGTACAAATTCATGAAAAATTTTTAAATATGAGTTTCACTTGTGTTAGTGTATTTCTTAGAAGCGTCACATAACATTACTGTGATGAGAATTTGTCAAGGATTTGTAATTATTATCTATAAGTGACACACCATAATTTTATTTTTTTTGGTGAAGTTTAGATAAAGGTAACTAGTGCATCTCATTTAAATAATACATCACAACTTGGCCAAATTGAGGTGAAAAGTGGAAAATGATGATAAGGTCAAAATTAAGATTAAATTTACTACATGGAATGTAAACTTCAAATGGTTAGGCAAGAGAATGAATGGATACAATAATTAAGAGAAGAGCCAATGCCACTTGTTTGCAAGAAACTAAAGGGGAGAAATCTAGAGAACTTGACGAAGTGTCGTGTTCATTTGGGGCATTAATAATAGGAATTTATCAAGGATTGTAGTAGATTTTGATATTTGTAAATAGTGGTTGCCATACTTGTCAATGGCGAATGCGTACCATAGTGCAAAGCTCCTTGTGGAGCCATGGCGCTTGACACAACGTGCACTATTTTAAATATTGTGTTGATATTTAAAAATTATAAATAATATGAAATACTATTTTAAAAATGTATATATATATATAGGTGTGTGCGTGTGTTTGTATGCACGTATGTATGTGTGCATGTGTGGATGTATGTATGTATATGTGTGTGTGTTTGCCTTTGTATATATCCGGTTTAAATAATACATCACAACTTGGCCAAATTGAGGTGAAAAGTGAAAAATGTTGATAAGGTCAAAATTAAGATTAAATTTACTATATGGAATGTAAACTTCGAATGGTTAGGCAAGAGAATGAATGGATACAATCATTAAGAGAAGAGCCAAAGCCACTTGTTTGCAAGAAACTAAATGCAAAGTGAGAAACCTAGAGAATTTGGCGAGTGCCATAAGTTGTTCATTTCGAGCACTGATAATAGGAGTTTAGTAAGGATTGTAGCATATATGTATATATATGTTTATATATATTTATATGTATGTGTGTGCATGTATATGCGTGTATGTATGTGTGAATGTATGTATATGTGTTTGTTTGTACATGTATTTATGTATATGTGTGTGTGTTTGCGTGTATATGTATCCATGCATGTATGTATCTATGTTGGTTGCTATGATGATAATTATTGGCGAGGGCATTATAAATGTGGTTTAGGCTCATGCTTCTTGTTTGGATGTTTAGATAGTTAGAAAAATTAATTTCAGGATGAGGTTGATAAACTTTTACTACACACAATAAGTCTTTATTCCACTTTATTTGGTTGGTTACATGAATCTTTTTTTCTCCAATGTATCCTATTAAATGTCCTCATCCCAACAAACACACACACATGTTTGTGTGTATATCTCAATGAATATTGTAGTATATAAAATGGTAAAAAAATTTGTCTTAAGTGAAATGATGGAATTTGAAAGGTCAGAGAATAATAATCTTTTAAGATTTGTTGGTTAGAGAATTGTCTTGAAATTCTATAGTTGAGCCAAAATTAATGTGTGATAAGATGGTTAGTTCTATTAAAAAACTTGTTGTATAAGTTTTAGGAGTCTTAAAAAAGATCGCATGTAGATCTAAGGTGAGGGGGTGCAAAATGCTATTAAAGAAAAGAAATATGTGGTTAAGGAGTGCAACGAGTAAATACTTTGGAAATTTATAATGATTATAAGGATGACAAAAGGTCTTGCAAAGATGGTAGTTTGCAAAACAACTTTCAATGATTCCTATAATAGGCTAGCTAATGGAAGAGAAAAATGAGTTATATTAATAGCTATGGTAAAGATAAATTATATTGAGTTTTTGATTAATTAGATGCGTTAAAAGCAATGATAATAACATATTGTTTAAATATGAAGACATTGAGGGAAGATGAAAATATAATCTTGAGAAATTCTTGAATGAAAGGTTAGGAGTAAAATCTATTTTGAAAGAGCATAATGAACTAGAATAAAAAGGTCTATTATAGTATTATGGGGTACTCAAAAAATAGGGTGAAGTTAACTATGAAGAAAATGGATATAGGTAGAGCTTTGAGTCTAGATGGAGATTGATGCAACACAAGTGGCATATGCTTGCAACTCAGCGTGTCTTTAGGACAGTTATAGTTATTTGAAAAGTTAATGGTGGAGCTGTTGCAAAAAAAAAAAAAAACAGCTATATGAAGAAGTTGTGTTGTGTATACAATTTTTTTTTTATTATAAAAGTCAAATTGTAGGTTTCTGGCCTCCACTGCAGGTAACCAAGTCATGTTGGAAAACGTAGTTTTCCCCTATTAGATTTCTCAAAACGTAGTTACAACGTAGTTGCCAAATGAGGTAGTGGTGCGGTGTGAATACACACCACTACCGCATCGCTCTCCCAAACACGCCCTCAATCTCAAGCCAGATCGCACCATCTTGTTTTAAATTATTAATTATGCTTCTAATTTTTCTTGAGAAAAATTAGTTGAAAGCTAGTAAACACCTAATTTGAAGCTAGTTCATACTTCTTATCTGGGAGTTGGTGGTTTGGTCGAAGGTTATTGGGAGGTGGTTGGGATAAGGTTTGTTAGTTATGTGCATCCTCCTTACATGTAATCGGCTCTTGCATGGCTCAAACAATTGGAATTGAAGGTTTGTTTAGTGGCTTCAACAAACATTTTATGCTTAAAAGCTCAAGTAGGTACAACAAACTCCAAGCTTTTTCTTCGCATATGGGGGCCAGCTCCAAGTCCTCCAAGTCTATACATGCTTACCCACATTTCCCTTTGAAGTGGTCATCCAAAAAAAGCACTAAACAAGACTTAGGGTCTGTTTGGGCAGCGATAGTTTTTTTTGAAAAGCTGTTATGGAGAAAATAGTTTTTGAAAAACTACTAGGTCCGTTACAAATATTTTCTTTTTGAAAAATTCAAACAACAACTTTTTGATAATCATCACACTTCAATAATTCTGATTCTCAAAAACTGCTTTTCATCACAAATTTTTTTGAAAAACAGTGGAAAAGTTGATTGTCAAACGCAGATGCATTTCTTTCTGTCTGCATTTTGAAAAACAAAGCAGCTAAAAAGTGTCTCAAACTCACCCTTAGTCTTATTTGTTTGGCCTTTTGCACCCCTCGAACTTATTGAAAAATATCGAGAAGTTCCAGGTCCATCTTAGAAACATTCTTCTACCACCTATAATAATTTTCTCAAGTTAACGCACTCTCTAAACTGTTTTTTTTTTCCAAAGTCAAATATATATTTTTGATTTATTCAATTAGAGTTCTTGTAGAAATTTTAATCTAAAATCTTAAAAATGAACCCTTCAAAAATTATGAAAATTTTCAAAATATTAATAAACAGAATTAAAATTTGAAGTGGATTCAAGCCCTGGAGCCACTTACATCTACACTAAAGCCCTAAAGCCATATCTAGAATTTTCAGATTTCAATTCCTACCTTGCTTGGTCGACTTGTTATTTAGGTTTTCTTTTCAATCTACTCCACTAATTCAAGCCACGCTTTATTTAATATCTCCCTACAAAAATCTCAAGGTCTAAATTCTAGGCCTTCCCTCCATCAAGTTCAGTTTAAATTTCAAATTGTTTCTTTCACACAATTTCATGATAATAAAACACACATAAAATCTTATAAATAGAAAATTACACAAACAAAAATCTATAAAACACACAAAATCTTACACACCGCAGCTTCCTTCTCATTATAATTTATGTAAAAGAAAACTTTTTAGACACCCACATCGAAGTTTAGAAGAAATGCAGCCTTAATCACCTATTTTGAGATTGGTCACCAACCATAAGAATTGAAGAAAATGTTCCCGACCAACTCTACGTTACAGAAGTTACACCCATGACGAATAATTTTTAATCTTTAAATGTGTCCTAAACTCATTATTAATGTTTATTGGCAGAGGGAAAAGATGCTTTGTACAGTTTGGATTGTGCAATATTAATACCATTATCATCATTCTTCGTTTTCTCAGGCTTCTTCCATCTCTGCTATGAAAGGAGGCCGAGCGCAACGGAACATCTCCTAGGAAGGATATGCGCGTCAAATGGGCAGAAGATGTTTATGATCCACCTGAAACTTCTATGTCACACACTGTGAAGAGCTACATCCTCCAGCGTCCCAAGTCCAAGAAAAAGGATAATCACAAGCAAAAGCACAGCAAGGGGAAGAACTCTCCGGCGGTTCTCTCGAACCGTGGCAATGCTGGCATCTTATCTGCACCCTTCCGAAGTATGCTTCCTCACTTGTAATCAAAATCCATTTTTTTTTGCCATTTTAAGTTTGTATCTCACGAAACAGTAGATTGTTTTGAACTTCCAGGTTGCAGTCTGGTGGAGCTAATGGATCAGCGGTGCGTTCGGAAGATATGTTGGAGTTTGTTGCAGTTGGTGGTGCGCATGATGTCAAGTGTGGGAGCATCTTGCTGAGGGAGTCGCTGGCGAAGGTGCATCCATCTTTTGGTGAGGCCACCTGATCAAAGTGAGGCAATGACCTACTTTCCATGAAAATTGGTATGTTTTCGATTAAATAACAAGAAAACATTCTTCTTTCGTGTGGTTCTTTTGAGCTATAATATAATATTTAGTGTCCCAGTGTCCCTTGTTGTGGTTTGCTTTTTTGAATGATAACGCTCCTTTTGTCTGCGAGCCATTTTGCCCTTGCTTTTGTCTGTAAATATGAATGTTATATGAGCTGTATTAGTAAGTTGTAGTTTATGGAATATTTTGTTCTTATGACTGTAAATAGGATGTTATGTATTCCTGTACTACTGGACTCTGTATCTGTATTTTTGTATGGAACTTATATTTTTGTTGTTGTTAGCTTTTGATTTTTGCATAACATTAATAAATAATCCATATGTGCTCTCTAGAGAGAGAGAGAGAGAGAGAGAGAGAGGTGAAAAGCATGAATTTAGGGTTTAGGGGTGGGGTGGGAGGGCGGGTGATATGCTCCAACACATGTGGAGATATAATTGAAACAACTCATTTGATTGCTGCTTATAATATAAATAATCTATTAATTAGCTTAATATATAACTTAGATTTTAAACCCAATCACGATTTAATAACAAATCATATGTCATACAAACTTAGATCGACAATCAAAATGCTTACTTTAGTAATCATAACACTGAATTAGGAGGAATCTTTTTGGGAGATTACGTTTCGGCTTTAGATATTTTAGCATGCGTGACACAATCTCTATATATCTAATTAAAAGTGCAAGTGTTTTAAGTTCGGTTTCATAAATGATTTGTGAGTTAAGCTTAATGAGATAATAAGTTTAGGGTTTAGTTTTAACTCATGAGTGAGCTCATTTAATAAATATTTATATAAATTATATTAAAATATATTGAAAAATAAAGTGTGAATATAAAATTATTAAAATTATTTAAAAATTAAATCTCATTATTTTATTTTGAGTAAATTTTTATTATTTATTTTTAATTTTTTAACATATCTATCATATTAAATTAGCTAGTTTGAATTCATAAAATATAATTTTAATTGAAATTTGAGCATAGGATGACTCTAATTAAGTTCCACTTAGTTATACTTTTATATCTAATTATTGATTTCATGACATACAAAACATCATCTTATTTAATGAAGTGTTCGTCAATCAATGAATATAAAAAATTCTCAAGCCTTACATAGACTTGTTAACTTTAATGTCATTATCAAATTTATGTTATTATCTTTTCTAACATCTAAAGTATAATCATATCTCAATGTTCCACATGATTCTCATAAGTCATATCTATCGAGGTACCTTTACAAAACTTGAAGAATTTAAAATCATATAAAATGCACTTTACATGTAGGATTATCAAAAAAGTTTGCAGTTCACGAGCAACTTGTGTTGTTCGTTTTAGAAGTGAGTTGAATGAATAAATATTTTGTTCGATTTATAAGCGAGCTAAAATGAACAATCCTTTTATTATTTATATTATTTAATATAATAATATATATATATATATATATATATATATTGATACATCCTAAAATTAAGATTAGCGAATCTGAGATTTTGAAATCTTGATCAATCAATTTTCTTTATATCAAGCCCGTCTGATAACGAACATACATCAGCATAGTAGATGACATCGATTGTCAGCTATCGAGCGTGAAAATGGATCATCCTAATTCTAAATAGTCGGATATTAATTCGACGAATCAACGAATCCAAGATAACATCATTCGGATCATTAATACCCGTCGATCGAGGATCTTCAGTCCGATTGGTTGGAGTTTTCCAAATTTACAAGGCTACTAAAAACTATAAATTTCATTCATAATCTTGAAGAGAGCTCGAATACCAATTAATGACTACATATCGATTCTTTGAAGATCCTCTTAAGATCGCCCAGACTAGAAAAGATTAGCTCCTTTCTCAAGATCAAGTTGCTCAGAAGATCGGTTCTATTTTGGAAAACTTCTCCGAGTTGGAGTTAGTGTGTCTTTCTCTAATATTGATTCTTTAGTAAACACCTTCTCATAAAATATCTTTAACATAAAGTTAAGAGTGGTAACGGGTTTTAGTATAATGTTCATCCGCTTGTGTTGGATAATTTTTCTGACAAATCTAAATCTCTGGAATAAAATTAAACATTATATATATATATATATATATATATATATATATATATATATATATATATATATATATATATATATATATATATATATATATATATATTTAAGTATGACTTTAAGATTAAAGTTTTGTTATGCAAAGTTCTAATCCTTTTATACAAAATTTTTATTACATTTCCTAATTAGTGACACATATTTGAATAGAATGAAATGACAAAATAATTTTCAAATGAGTAAAACTGAATGGGGTTCGCTAAGCACTCTTTACATATTTACATGACTAAAGTTAACTTAAAATTTTTCTTAAATTATGAACTTATTTACTCCAAATTTCTAAATAATAAATATCTTACATCATCAATATTATAGAGCCAAACCAATAATCTTGCATGGACTTTTAATTTTTATGTCCACATGATTCTTAGTTAGAAGATAACTAATTATATGAACACATTTGCTAAAAGTAAGTTGAGTTAATAATCAATTATCTTTGCAATTGAGTCTTACAATCAATAAAGTATATTATCAAAATATATATTAAACTAATTTGATATTGTATTCTTATGTAGCCAACCTACCCTCCTTATAGCTATTACTTGTTAAATGTCTAATATATTTTTAATGTGTCATTGCTTCTTAAAGTAGAAATAAATAAAATTATTGATAAAATAAAATGTTCTCTTATAAGTAAATCCTTCTCCAATAGTTTTACATTATTGCTCACTCTAATTTTTTCTCTTGAGGGGATAAATAATTCAATTTATTATCAAGTAAGATAAAACATTGATATGTGCCCAAAAAAGTACTCTTTAATTCTTCATAAATCCCAAACACAATCATTAAATGCAAAAGTGCCCAAATAAAATACTCACAATAAAGATTACCTCACAAAATGATTTTTTTTTTTCTCATATGTTGCTTAAAACCCTAATCCAAAAAATATTAGTCTCAATCTCAATAGTCAAGAAAACTAAACAAAAATAAATAAAAGATAAGGTAATTATATTACCAATTTCATGAGACAATCCTTTTAGGATTAGTCCTATCAGTTAATTCCAAATTGCTTAAATACACATACGTGGACACACCACGGAGGTGAGAGAGAGAGAGAGAGAGAGAGATTGCAGTATATAAGTCAATGAATTTTGTGATTAATAATAGAAAATATTAGATAAATAAATATTTAACTTTAGGTGTTAAAGTTAGATATATAAATATAAGAATTGTGTGATATGAATGTAAATCTTACTTAATATTGGAGTATATTTTCATTCTTCTATTATAAAAGTAAAATATAATTCTAAACAAAAAGGGTGAGAGATTTCACAATTGATGATCTTATCATTTTGCTTTAATTTATGTTCAATTTAATTCAAGTGAATTAAAGAATAATTTAAATTGAAATAAATAATTCAATCAATAGATTTTTATTTTCCAATATTAAATCAAAACAATCATTATTGAATAATTAGTTATATAATTTAATTTGGCATGAACTTACTTTTAATCAATTATATTTTAATTTCAACATTGATGAAGTTTGATACTTACTATAGTGTTAATTGATAAAAGGAATTTTTATTTTAATGTGAAAATATTTAATTACAATTTTTTTATATTGGCTTCTATAATTTTTTTTATTACCCAAGTCAGCATGCGGTTGTATAATAGGGCTAACTAGAATCGAAACACTAGTCCGAGCCAATCTAATCCTCTGACGAGACGATTAGGGTTTTAGGGCATTCATCGTCGTGGAAATGGCTCTCTCTTCCTCGACAGCCCTCCGCAGGATGCTACAGGATCATCATCATCGTTTTCCCAACTGAAATTCAGTTTCTTACACAGCCGTCAAAGCTCCTCCTTCCCCTGGATGAGACAGTGGCACCAAAGAACTCCCTCCATTGTCAATCCCCAAGTTATTCGTCAGCGGTGAGTTGTAGGGCTTTCGCTCCTCCATGTTTACTTGTTTAAATATTGGACATTTTGCTATGGGCTTTGACCTCCTTCAGAACGTTTATATGAAAAGGGAAAAAGCATCATTTGGCTAATTGCTGAGACAGGAAAAAGAGAGAAGGTGTAAAGAGCGACGGGAAAAAAGGGACTCCTCCTCTTCTTTCTTTCTCTCTCCTTGAGGAGGGAAGAGAAGAAAAAAAAAAGTACGAGAAAGAGAAAAAAAGCTGAGTGATATAATTTAAAGAAGAAAAATGAAGATAAACATCATCAGTTGACTTATTGGGCATTGCTATTTACTACTATTAGCACCATATATTTGGCTGCTCTCTAAATGAATGGGGAGTGTTAGATTTTATTGTGATAGAAAAGTTAAATAGACTTGTAATCCCTATCTCTTTGATTAGCTTTTAAGTTTACAGTAAAGATTTAATTTGGTTTTGGTAGTAATTAGATGTTGTAGGGATCATTGTTGAGTAGCGAAGCGGCAAACAATCATTTTTGATTTAATATATATGACCATTTGAGCATCCATTGGAGAAATAAATGGGTTCAAGTAGAGGAGTGCTTTCCTAATGAAGGTATGGGATGCCAGGGAGATCTAATATATGATTTTTTTGAGGGGGATTTATATACATACCACACAATTCTTATATATTTATATATCTAATACCAAAATTTCGATTTTTTATATAACACCCAAATATTCAATATCATGTCAAAAATACCATCATCACTCACTTTTAAAAGTGAAATGCACCTTTTAAGCATAGGAATGTGTTAGATAAATAAATAGTTAACTGCGTGTTAGATATGTAAATACATAAGAACTGTGTGGTATGTATGTAAATCTTCCTTTTTAATCATTGTTTTTTGGGAAGATATCAATTGTTAGAATGATATGGAAGTGCTTAGCATACAACTTTAATGAATGTGTCAGAATGATATGTGAATCACATAAGTTTTAGATTATATACAAAAGTAAAGAATTATTGAAGGAATTAGCACAGGTATAAAACAACTGAATGATGAATGATTCATCTCCCAAGGTTTAGATTCCTCTATATACTAACCTAAAACCTCTTGGAGGGATGTTTGAAAGATAATTTTTTTTGAACTTTCTTTTGTAATATAGAGATCATTTTATATCAACTTATATTCATTTTTCTTACATATTAAAAAGCACCCTCTCATCCTTTACAATGGATGTAGGTTGCTATCCCCGCATTGCTACAATGCAACATGCATGCAACAATGTGACCACATATCATACTATGGAATAGACATAGTTCCCAACTCTTGAAGATCTTGGTGAATACAATTGCATGACATAGGTCTAGATCTTAAATACTTTATAACAGCATGCCTTTAAATTGAAATAGGAATTGCGCACACCCAACATATAAGAGGCCTTCAAATCTAACTAGGAATAGTGCACAACTCATCATTCAACTTCTCAATATCTGATCAATAGAGATGAACTGATTGGATTGTGAATTAAAACAATATGAATAATCAAATTATATTGGGTCTAGTGAATAATTGGATAGAGCCTTATGGCTCTAGTTTGAATAAGACAAAAAGCAAGCGAGCTTCATTTCTTAATTTGAATGATTACTCGATTGAATTACTAATTATACATTAAAAAATATATTAGCGTTTGATGTGGGAAAATGTTCTCTTGTGAATTTTGAGTGATTGTTGATTCTTTTTTTTTTATTAATCTTAATTATTCTTTATTGTGGATTGGAGACAGATGTGCAGAAGAAATAGTATAGTGATACAAGGAGGATTTTATCCAATTAAATAACCAACACAAGAATTGGGGAAGCTAACCCAATCTCTATAAGAATCATCATCATAACTATATTTATACAAATAAACTATAAAAAAACTTTTGAAAATCAAAGACCTAGTAATGATTAATCAACTAAGAATGAAATCAAACTTAGAAGGTTGATTTGTATCAACATTCTAAAACGTTACCATGGAAGCACTTAGAAGCAAACATAAATCCACAATTGCACTAGCAATGCTATATGAATAAGAGTGAGTGGGGTTAGATAAGTCATCGATTGTTGAGTGTTACAAAAAAATGAAAAATGTAAAAATAGATGTGGTAGAACTAAGAATCATAAATTAAGACATGATTATATGGTTTGAGAATGTATTACATAGTGTGGAAGATCTATCAATAATATTAGTGCATATAATTAATGTTAATGGTTTGGAAATAAAATTACCAAATATATTATTTATAACTAGTATGAAAAATATTTGTGCAATATAGAGTTAATGAATCTTGAAACATTGAATAGAAATGATTAGATATTCATTATTCAAAAAAGCTAACCCTAAATAGTTTCGATAGTGTTGGCAATGATGATGGGCCGACTAGAAAATGAAATGGTTTTAGATGATTACCCCAAATTGATGAAAGAGGAAAATTATACTTTGGTAAATGGGAATGGCTGCTTTGGTTTATATGGTAATTATGCTTCAAGTTTTTTTTTGTATTTGCTTTTGTAGCACAATATAGACCAATCAAACCATCACAAGTAAAGTATAATAGACTTTAAGCTTTCATGGTTAATCCATTGGAAACCTCTCAGTGTTATTACGTAGGTTCACAATGAGAAGCTAGAATGGATTTAAAAATGTTTTAGGACTTTTTTGGAGGTTCTCAATTAATCTGTCATTCAATTAAAAGTTTCTTGATCATTGTTTTGTTGATTATTTCTCTATAGTTTGGACTCTGATTGTGAATAACATTCTTACTAATTTTAAAATGATTTTGCACTTTGTCAACAGACTTGTTTATTGTTTTGTGCTAAATCTATGATATATGACCAACAATAGTGGAAAATTATGGGATAATAGTGGCAAAACTTCAGTAACATTAACAGAAAACTACAGATGAATTACCCAAGAGATTACTTTCCTTTGGATTTCTTGCTATAGGAACCATAATTAGGAGAGGACTTGGAGTTCAATTGTGAGGAAATAAAGGGAAAATGAATGATTTTATCAGAGAATCAAATTTATTGCATAATTCAAGTCGTTAAATAGCCAATTATTATGATGATAAGTTTTAAACTACTAATCAAACTCTATAGAAGTGAAAATCGTATATACTAAAACAAGTTAGAGAACTTTAAACTAAAAATAATTTTGGCAGAAGATATTGTAATTCTTAATTTAAAATTAAAATAAGAAATTGAACAATTAATGCTTCAATGAATATAATCACTCTTATCTTCCCAATATCAGATGTCCGAATCATGGTCATAGATGATTTGATTAATCATTTATTAGATCTAATCCCTAGACCATTGGTCCCCTATTTAGGAGGATTTCACAGTGTGATATTATAGTTCTTTTCATGAGGAAAGTTGGTTGCTCAGCTTTCATGATATACTATTAGAAAATTTACATACATCCTCATAATTTTACGTATTAACATATCTAACTCTAAAATTTCATATATATATATATATATACACTTTTCTATATATGAAAAGGTGTATTTCATTTTAAATAATAGTTATAATGTTATTTTTTGATGTGATATTAAGATTAATAATATTATTTGTTAGATGTATAAATATATAAGCATGGTATGTATGCAAATGTCCTTATTCTATTTAGTTTTGCTTGATAATTGATCTTATGAAGTTTTTAGGAGATTTTAGATACTTATTTAAGAAGGTTGAATTTTAGTGTCTTGTGTATGGCTTGAATCTGATGAAAAATGTGCTGAACATCGGCCTTGGGTGTAGTGTTAAATAGCGAGGTTCATTATGGGCGGAAGCGGGCAAGAAGTTAGTCCATGAAACTAAATTAGGTTTGGATCTTGGAATATAGGTACTACGGTAAATTAATGGAATTAATAGATATTATGGTTCATAGAAAGATAAATATTTTATGTGTTAAACTAAATGGGTTGGGGAGAAGGCTAAGGAGATTGATAGTTTAGGTTTTAAACTTTGGTATTGGTAAAAGTCGAGAAAAATGGTGTAGGTGTGATTATAGATAAAAGTTTGAAGGATAATGTTATAAGTATTAATAGATGTGAGATAGAATTATAAACTTTAAAGATTATTGTTGATCTTAAGATTATCGATGTTATAAGTGTCACATCTCAAGTAGGTTTGGAGGTAAGCTCAAAAAATTTTGGAATGAATTAGAGGATTAATATAAAATCTTGAAGAAAAAATATTTATTGGAGGAGATTTAAATGGACATGTTGGTAGAGTGGTAGAAGATTTTAAAAGTATTGGTGGTTATGGATTTGGGTAGTAATGAAGAAGGTAGGATATTAGATTTTCTTTCATGATTTTGTTATTAATACTTTATTTAAGAAAGAGATGAACATATTATTACTTATAAAATGGATCTAGTAAAAATCTGATTGATTATTTTTTGATAAGAAAAATAGATCGTTTAGATTGTAAAAAAAGGTCATTTCAAGTGAAATTTTAAGTCTCTATTAGTTTTAGATTTTAAGATGAAAGGTTGTAAGAGAGAAAATAAAACTTATTATGTCACCAGGATTAGATGGGGACCTTAAAAAAAAATAAAAATATTTTTAAGAAGCTACATAAATTAAAGTTTGGGATGTTCATAAGGAAAATAGCATTATGTGGGAAAAATATCAAGTCTTAAACAAGTTCTTAAAGATGTGTTTGGCGAATCAAAGGAAAAACTCTTTTAATAAGAATAGTTGGTGGTGGAGTCGAGTGTGCGAAAAGATAAAAATAAGAAGCATTGTTATAAAACTTGGTTTATATGTAAAACTTCGGAGAATTGGGAAAGCCTATTAGCTTGTGTGCATGAAGATAAATTTAGAGCAATAAGTAGATGTAATAATGTTGAAATGAATAAGTTAGGAGACATTGTTGTTACTTTGTAATAATATTTCCTTTAGCTTTGAAGGCTGTGCTTACGAACGTTTGTTCTAGGTAAATATGTTGTACTTCTCCTTTCTACTTTCAGTTTGTAGCATTATGTATGTGAATAAGAATAATGGTTTATTAATGCACCTGGTTTGATGTAATTAAGTATCATTTACCAATGATTTTATGTAATCTCTTAATACCCTAAATAAAAATAGAGAATTTCATTTTTATCGTCGTATTAGTAAATCTGAAGTTAGTGATGCTTTAAAGAAAATGAAATGTGGAAAAGCGATGGGGCGGATAATATTCCAATAGAAGTGTGGAAATGTTTAGGTGATCAAGGAATTTCTTGGCTTACAAATCTTTTAATGTTATTTTAAAGACTAAAAGATGCGGATGAGTGGAGAAAGAGTTTGTTGGTTCTATATTTAAGAATAAAGGTGATGCACAAGAGTGTGCAAATTATAGAGGAATTAAGTTAATGTGTCATACATTAAAATTATGGGAGAGTAATTGAGCATAGGTTACGATGTGATACAAAAATTTCTCCAATCGGTTTGGTTTCATGCGGTAGATCTACTATGGATGCTATACATTTGTTAAGAGATTTGATGGAGAAGCATAGAGAAAATAAAAGGATCTACATATGATATTTATTGATTTAGAGAAAGCTTATGATAAAGTCTCAAGAGATGTTCTTTGGAGAGTTAGAAACAGAAAGAAGTTAATATTGGTTATATTCAAGTCATTAAGGATATGTATACTAGAGATCACTTGTGTCCAAACACAAGGAGGATTGACAAACTATTTTCCTATTTCGGTTGGATTACATCAAGGATCAACATTAAGCCCTTATCTTTTACTTTAGTTATGGATGTTCTTACGAGGCATTTACAAGAAGATGTACCTTGGTGTATGCTTTTGATGACATTCTTCTTGTTGATAAGACTAGAGAGTCCAAGAAACTTAAATTATGGAGGTCAACTTTAGAGTCTAAAGGTTTTCGTTTAAGCAGATCTAAAGCGAATATATGGAGTGTAATTTTAGTTGTAGAAGTTTTAGTGGTAGTGTTGTGACTTTAGGTGATCAAGTCATTAATAAGAGTGGCGATTGATATTTAGGCTCATTGTTCAAAATGATGGTGAAATAGATGGAGATATTATTAGTAGAATTCAAGTTGGATGGTTGAAGTGGAGGAATGCATCCTATTATGTGATAGAAAAGTTACTTAAACTTAAGGAAAAATTTTATAAGATGGTGGTAAGACCTGCAATGACTTATGGTGCAGAATGTTGGCCGATAAAAGAAACATAAGACTAAGTTAAGTGTTACGAGAGATGAGGATGCTCAGTGGATGAGTGGCTTTACCCTTAGAGATAGAATGCAAAATGAGTATGTTGGAAAAAGTTGGGTAGCTCAGGTGGTAGATAAGATTAGGGAGAGTCGCCTTAGATGGTTTATTACATAAAGCGTCGGCCGTCAGATGGATTAGGAGAGTAGATGCATTAGATTTGCCTTTATGTTAAGAAAGGTATAGGTAGACCTAAAAGACTTGGTTAAGATGTATAAAATGATCTTAGTATCTTGAATTAAATGAGAATTTGACACATAATAGGACACAATGGAGCGAAGATTCATGTAACCCACCTAGTGGGATTAAGGCTTGTTGTTGTTGTTGTTTGTTGTTGTGGATTTTGGAGATTGGGTTACATTTTATTTTAGAGTCTCCTTCAAATTACAAAAGTAACACATTGAGTGTTTTATTTGGATTGATTTGTTTCTATGTTAATTTCTTTTCTTTTAACTTTTTAAAACTAATGAGGCATTTTTTTGTTTTTTTTTTGCTCAAATTGGCAAGAGGGTAGTCTAAGCTCGTTAAATGAGGGGGTTTCTTTAGTTATGGCTGTTTGCTCTTTTGGATGTGATATATTTTTTTTCTTTTGGTTCACTTTGGGAGGTAAAGGTACAGTGTTGTATAATTGTATGCAAGTTTGTCAAGTCCTTAACTATCTTCATTTTGGTGGAGTCAGTCTATGATTTAGTTTTGGTACCTTGGCCTATTTAATAGCTATGTGTCAAAATGCGATGTATGCTTTGGACTAAAATGAGCTTTTGCATCTACATATTTGTTGCTAAAGGTGGAGAGAGTTTGGTTTCTCCTTTTTTCTTCAATGGGGTGGATCAAGATTGGCATGAAATTTTGGCCTATGTTTAAAATCTACATGTTTGTCCCGCTGTTACTATTTATGTTGAAGGTCTTTGCTTCATTTCTAAGTTGACATAGATAAGGTCGTTGATGTAGTACTATATACCTATTAGAGTGTAAGGCATTATAAAGTGTCTCGTGTGTTTGTATTAATCACACTCTGACACATGTCCAACACTGTCAGACACGCTCATAATTGTGTTGGCAGTCTCCAACTGAAATAAGGATTGAACATTAGGCTGGAAAGGGCCTGACATAGTTGGACACTTGCAGGGAACATTTAGGACAGGTTTTAGTTTTGTTCAGTTTAAAACTTGTTCAATTTCTTAGATTGAAATTGCGAACATTCATCATATAGTCCCCTTTTGACTTCTCATGTTTTTCTTTGATTCACATTCTTTCAATTCTAATGGCTCTTCACAGTAAAGTATTGGAGTCAATCCTCATAATTGTTCAGCTTCACTTATATGTTTTGTCTTCGGAAGAAATCGTTGATGTACATCTTCGCAATGGCGTATGCTACTGTTCCTTGTTTTTCTTCACGTGGACACATCAAAGTCTTTTTGTGTCCATTTCTTCACAACAATTTTACCCTCTCCAACTTTGTGGTAGCGTTGAGTAGCATCTCAATTATTTCTTTGCTATAGCTTTACGAACTTGCAACCTTAGTAATTGTTATTATCTTAGAGCCACTGTGATTCTTGAACTGCTCATAGTTTTGACAGCCAGATTTTTTTTTTATCTCTATTTAAGTATTATGGCTAATGCTAAATCTAAGCCTTTATTTTCACTCTAACCATGATTTTTTTGATTTTTTGTGTTCTTCTCTTGTCAATCTAAAAGTTGCCATTTGTTTGAAATTCTTATATTATTAATAAGGCAAAGTTCAATTTTCTTTTGTTGTTGGTTATAATGATTAATGGTTAATGCTAATGGCACATGCCATATTTTTTATTAACAATTTTTTTCTATGGTTAAGCTTTTCATGTGAAGTATATGTTATTATACTTCATTGTGTGATGCTATTGATTGAAAACATTAGTATTTGGTGTTTTACTTGAGCATTTTATGCCAGTACTTTATTATTGAGAACTTTTATATTAAGAACTAAATAGAATAAAATTATATTAACTACAAAATTGATTGTTTTCCCCATTTGTCTGAATTTTTTTATGAAAGAGCTTAAGGTGTATCTTCCAATATTTTTATGTGATGTGACCAACTATTTGACAAAGATTATAGAACTTTTCAAAGACATTAGTCTTGTATGATGAATAGCTATCATCAGTCTTCTTTTCCTTTTTTATGGTCATTCATGATTAGATGGGCATTTCTGTGTTAGGGCATGATGCTCAATTTCAGTTATACAAATATATCGTTGTCATGGATGTTTTACCCATACAAAGTGAAGCCAATTTCAAACATTTTTGCCAAGCATTGAGCTTCTCAGTATCAATCGTTTTGCCATGTAGAAGCATCCTTTAAGTTCTACATCGTATGCTTGCATCTGGCTTGGAAGGCGAAGGAATACAACATGACCCACAAGACAGAATAATGATTCATATGCTTTGTTAGACTAGCCAATTGGCCGTCAGCTCGATTTGGTCTAAAATCGTTGTTAGTCATTGATTGATCTATTTTTCTTCTTCTTGTTCATCGTCAACATGAATAGATGCTCTTATACAAATTTCATCATTTGCTAACTTCTTAATGGAATTATGTGAGCCCGTGCTTTTAGAATTTTTTTTTTTTTCCGATGTTCCCTGTTGATCTATCAATAAATTGAAGGTACCTTGAGCGTTGGGAAAGCATTGTGTCCTACTATAGATTACGACTTTGATCGGGATGCTCCATGATCTGTAGCACTTGGCAAACATGTCAAACATGGGCGACACATTAATTATAGGCGCCTTGAGAGGTTTATAAATAGGAGGGGCCAAAGGTGGGATTATATTAAGAGTTCAATTTTTCGCTTACAGTTTTCATATATTTTCAGGGCTCTCGAGGTTAACTACCGATGAAAAACTTAGAGACGCATTTTTACCTTATGGCCAACTTCTTGAAGGTGCTGAATGACAAGCTTCTTACAACATCAAATATATATAGATATATTTTTCTTTAGAAATTAATATATATAAAATGTTGCAGCAAAAGTTATCACTGATCGAGTCTCTGGGCGATCCAAAGGGTTTGGGTTTGTTAGTTATGCAACAATTGAAGAGGCAGACAAAGCTCGTTATGCCATGAATGCCAAATTCTTGGATGGATGGGTAATTTTTGTCGATCCGGCCAAGCCGAAAGAGCGAGCCTCACAAGCTCGCCTGAACCTGAGGCGTCGCCAGAAACCGGCTTCCGGACTAACAAGACAATTGGATGGTGCGGATGATTGAACCCACCCATGGATGCATACAATGTATTATTTTGTATTGAAATGAATACAACGAACAGAAATTTTAGAGCTTGGCTATGCCCTTATTCGATGAATTATGCTTTCTTATGTGAAAATGATTATTGCATCAATGCTTTCTCGTACCAAATGTATTGGCGGTCTTCTAATGGGTGAAGGACTTGTTTTAGTTTCTCTGTCTAATTGCCTTGTGCCTATAGAAGAATATGGATTACGGCAAGTTGCCAATTGCTTTTTTTGGTTGAATTATATACTAAAATCATCTTATATTTTGCATGCGTTGGATATTGCATGCTTTATAAAGTATCAAAAATGTTGGATTTAATATTATTTATGGCCACACCAAGATCTTTACTATGGAATAGTATTGAGCCCAAGAAAGAGTGAGATTAGTTAGTTATTGGCTTCAAATATTCTTCTTTAAATGACTTAGATTTCTGATAAACTTAGTTGATTCTTTTAAAAGACAACAATGAACTAGATTCTCATCAATTAGGTTCTTGAGAGTGGAGCTCAAGGGTTTATATTGTTTGCAACTTGTGAAATACAAGATTAAAGAGAAGAATACAATGAGGATTTGTATTCCCCAGTTATGTATTATTTGTCCATAACAAAATGAATGAGATTGTGCCACTTTGAAGATCAAAATGCATAAGATAAATCGATATCATCTCCTAGTGTATGAGTGAAAATGTGGGAGAAGTGATAAGAGAACTCCTTTTCTATATAATCATTATAAAAAATTCTCAAAAGTTAATCTCTTTATGAAGAAAAAAGATTTAGTAAACTTACATGTTTATTAAATTAGCTCAATATTAGGATTTATTAAATTCATAATACAAGACAAAATAAAGGAAAAATGAGATTTAAGATTGTGCATTATCTAAAATTATCACAGAAAAGAAAAAAATACTTTAATCTAACGCCGACTCCATCAAACGTGAATAAGCTGATTATTGTGTTTTTCATCTAAGTATTTTATTTGTTAAATTAAATATTTTTTTTTTTATTTTTTAACTATCAAAATCATATCAGTGTCATGATTTGAAGATTTATAAAAATAAAAAATATGAATTGGATTTTCATTAAAAATTTAATATTTGAATAATCATTTTAAAAATTAAGATTCGAGATTATTTGATTTATAAATATATAAAAATACGAGAAATCATTAAAAAAAAAAAAAACTCAAAAGAAAACCGAACTGATTTTCCCTCTTCTCACTGCTCACAGCCTCACACATGCGCCGCGGCTTATGTTGAACTTTTCTTCACTCTCTCCACAGTTCCCACCTATAAATTACTATCCCCGCTTCTCTCTCCTCAACGCTCTTTGCATTCTTGGAAGAAACTCTATAAATTCATGATTTTGGAGCTCGGGCTTTCTTCTCCACACAGGAAAGAAATGGCGGGCATCTTCTCTCTTGTGACCGGAAAGCGAGGTCCGAGTGGTTATGGCTCTGCGTCCACCGCAGAGGAAGTCACGGAGGGCATCGATGCGTCTAACCTCACCGTCGTCATCACCGGTAAACTATTTTCTCTTCTTTAATCTCTCTTTCTTCCCCCGCCTGATACTCTCTTTCTCCTCATTTTAACCTAATGTTCTTCCCATGTGATTAATTTCTACCACTTTGCTGGTTTTATCAGCAGTTGTATTTATTATTTACTCAAAACTTTATTATATGTATGAAAATAAATTTATATTTTAAAAAGTTAATATTAGTGATGTAATTTAAAATTTAAATATTATATAATTGAATATTAAAATTTAAATATTAGATATATAAATACACAAGAATTATGTCATATGAATTTAAATCCCTCTTAAATGCATTATGTTATCTTACTTAACGATATAATATTTGATAGAGAAATCAAGATGATTGTGATTATTTTTTTAGATGTTATTTATTTTAAGCTATTTAATTGTCATCAAAATATGAGTAAAACGTTATTTATCACATAATTTTATGATTTTATGTATCTGCTATCAAAATTTTACAATTAAAATACTTCAAAATATATGTAAGAAAAAGTATATTTCTATTTAAATAAATTAACTTTTACTGATATTCTTGATGTGATACAAAAATTAAATTATTATTTAAGATATACAAATATATAAAAGTATTATGATTTAATTCTTAAATTGTTATTTAAAATTGAACCTAAAAGCAGAGATCTTTTCATAAAATAATACTCTATAAAAGATGCCAGCGAATTAAAAAAAAAAAAAAAAAGTAGACATCCCACGTGTTTCTTCCCCTTTCTTACTCTGTAATTCTTACTTATTGTTCTATATTGTTTGATTGTGCTCACGAGTTCATAGAATTTTATTCAATTTCTTCATTCGTTTTCTATTCAAACGAAGATTCATGTGAGAATATTCTTTTATTTATTTATTATTTTTTTTTTTTGGTAATGGGTGTCCATAATCTCACCCACTTAAGTAAGGGCAGCTGGCAACCTGAGCCCACAGGTACCGGCCCCCCACTTCTTTTCATCCGTTAAGATAGTATATCCCACTCTGAAGGGGAATTGAATGCGGACTGAGCAGTATCCAGCCGCATTCGCCCTCACCAACTGAGCTAAGGGCGGTGAGTTTCTTTTATTTATTTATTTGGATACGTTAGTTGGGCAGTCCACTTCTTTATTTTATACTAAGATTTTACCATAGCTCCAGACAGTTTTTTTGTTTTGTTTTTTTGGAACCATTATAGTTATTTTCATGTCAAATTCACGCACTCGTGCATTCCCCAAGATTCAAATCTGAGATCACAGGGAAAGAAGAAATCTGAGATCTCAGGGAAAGAAGAAAAGCCTCAATCAATAGGCTGAGACAAGAAACGCCACTTGAGACAGTTTTAAAGTATTTATTTGGAGCAGAGTACTATCTGAATTCCTGCTTGACTTTATGTTTAACAGTTATTTGTAGTTTTCTTTGTTGTTAGAACATACAATAACAATACTATCAAAGGGGTAAAGAGCCAGCCAGGCTAGAAACGTACAGCAAACATTTCATCTTTTACAATATCATGTATTAATCCTGCTGTTCTTTTTTACTTTATCATATGCCAACAGTCTCCAGCGAAGGGTGCTTGGTTGCAGTGAATTTAATTAAGAGGGTTATAAAAAGTCAGCAATGTGAAATTTTTTGTTGAAATAGGTAAAACATAATAGCTTCTTCTAAGAAGGTTGTTGTTTTGATTCATAATAATTTATTATGTGCTTAAAGAAGGAATTTTTGTAGAAAAGTTGGGACCTAACCATGATTAGGTTCATATAATTTTCATGTTTCAACTCAAAAAATTTAGCTTATAGGGAAGGGTTAACCACTATCCCACATAGAACTAAACTCTCATGTCTCTTCGAAAAGTTAAGTGTTGATGGAGTTGTTAATGCAATCTAGGAGGAGCTAGCGGAATTGGCGCAGAGACAGCCAGAGTGTTAGCTCTTCGGCGAGCCCATGTCATCATTGCTGCCAGGACAGTAGAGGCTGCCAATGATACCAAGAAGATTATCATGAAGAGCAATCCAACTGCTCGTGTGGATGTTATGAAGCTTGATTTGAGCTCTCTTAAGTCTGTAAGAGCATTTGCAGATAATTTCTTGGCAACAGGCCTTCCTCTAAATATTTTGATGTCAGTTATCGCTATTACATAATCGTTCGTTCTGTATGATTAGTCTTGGAAATCTGGATGCTTTTACCCTCTACATTTGCATTGATTTTGCTTCATTTAATCTTCAGAAATAATGCTGGTGTCATGTTCTGTCCTTTTCAACTTTCAGCTGATGGTTATGAGATGCAATTTGCCACTAATCATCTTGGTTTGTCATTTTATTTGATTCATGATGATTATTTTACGTATGAACTTTCATTCCAAAACTTACGGATCACTTTTTCCTTTTCAAAATTATTATTTTGATGCACTATCAGGTCATTTCTTCCTCACAAATCTTCTTCTTGAGAATATGAAGAGAACGGCAAAGGAGACAGGCATTGAAGGACGAATAGTGAATTTGTCATCCATTGCACACTTTCATACTTATGAAGGAGGAATACTGTTTGATCATATCAACGACGAAGCCATGTATGATTTCTCTTTATTTTGTTAATCTGTGATTATCTCAGCCAATTTACATGTCATGAATTGCCATGGAGGAGATGCCTGTGGCTTGTGAATTGATACTTTTCTTGTCTATTATTCTTTTATATCATCAGATATAATGACAAAAAGGCTTATGGACAATCAAAACTAGCTAACATATTGCATGCAAATGAATTGTCTAGACGATTGAAGGTAATTCTTCTACTTAATATTTCTACAATTTATTGATAGTCTCTGGAGTTAATGTTACTAAAGTTCTATTATGAATTTTCATATTGTTTTAGATTCGGCCAATGTAAGAAAGGCAGAGGTAGACTTAAAAAGACTTAGTTAAATGAAAATGTGACATTTAATAGGATACAATGGAGAAAAAAGATTCATGCAGTGGGATAAAGGCTTGTTGTTGTGTAATATTAAACTCACTCTGCACCATGTTAACAAACATTCAATCTTACCAAGCAGGAGGAAGGTGCTAATATAACTGTAAATTCTGTTCATCTTGGAGTAATCATGACTAATCTAATGCGACACTCCTTCTTCATGATGAGTAAGGGCATGGATTCTGAAGATTAATAGTTCATTAAAAGTTGCGCAGTTATCTAAAAAAATAATTTCTTTGCTGCAGAGGTGCTTCAAATATTCACCTATCTGATCTGGAAGAATATACCGCAGGTTTCTAGCCTCAGTTTCATCCCTATTCCTCTTCATATAAGCAAGTATATATATATATTAGATTGAAATTACTTGAAAATTTGCAGGGGGCAGCAACAACTTGCTATGTGTCTCTGCATCCGAGCATTAAAGGCGTGACAAGAAAATACTTCGACGACTGCAACGAGGCGAAGACTAGCATCTTGTCGAGCGACGAAAAGCTTGCGAAAAGATTGTGGGACTTCAGCGAGAAAGTGGTGAAATCTGCTGAGTGATATTTGACTAATTAGGCCAAGCTCAGCCTTTTATTTGTTTTCTTCTTTGTTCAGAATAATGATCTGCAAAATCATGGTAGTTTCTTGATGATTATAGTTGTTATTTGTAGCGTCTTCAATCTTCATATGATGAATTTGATCTGTTGTGCGCCATTTGATATACATTGCAAGCGAAATAATAGCTGATAGTGTTCATGGCATGTGCCTGGATGAGCATGTGTTTGTTCGAGCTCTAACTTGTTTATTAACAACCTGTTTAAGCTTGGCTCTAGCTCGTTTCAAACATTTAGGATTGTCTTCAAGAAAATTTTGTTTGCTCTTCATTTTTCATAAATACTTTTTAGGAAAAAATAAAATGGGCTATAGTAGGGTTGCAAATGAACTTAGCTAAACCGAGAAGTACTTGTTTCGAGCTCTACCTTGTATCCTCTTGAGCTTGATTCAAGCATTTAGATTGTGGCTCGAGCTCGTTTATAAAATCTTGTAGAAGCTCAGCTTAATTTGAGCTTGGTTCATATTAAGATTATCAAGCCCATTAACAAGTAGTTCGTTTAACAAAATAAATTAACTTTTTAACCAAATCTTAATTGAGCTTATTCACAAGCTCCTTGTTTGAAAGTGTTGTATCAATAAACTTTGTTGTGCTTAAAATAAAGCTTTAAATGATAGTGTTAAAAAACGAGCCTTAATAGTTCTTTAATTGAGCTTATTCAAGAGTTTTAAACTATATGGTTTATGAATATAAATGAATCAAATAATAAGTTTGTTGACCTTCATATATGTTACATGAGTCGAGTTAAGCTTATAAGCCAAATCTGAAGAACTTAAGATGTAATAATGTGCAAATCGGGGCTCAAAATGCATTGGACGTCATCGAAAATAGTCGAAACGATCTCAATCAAAAGCGGACCATTGGGTTGAATGTCAAACCAGAATATAAATACACCTAATAATCAACCGATCGATCAATCGAACGCTTTACACGATATCGAGATCGAACTACTTAAACCAAACGACATCGCTGAAATTGATTGGTTAGTTTCAAAATGTTGAAATCTATCAAGTAAGACTGCTCACTCAGACAAGTTTTAAAAAATTGAGCGCCGAAGTGATACGCATTTTGAATTGAAATTAAGCCAATTTAACGCAGAATCAAAATCATCGTGTAAACGAATTGCAATCAGATGAATATCGAATAACCTTGAATCAACATATATATCAACCCTATATTGAGGTCAACATAAAGTTCATATTAAAGTCGATTAAGCAATAAAAAATATTATTAAAAGTCCTAATTTAATCCTAATTAACCAAAATCCCTAAAATCGGCATCTTCACGCATGACCCAACCCAAGCCCTTCCTCACGCACGCACGCACCCAAGTCCTCTTCTTCGCTCGGCTCCTCTTCAGACGATCCTGAAACTTTTCTTGATCGAACGCTCATCTCCCTTTCAGTCACGCAGAAGCTTTTCTTCCTTGTTTCTTGAGCCTCCTAACTTTTCTTTTTCCTTTTCCGAAGAAGATTTTTTTCCTTCCATTTTCGTCCAGAACTCATTCCTTGAAACCTCATAATCTTTTCTTTCTTCCTTCTTCCTCTTTTCCTATTTTTCATTGAAAATCCTTCCTCTATTTTTTTCCTCTTTCTCATTTCTTCTAAATTTCTTTATCTATTTCTCATTTTCTTCCCAAACCGAAAATCCCCCTTCTACTTCCCTCATTTCTTCCTATCCGAAATTTCCCTCTTTTCCTCACCCTCATTTAGCCAAAAACTCCCTTCCCCCTCTTGATCTGTTTCCTAAAACAACAAGCATAACCTTCTTCAAATTAAACACATCAACTGATTTTCATCCTTCCGACCTTTCCTTTTGCACAGAAGAATATGTCATTATGTTCTACTTGGAGACATCTCCTCTCTCTCTTTCCAACCTTTCCTTTTAAGAACATCATCAGAAGTTTTCTCTTGTTTCCAGATCTCCTCTCCGTCTCTTCCGACCTTCCTTTGGAAGAGGAACACCGTCATCATGCGGGTTCTTCTCTTGTTTAGATCTCCTCCGTCTCCCCGTTTGGTGAATGTGCAATAGATTTGAGTTTGAATGTTAAAAGAGAAAATATTATGTATGGATTGTATGCTATGGGTTTCTTTGTAGGTTTGAAGGTCTCGTGCTCATCGCGATGAGATGAAAATCAAAGGTATTGCAAAAAAACACTAACCGTACTTATCAGGAAGAAGCCTCCAAAATTGGTGGATGTCAACCCTACCAAATCAGAAATTTCATCGAATTTTTGAACTTAAAAAAAAGAAATAATCAAAAACTTTAAATGGGATTAAATAAAAGACCTAAATCAAAATTTTGATCATAACAGATATGAGATTATAAAGGTATAAAATAAATATAAGTGCACATGTTAAATTTGAAAGGTGGACTTATAAGAATGAAACTGAATGAACATTTGAAATAATTTGGAGGCTCAATCTTCTTCATGGATAATTAGAGTTTTGAAAGCTTTGAAAGAATTCAAATGACAATAAGAGTCATTATAGCCTCTAACTTGAAATAAAAAAAAAAAGGAATATAAAGTTCACATCCGGTACCACAGAATTTTAAAGTTCAATGATTTCATTGGCTATTCTTTTATAAGAAAATTAATTCCTGGAAGCTTGTTAATCCTTTTTTGAGCGATCTTTTAAGTGAGCTCTTAATTTTTCTAAGTCGTGCTTTCAATTCTAAGAGTTGCAAAGTATCAATTTTCTTTTAGAAGGCCTATTAATACTTATATAAAGCTTTCTCCTCTATGAACTAAACACTGGTAAAATCATACACTTGACATGATAAACAAGAACGTCTATACTGAAGCTTAAATATCTAATTCTCTAGCTTCAACGAAAGAGAACATCAAGCAGCTAAAAGTGAATTTATTCATTTAGTTTATCACCAAATGAATGTTTGAGCCTATTGCTTTATATGTTGGAGTAAATGAGGATATTCAAATTAAATACAAGTGAAGTTTGAGGAGGCTAATAATTAAATCACGAGAGACTAATGATAAATGCTCGCTTTTAAATAAACATGAAATTTGATGTGAAATGGGGATAAATCATATTGAATCAAGTCTTTGTATAAACAAAGCTTCTCTTTGGATATTCAAAGTGTTAAATTCACAAAAAAGTAATCAATGTGAATAATACACTTGAATAATCATGTTTGTCGTCAAAGGAAATAAGAATATCAATTGAATATCAAAGGACAAATGATTGGTGGTAAAATTGAATGTTCAATTTCAAATTCAGAACAACAATGTGCAAGTAATTTGGTGACTTTCTTACAAACACAAGTTCGATTAGGAAACTCATGATCACTCATGAATGTAAAATTTAATTAATGATCACTCATGCATGTAGCCTTTAAAAGGATCACTTAATCGTATTTGAAGTTATATTGAAAGCACATGAGAATTATGACATATCTAAGTGCTTAGCTCTAAGATTAATAGTATTCAAATGAAATTTATAAAATGATTTACAATATAATTAACTAGCTTATCAATGAGTATATACAAATTCTTTAAATAATCACTCAAGTTACACTACGTGATACATCGAGTGAATAAATAAATTTGAATTAGAGTTGTGATAAACTCAATGCTCATTTATAGATATAAAATCAGTTCTTTTTGGCTTAGAATAAAAGGCGAAAGTGATTAATTGATAAAATTTGAAAGTTCTTTAAACAACTACAAGCCAAATGATATTTGAGAATTAAAAAATTCAACAAACAATCAAGTGTGAAAATTAACTACATCGCATCGGATCAGAACTTTTATACAAGCGATAGAAAGATATTAAATCAAATTCTACAAAAATCATAAAGTTTCCTTCAATAAAAAAAAATTAAGGAATATCATTCTAATTATGATTTTCAAAGTCAATGACTTCATTAATTAGATGAAATTATCTAAGCTATAAATACCTATATGTGCTCGGACATAGAGATTTGATGTGCAAATTTTGTTTGAAAAGGCTAGCTAAGTTGAAAGTAAATGAAAATGTTAAATTAACCTCTTGATTTAGAAATAAAATTACGAATTACTAAACACCGATGCTTGACACTAATGCTTAAACTTAGAGAGGATGTGCGTGATTCGATTTGGTCTTGGGAGGTGGAGTTAACAAAACCTAAAAATCTTATTATAAGAATTTTAACTTATTAAAATATCTAAGAAGCTAATGACAAGAGATGTGATCCTCTTATGAGCTAAACAGTACAATAGATCTAAAGTTCTCAAATATATTCGATTCAATCAATTAACTACCTCGATGATGGCTTTGTTGAATGGTGATTTCAACCGGAGGGGATACTTGCCATCAAAATGCTCTTGCAAGTTCAAATCAAATTAACTCAAATTAAGTATAAATCTAAAAATGCTTAAATGGAATTCAATCTCTAAAAACTTAAAGCTAAAATTCAATCCATCTTCGACAACTGTTTGTTCAATGTGACAAATTAAAAAAACTCTAGCTCACAAAGAAGCTAATGTCAAATAAAGTGTTCTACTATATTTACTCTCAATCTCATGTCGGATGTGGCTATGTCCTCACTATTTCAGAGTTCCATGATGATGAAGATCGAGTCCTTGATTGAGTGATTTGACTATTAATGCTCCATTATATTATGATCGCGACTATAGCCCATATGCTCCTCAATGGCTCTACCCTTTGAGTTGTGAATCATATGGTACACTTGATAGCGCAAAAAATCATATGTCAGCTAAGGTAGACTTAAGCCTATCTCTTTAAACAAACACCACATGCTAAGTAGATATTGGATTACATAACCCATGTGTTCAGGATCCTTCGGCCGGTTACTATCTCCTTAGACTAAGTGACCACGACTGGATGACGGAACCATGGGAACTAGATTGGTCACGTCATCATTTCCCCAACCATCCTCTTTAAGCTAAAAATGATGAATTTTATAAATTCTAAATTTCAAAACTCCACATGCTACTATAAGTTATGTATTAAGCGATCTAACGACTAGCCTTAATCGAAAGTTCTCTCTCAGCATTGAGAGGGGTAATTAACTATAGGGGCTTGCGCTTATAGGAAACCTGGAACCAGATCTAAAGTCCTCATAAAATAAGGGCAAAATCTCTGGGTAGTGTCTTATCTACTATTCCATCCACATTTTGAAAATTATACCAATATTTTAAATCAAACTCTCTCAATTGAAGAGTGACAATTTTGAGCTCACAAATTTGTTTAAGCTTATTAATCTAGCTAAGTACAAAAAAGTGTTCAAACACATTTGGTTAATTAATAAAGTGATCTTGAATGAGCTCTAATAGAGCTGAACCATGAATAGCTTGTCAAACGCTCAGTTCATTTGCATCCTCAGCCTAAAGTTGCTTATTTTATATGTTTAGTAAATAAACAAAAAAAAACCTAAAGTTGAGTGGGAAGAAGATTGCGCGTGAGATTTTTGTTGCTCAAGACATGTAGAGGCTGCATAATCATAGTTATTATCGTTAAGAGATTATTTAAAATTTTGCTCCTCTTTCAATAACTACAAATCATTTAAAATTTAGCTCCTCTTTTAAAAAAAATATAAATTTAAATTAAAATAAGATTTAATAAAAAGTTTAAATATAAAAAAATTAAAGTACTAAACAAAACAACCACATTCTCTTTTATATATTCTACAAAAATTGCATCAGGGACCTCAAATTGGCGTCGATGTATATAATCTCGTTTGCTCTTTTGACAAGCCATACTTGACATAATTTAAAATTTAATATAAAAATGAATGTAAAATTTAGATTAATTTTAAGACGTAATTTAAAATAAAATATTATTTTAGTTTTAAATTTAAACTGAATTTATTTTTTTTGGTTGAGTTTTAACTTAATTTTAATCACATAACTTAAAATAATCGCATTGAGAAAGCATTGAATTAATGTCTGATTAATATAGAAAATTTGATTTTCTATATATTTAATTGAACAATATCTGTTTACAAGATTTTTTATTTAAATTATGTTTTACTGATATTTAAAAATGAAGCAGAAATCCCTTTTTAAAATCTCCCCATTCATAGCTACAAAACAGGTCGATCCTTCTTATATATTTACATATTTAAGACTTGAAATATGATATTTAAGTACTTAATATTTACTAAGGGGCTGCATGTTTGACTATTATTAAGATTTAGTAAATTCTGTAAATACAAATTTAATAAATTTTAAGAGGATTATATCTTAAAAGGTATTTTAATGATAACTATTACTAAAATTTTTAAACTATTGGAGTATTTATTTTAAGTTTCAAACTTTATGTGAAGCAAAAAAAAAAAAAAAAAAAAAAAATCAACTGACCTGATTTGAAAGAATTCTGAATTCAATCAACGAGGCTGAAACAAGATTCATCATAACAGTATAATTTAAAGTCACAACAATTATATTTTATTTAAGCTAAATCATACTGTAATTCTGCCTAAAATGAGATACCAAACAGCCATAAAATCTGTAATTATACATATGAAGTAATCTATATGATAATAAATAGTAATATTAAAAAAGATACCATAAAGTTTCATAGAAATACGCTGATTCACTGTTAATATCATCATAATAATCCATACCATAAATCTCATATAAGAATCACACGACAATCATTCTCTCCTCCAATCCATCATTTTTCTCGCCACTTCCATCTCTCTTATACAGGAAGTCATAAATCTCATATCTCACCACAGCTGCTATACAGCACCTGACAACCTTGACGATGGCTACAGTAATCCGGAAACAAACCCAACGCCGACTCCAAACACTCTCTGCAACTCCCCGACGATAAATCCCGAGTGCACTGAGCCATCGCTCTAATAGTTACCGTCTCCGTGAACGGCCTCACTGCCCAACCGAACCTCTTATAGCTCCCCACCGCTGCTTCATCCACTAATCCCATCAGCTCCTTCACCTCCCTGTCAAACCTTACGGGATCCGTCGCGTTGTTCACGTTGTATAGGATTAAGCCATTGCTAGTGTCTAATTTGCCGATGAAGTTGTCGGCGTCGTAGCGGAGGGAAGCAGTAATCGTACCAGATGCGGGCGTCGGTGTGGTTGGGGCAGAGGGAGGGGAGTTGATTGGCTGCGGTGATACAGGTTGGTTGAGCAGACGTCGGATGGGACGTCCCCGCGGCATCGGGTGAGACCGTATATGGTGTTGGTGTCCAGTGGATGGAGATGGCGTAGCCGGATGGAGGCGTTCTTTTTATGAGATCGGAGAGGACGAAGTTTATGTTGGATTGCAGGGGATTGGAGGAGCTACTGAAGGTTTGGCCGCCGCAGTATTGGTGGATCAAAGGATCAGCGGAAAAGACGAGGGGAAGGAGGAGGAGGAGGAAGGCGAGTTGTTGGGTGGAGAATGCCATTGTAGCTGGCCGAATGACAGATAACTTCAAGATTCAGGTTTCTATATATAGAGAGAGACGCACACAAAATTTACCTACGTATCACACAGTTCTTATGAACTTAAGAAACACGTAAATCTTTGAATAACTTTAAAAATAATACTTATAATATTAAAATATCCGACCTTAAATTTTTCAAAAATTAAGAATATTGTGTGCTTTGATATTTAATGATTTATGGACTTATTAGATCATAGAAAGGACATGCAGATATATGAATGAAATATTTTAAAATCTATTTTTCATAAAAATTAATCTAAATAACAGAAGGAGAAAAGTTCCAAGCACAAAGATGACGTAAATTAAAATAAGGCTGCGAAAGTAGGCTTTGAACATTTCCAAACCCTATTTGTCTAACATCGATTGATTTGTCAAAGTCAATCCCTCTAGAAGTCCGAAATGCAAATGCTAATAAGTCCTGCCAGCCATATAATTCAACTGCTTATCCCCCAACTAAATGATCAACGCTCGCTGTTTTTGAATCTTTCCTTTCAGCAATTTGCAGTATAAGAGGATTGCAGTGCGTCGGCAGCCTAATTAGGGTTAGGGCAACAGGCACTAACTCTATGGTGGAGATGGAACGCTAAAAAATTATTTCTGGTGTGAATGCATCGAGAAATGAGAATTGAGGAAATGTGGAGCTTATCGGTTTGAAGTACAGTCATGAACCATATGAACAGACAAAGATTAGTGCTGCTGCTCTATTATGCATGCATTACTTAGATTTTGTTTGATATAGTTGATTATTTTTATATTTAAAAGTTTTTATTTTAACTGCAGTTTTAAATATGTTTTCACAAAATAAAATTGTAAGGATAGAATTATTAAAAATTATAAGAAATTTATCATCCAAATGAATACTATAATATCATATTGTAAATTGCATTATTTTTGCGTGTTAATCATATGAAATGTAGTTTTTGAATTCTGAAAATATATGTGAGTTATATCAAGATTTTACTCACAACAAATTATAAAATTCCATGACCTCTTATCTATAAGTTATATATATATATATATATATATATATATATATATATATATATATATATACACACACACACTTCCTAATGCCAAGATAAATAGAATTTTTTAGAAAAGAGAATCTGGAGGGCATAAAATAAATTCGTTAATTATTTTAAAATTATTATTATTATTATATTAAAAAGATGTGGCGCTTAATCTTCCGGTAATATAATATGAAATTATGACGTATCTATTTTATGCAAATTGTTAATCATAATTTTTTATATATATGATGTAAGTGTGTTCATTCTTTCATGAAAATTTAAAAATAAAATTGAATCCAGTCAATTTTATTGGATTGATTCAGTTTAATTATTAAAGCATGGTTCAATTAATGGATGCAATTTTTATTTTATTTATTTATTTTTATTTGTTTGATTTTACTTTTATAAAAGTAATTAAACTAATAAATGAATTATAGTATTATTTTTAAATATTACATTAATAGAGCCATGAAAATAAATAAGTGACATGAAGATCAATATGGCTGTTATTTATTTTATATTTTAGAATTATAAACTTTAATGAAATTTAATTTATGTTTCTCTTTAATATTTATTATAAATAAATTATTTCATATATATATACACACATATATTCCATATAATACTAATTTCCATTCATTCACCATTCATAGAAAGGTCGCATGCAACTTATTACCATTATATATTAATGAAAAACAAAGCATTATTCCCAAATCAGAAGTCACGGAAGAATCATCTTCTGCCTCATCAAATCGCCAGCGCTGCCGCTCGACGAACCCCTCTTAAACAGGAAGTCATAAATCTCATATCTCACAACACAGCTGCTATACAGCACCCGACAGCCTTTACGATAACTACAATAATCCGGAAACAAACGCACCGCCGACTCCAAACACTCCCCGCAACTCTCCGCCGATAAGTCCCGCGTGCACTGCGCCATCCCCCTAATGGTCACCGTCTCCGTAAATGCCTGCACCCCCCAACCAAACTTCTTATTGCTCTCCACCGCCGCCCCGTTCACTCTGCCCATCAGTTCCTTCACCGCCGCGTTGAACCTCACGGGATCCGTCGCGTTCTCCACGTTGTACAGAATGACGGCGTAGCTGGTGTCTGACTTGCCGATGAAGTCTTCTGCGTCGTAGCGGAGGAAGCAGTATTCGTACCAGATGCGGGCGTCGGTGCGGTTGGGGCACAGGGAGGGGAGTTGCTTGGCTGCGTCGGTGATGCAGGACGAGCAGATGTCGGGTGGGATGTCTCCGCGGCATCGAGTGAGGCCGTAGATGGTGTTGGTGTCGCGGCCGTGGGAGGAGATGGCGAAACCGGATTGAGGGGTTCTGTTTATGAGGTCGGCGAGGACCAAGTTTATGTTGGACTGCAGGGGATTGGTGGCGGTGCTGATGGTGTTGCCGCCGCAGTAATGGGTGATGGGATCGTCGGAGAAGGCGAAGGGAAGGAGGAGAAGTAAGTGGAGGAATTGGGTTTTGAGTGCCATTGTAGCTGGTGGCTATGAGAGCTCGCTGATGACTCGACATCTATATAGAGAAATTATTAGTTGCACTTGCATGGAGGGATGTGACTCTACAAAAAAATTGGTATTATGCTGAATATAATTTGGTTAGATTTTTATTTATTTATATATATAATGTTTAAATTTTAATAATTTATTTATATATAAAAATATATTCTATTTTAAAAAAATAATAATAGTAGTATTTTTAATATGATGTTAAAAAATAAATATTTTATAGATAAATATTAAAATTTAATTATTAAATATATAAATCTAAAATAATTATTTAATAAGTATGTAAATGTCCTAAAATTCTAATCATTTATGGATTATATTTATTTTAAATAATTTTTAAAATTTATCATGCTCAAATTTTCTCTCGATCGTGCCGGTTTTTTCGGAAAATTTATAAAATTTTTTAGTTTAGATATAAATATAGACTTTGAAATTACAAGGAGTAAAGATCCTTCTAGAAGTCCGAAATGCTTAATCTTTGACCAAATTGTCAACGTTAGCTTTCGCTGAGTCTCCATCCACTAGAAGATGATTGGGAGCACTACTTTGGAATCATTTGAGCAGTCTCCACCATCGAAGTCAACGGTTTGAAATCTGGATATAAAATTAGTGAAGCATGCACTAAATTTCTTGGAGGCCGACATTAAGTTTGGATGATTTGTTTTTTAAAATTTCATGATATGATTTTTGGCCTATGATGATTAAAAAAATTTGTTTCATTCATATATTTTATTACTAATGATTCATCATTTAAAAATATTAATTTATTTAAAGATGAGAAAAAAAAAGCAAAAATAGTGATTTTTTGAATGGAAATATATGTAATAATATTTTTGTTTAACAAAATATGTTTTTTTATTTAAAAAAGAGATTTATTTGATCAAATATAAATTTGAATATATTTGAGTATCTTCTTAATTTGCTTTAAGATAAGTTATGAGCATAATTAATTTTCTTTATTTTTTTAATGAGAAATCAACTCTCCTATAAATTTAGTATTTATATACTAAAAAAACATCTTCATAAGGCTAATTTGATGATTTTATTATTTCTCATCTGTGAGTTTGTTAAGATATTAATTGAAGATGTTCAAAAATATATAAAAATAATCAAAGGGAACTTATTTGGATCATCTAATGAAATTTCTAGAACTTTTGCATAGATGGTTATTTGCAAAAATCTATAAATAGGCACATTAAAGTGCATCATTTAAAGAGGTCTTTTAGTGGAGATAATTTTTGGAATTAGAGAATTCTAGAGCTCCTGATGTTTGGAATCCCATTCGATTGTGTGGGCTCCAAAAATTTTCCATCGACCTCTTCGATGAAAAGAGTGTTTAAAGTATCGGTGTAATTTTCAGAAGGCAGATGAGATAGTAGATAAGACACTATCCAGAGATTTCGTCCTCATTTTTTGAGGACTTTAGATCTGGTTCCAGGTTTCCTATAGGCGCAAGTCCCTATAGTTAATTACCTCTCTCAATAAGTGAGAGAGAACTTTTGATTAAGGCTAGTCATTAGATCGCTTAATATGTAGCGTATAGTAGCAGCATATGGAGTTTCAAAATTTAGATTATGAAATTCATCATTTCAACTTAAACCGGATGGTTGGGAGAATGATGACGTGCCCGATCTAGATCCCATGGTTCCATCATCCCGGGCCATTGTGGTCCCTAGTCTACTTAGTCAGAGGAGGTAGTCGACCCAACCTGATAGAAGGATCCTTATCAGCAACACATGGGTTACGTCGTTCAAGAAATCCTTATAGACCTGGGGTAGTGTTTGTCCAAGGAGACAGTCTTAAGTCTACCTTAGTTAACATATGGCTATTTGCCTTATCAAGTATACCCTATGATTCACAACTCAAAGGGCAGAGCCATTGGGGAGTATACGGGCTACGGTCGTGATCGTAATATAATGGAGCCGGACTGGCAAAACCACCCGATCAGAGGACTTTGGTTATGATTGCTTCATCTGTGGAGCTACCGCCAAGCGACAGCAGCAGAGACACGAGCCACGCCCTTACTGACAAGAGATTGATTGAGAGTGAACATAGCAGAACACTTGATTTGACATTGACTCCTTTATGAGCAAGAGTTTTCTTAATTTGTCACTCCGATAAACAGTTGCGGAAGATGAATAGATTGAGTTTGCTTTAAGCTTTTAATAATATAATTCCATTTGGGAAATTTCAGATTGATATTTGATTTGAGTTGAAAAATTAATTAATTTAATATGTTTAAGATCTTTAGATCTTGTCAACTCTATTTAGCTACTAATAGAGGATTAGATCTACTATCATCTGAGAGAATCAATTTCTCATATATTTCACTGATTTGAAATTCTTATTATAGGTTTTTAAGTTTTGTTAACTTGGACCCGCCTTAAGACTAAACAAGGATGCAACCGCAATATCAGACACTTGAATTTAAGCATTCAAAGCATTAGCCCGCGGGTGTATAGTAATTTAAGTAATCTTAAGTTTGAATTATGAGATTGATTTCAGATTTTTATTTTATTTGATTTGAAAAGTTGATTAATTTGAATATATTTAAGAGCTTTAGATCCTCTTAACTCTGTTTAGCTGCTAACAGAGGATTGGATCTACTGTCACATGACAGAGTCAGTTTTTTAGATATTTTATTGATTTTGAAACTCTTAAGTTAGATTTTTAGGTTTTGTTAACCCGGACCCAGTCCTAAGACTAAATCGGAAAACAACTTACACAACATCCTCAAACACTTGAAATTAAGCATTCAACATAATGACAGGGCACATGCGGGTGTATAGTGATTTTAAGTAGTTTTTTATTTCTAAGTTATGAGATTGATTTCAAAATTTTACTTTATTTGATTTAAAAAATAGATTAATTTGAATATGTTTAAGAGCTTTAGATCCTGTCAACTATATTTAGCTACTAACATATGATTAGATCTACTATCACCTGACAGAATCAGTTTTTTAGATATTCGATTGATTTTGAAACTCTTATTATAGGTTTTTAGGTTTTGTTAACCCGGACCCAGTCCTAAGACTAAATTGGGAAGCAACCCGTGCAACATCCTCATACACTTGAATTTAAGCATTCAGCATAGTGTCGGAGCTCATGCGGGTGTATTTAAGACTATATGCAATTTTTATTTTTGAATTATGAGACCGATTTTGTATTTTTATTTTTGTTATTCCAGTTTAACTTGCCCAGCCTTTTTAGATATTGAAATTTGCACTTAAAATCTCTATGTCCGAGCACATGCATGTATTTATAACATAGCTAATTTCATTTAATTAATGAAATCATATACTTTGAAAATCATAATTAGAATGAAATTCCAAGCCCTATGATTTTTGGTAGATTTTGATTTAATATCGCCTTTCACGCTTGTACAAAGATTTGCGATCCGTAAGAAAGCATCTTGTAGATAGTTCGATACACACATATAGCCTCTACTAGCTTGATATGCTATTCTCTCTTAGTTTTGGTGAGAGTCTTCTTGAGCAATTTGACTAATGTCTTATTGAAGGCCTCTGCTAAACCATTTGCTCTTGGATTATATATTGAAGAATCTCACCAATCAATTTTGTGTCCATCGACGAATATATAAATTTTTGCAGTTTTAAAGGTTGTGCCATTATCAGAAATTATCCGACGTGGCACTCCAAATCTATAGACCACATTATGCATTAAGAAGTTGATCACTCGGTCAGTAGTAACTTCCTTAAATGGATCAGCTTTAGCCTACTTAGAGAAATAGTCAGTCGCTGCTGGGATGAAGCGATATCCAGCTGACGACGGTGAATCAATTGGTCCAATTACATCTATGCCCCAACATTCGAATGGCCGATAGGATGCTATTGTTGGGTGTAATATATTTGGAGATTGATGGATGAGATTCTCATGTACTTGACACTCATGACACTTTTTAGCATGATTAATACAGTCTCTCACCATAGATGGCCAATAATAACCCATTCTTTTGATCTTTACCGCCATCTTGGGACCTGACTGATGTGCACCACAAAATCCTTCATGAACTTCAACCATCACTTTGCTAGCTTCATCTACATATAGGCATCGTAGCCATATTTGTTCAAATGATCTATAATATAAAGTGTTGTTGACGAAAGTATAGCGTAGCATTCTCTTCTCGATTTGAGCTGCTAGTGATTTATTATTTCGTAATTTGCCTTCTTTAAAGTAGTCAATGAAGGGCTGCCTCTAATCATGTGACTCTTCTACAATAAAGGCTTCATATTGCTTTTCTGAGGTAATGTCATTCTTAACTATTCTTGGTACAACTTCTTGTTGATTTTGAGGAGTATGAGAAACAACCCGAGTCTCATCCTACTGTGTCTATTAGAGCTCATTCAAGATCACTTTATTAATTAACCAAATGTGTTTGAACACTTTTGTGAATACTCGGTAGCTAGATTAATGAGCTTAGACAACTTTGTGAGCTCCGAAAATTTATCACCAACCTCTTGACAATTGAAGAGAGTTTGATTTAAAATATTGGTGTAATTTTCAAAATGTGGATAGAATAGTAGATAAGACACTACCTAGAGATGTCACCCTCATTTTATGAGGACTTTAGATATGGTTCCAGGTTTCCTATAAGCGCAAGCCTCTATAGTTAATTACCCCTCTCAATGTTAAGAGAGAACTTTCGATTAAGGCTAGTTGTTAGATCGCTTAATGCATAGCGTATAGTAATATGTGGAGTTTTGAAATTTAGAATTTATGAAATTCATCATTTTTAGCTTAAAGCGGATGGTTAGGGAAATAATGATGTGGCCGATCTAGTTCCCATAGTTTTGTCATCTCGAGCTATCGTGGTCCTTAGTCTACTTAGTCAGAGGAGGTAGTCGACCCAGCCTGATAGAAGGATCCTTATCAGCAACACATGGGTTATGTCGTCCAAGAAATCCTTATAGACCTGGGGTAGTGTTTGTCCAAGGAGACAGTCTTAAGTCTACCTTAGCTAACAGATGGCTATTTGCCTTATCAAGTATACCCTATGATTCACAACTCAAAGGGCAGAGCCATTGGGAGCATACGGGCTACGGTCGTGATCGTAATATAATGGAGCCGACCGCAAAACCACCCGATCATAAGACTTTGGTTATGATTGCTTCATCTGGAGCTTACGCCGCCACGCATGAGACACGAGCCACGCCTTACCGGCAAGATATTGAGAGTGAACATAGCGTAACACTTGATTTGACATTGACTTTGAGCTAGAGTTTTCTTAATTTGTCACCCGACATAAGATGAATAGATGAATATTTTAAGCTTTTAATAATATAATTCCATTTGGAAAATTTGAAATTGATATTTGATTTGAGTTGAAAAATTAATTAATTTAATATGTTTAAGATCTTTAGATCTTGTCAACTCTACTTAGCTACTAATAGAGGATTAGATCTACTATCATCTGAGAGAATCAATTTCTCATATATTTCACTGATTTGAAATTCTTATTATAGGTTTTTAAGTTTTGTTAACCCGGACCCAGTCTTAAGACTAAACAAGGATGCAACCCGTGCAACATCATCAGACACTTGAATTTAAGCATTCAATATAGTGTTGGGGCCCATGCGGGTGTATAGTAATTTAAGTAATCTTAAGTTTGAATTATGAGATTGATTTCAGATTTTTATTTGATTTGATTTGAAAAGTTGATTAATCTGAATATATTTAAGAACTTTAGATCCTCTTAACTCGCTTAGCTTAACGAGGATTGGATCTACCCGTCACAATGAGCTTTTTTAGATATTTCACTGATTTTGAAACTCTTAAGTTAAATTTTTAGGTTTTGTTAACCCGGACCCAGTCCTAAGACTAAACCGAGAAACAACTCACACAACATCCTCAAACACTTGAAATTAAGCATTCAGCATAGTGATGGGGCACATGCGGGTGTATAGTGATTTTAAGTAGTTTTTTATTTCTAAGTTATGAGATTGATTTCAAAATTTTACTTTATTTGATTTAAAAAATCGATTAATTTGAATATGTTTAAGAGCTTTAGATCCTGTCAACTATATTTAGCTACTAACAGATGATTAGATCTACTGTCACCTGATAGAATCAGTTTTTTAGATATTCGATCAATTTTGAAACTCTTATTATAGGTTTTTAGGTTTTGTTAACCCGGACCCAGTCCTAAGACTAAATTGGGAAGCAACCCGCGCAACATCCTCATACACTTGAATTTAAGCATTCAGCATAGTGTCGGAGCTCATGCGGGTGTATTTAAGACTATATGTAGTTTTTATTTTTGAATTATGAGACCAATTTTATATTTTTATTTTTGTTATTCCAGTTTAACTTGCGCAGCATTTTTAGATATTAAAATTTACACTTAAAATCTCTATGTCCGAGCACATGCATGTATTTATAACATAGCTAATTTCATTTAATTAATGAAATCATATACTTTGAAAATCATAATTAAAATGAAATTCCAAGCCCTATGATTTTTGGTAGATTTTGATTTAGTATCGCCTTCTATCTGCTTGTACAAAGATTTGCAGATCCGGTGGCGAAGAAAGCATCTTGTAGTAGTTCGATACACACATATAGCCTATACTAGCTTGATATGCTATTCTCTCTTATTTTTGGTGAGAATCTTCTTGAGCAATTTGACTAATATCTTATTGAAGGCCTCTGCTAAACTATTTGCTCTTGGATTATATATTGAAGAATATCACCAATCAATTTTGTGTCCATCGACGAATATATAAATTTTTGCAGTTTTAAAGGTTGTGCCATTATCAGAAATTATCTGACGTGGAACTCCAAATCTATAGACCACATTATGCATGAAGAAGTTGATCACTCGGTCAGTAGTAACTTCCTTAAATGGATCAACTTTAGCCTACTTAGAGAAATAGTCAGTCGCTGCTAGGATGAAGCGATATCCAGCTGACGACGGTGAATCAATTGGTCCAATTACATCTGTGCCCCAACATTCGAATGGTCGATAGGATGCTATTGTTGGGTGTAATGTATTTGAGATTGATGGATGAGATTCTCATGTACTTGACACTCATGACACTTTTAGCATGATTAATACTTCTCACCATGGCCAATAATAACCCATTCTTTTGATCTTTACCGCCATCTTGGGACCTGACTGATGTGCACCACAAAATCCTTCATGAACTTCAACCATCACTTTGCTAGCTTCATCTACATCTAGGCATCATAGCCATATTTGTTCAAAGGATCTACAATATAAAGTGTTGTTGACGAAAGTATAGTGTAGCATTCTCTTCTCGATTTGAGCTGCTAGTGATTTATTATTTCGTAATTTGCCTTCTTTAAAGTAGTCAATGAAGGGCTGCCTCTAATCACGTGACTCTTCTACAATAAAGGCTTCATATTGCTTTTCTGAGGTAATGTCATTCTTAGCTATTCTTGGTACAACTTCTTGTTGATTTTGAGGTGTATGAGAAACAACCCGAGTCTCATCCTACTGTGTCAAATTTGGTAACTCCTTTACCTGCAGGGATTGATACTTTATCAGCTCAAGAACTCATCGAGTAAATATGCCGATCATGACATAATCACCATTCATACTTGCCATTTCCGTAGCTAATTTTGCTAAGCAGTCGGCTTTGCTATTCTTGGATCAAGAGACTTGAGTTAGTGTGCTATTTGGTATCTGCTTCATAAGCTCGAGAACTCACAGAAAGCTAACTCAAGCTTGTTGATTCTATAGATGCCAAGTACTTGATTTATAATAAGCTGAGAATTGCCAAAAATATACAAGTTTTGAATGCTTATGAAAATAACTTCTTCCAGACCTGCCACTAATGCTTCATATTCAGCTTTATTATTAGTTTTGGGCTCAGTCAATCTATATGATCGTCTCATTATCCCTCCTTCTCGTGTTATGAAGATGATGCTGATTCATGCTCTTGCTCTTGGAAAATTTAAAGATTGGACTTGTTTGATCGATGAGGCTTCATCGAAGTACATTTTCCAAATTTGTAATTTTTTTCTTTCATGGATGAGCCTAATTTGCTCATCAAGTAAATCATCATTAAGAGAAGAGTCCGCAGAGATAGGATGTGCAGCTAGAAAATCTGCTAAGACTTGTCCCTTCACTGCTTTCTGTGGAACATATGTGATATCAAATTGCAAAAGCAATACTGCCTATCTTGCCAAGCGACCTATCAATGCTGGTCTTGTCATCAAGTTGTTCAGCGGATCGATCCTCGAGATGAGGGTAATCTTGTGAGATAACATATAATGATAAGCGACATCTTTGCTCAATAGACTTCTAGATTTCAATGAGCTTGGTGTCCACCGCCAAGTCCATCAAATTCTCACATCCGTAGACAGACATTCTCATCTTGAGTGAGATTATGTTGAATGACTACTCAGAGTGAAGGTAGTTCAACTTCAAGTGGCAAGACTACTTCAGCTCCAAATACTTTAGTATGAGGAGTGGATTTTGTGGGAGTAAAGTCTAGATGTCATGCTGTTGTCTATTTGTAAGGGAATTTCACTTCAAGATTTTGGCCTCCAAATTTGCTCACCTATTTGTTGGGACCTTTCGATGGCAGATTCTTGGACATATCATCCAAGTGTCACGCATCGATGCACACCTTATGAGACTTGAATTAGTAGACATTTTTCTAGGGCTGTAAGAGGAGGTCTCTTTGGAGGAGTAACTATAGTCTCCCTAAAGATAGGAACTTCATATTTTTTTTTTATCAGTCATTTCTTGTTAGCAACTTTGAGGACCCGATACACTCTTGCATATACAGTTTCTAGTTTCCTCACTAGAGAAGTTGGAACCTGACATTATCGGGTCTAGAAGGACTGCTTGATTTGACTAGTAGAGCTGTTCCACTTTATCCATTTTAGGTTGTCAAACTTGTTATGGGTTGGAACACTCGCTTCTAGTTCCACAGTTAGTTGTACAATTTTACTTGAATAATAGTTGTTGAGCACACAGTTCAGTATTTCTCTTTCTCCACTGTCTCTGGGTTAGCCTACTTCCAGATGAAGAAGCTTCTACATCGCTACTTCTTCTCGAGGCTTTGGCCTCCATATTTATTTTTCTTTCTACCGGGACCTTTCGGTAACGGATTCCCAAACACGTAGTTCAGGTGTCATGCCCTGATGCTCACCGTGTAAAAATTACTTAGGACGGTCTTGAGCTCTTACTACCACTGATTGTAGCTTTTGTAGTGGAGTATTTTGACTTCTTTGATAATTGACATTTGATACTTATTTTTCATAAGATATTTTTCCTTAACAACTTTTAGAACTCTATGTGCTCGAGTAGATAGAGTTTCATGTTGTTTCTTCAGAAAGGTTGAAATTGATTGCTGTTGAGCCCAAAAATACCATTTAACATCACCAGTAGAGCTATTTCTTTTCACCCATCTCAAAAATTTTCAAATTTATTGTGGGGTAGAAATACTCACTTATGATTGTAAGTTTGGTTGTATAATTTGTGATTTAGACAACAACTGCTGAGCTCGTAGTTTAGTGTTTCTTCTCCTTTGCCTTACACTCAATATTTCTAAGAAGAGGTGATCATACCTTCCTAAAGGTTCAACTGGTTGTCGATTCACTGTGTATGATTGAAACTTTCTGTCCAGTGAAGGTTCTCTTTATGATTGATGCCTCAAAATGAATCAATCTTTTAAGTACAAATGCTCTCTTTTGAGAAATCTTAGTAGCAGTAGTGGTCATTCCAATTGTCCTCCTCTATTGCATAAGTGGTACAATAGATGATTCGTGGAGGATTATTTATAGGATGGTCGGAAGTCTACACTATTAAATTGAATGGTAGCTCCAACATCCCCAAGATTGATTACATTAGCCGAGGATATTGGCTCACACCTAGTCGCTGATAAAGGTTCTCAAGATCCATCATATACATAACAATAAAGAATATAAGAATATGATTTAAATTTAATTTCTTTGATAATTGATTCTAAATATCAATTTTATCATGCTCCACTAATATAGCTTAAATTGACTAGCCAAAGATGGAAAGAGAATCTTGTCTCCAACGGAGTTGCCTGAAATCTGTGGGCTCTGAAAATTTACCATCGACCTCTTCGATGAAAAGAGTATTTTTAGAGTGTTAGTGTAATTTTCAGAAGGTAGATGAAATAGTCGATAAGACACTACCCAGAGATTTTGTTCTTATTTGGTGAGAACTTTAGATCTGGTTCCAGGTTTCCTATAAGCACAAGCCCCTAAAGTTAATTACCCCTCTCGAAGTGAGAGAGAACTTTCGATTAAGGCTAGTTAGATAAAAATAAAGCATATAGAAGAAAGATGTAGAGTTTTAGAATTTAAATTATGAAATTTATCATTATAGATTAAACCCGATGGTTGGGACCGAGTGGTTAACTTCTTCACGCATAATGTAGTATATAGATTTGGAGTGCCACGCCGAATAATCTCTGATAATGGCATAACCTTTAAAAGTATAAAGATTTATAGATTCGTTGATTGACACAAAATTGATTGACGATACTCTTCAATATATAATCCAAGAGCAAATGATTTGACGGAGGCCTTCAACAAGACATTAGTTAAACTGCTCAAGAAGATTCTCACTAAAAATAAAAAAGAATGACATACCAAACTAGTAGAGGCTCTATGATCAATTACCTACAAGACTAAAGCCACTCCCTATTCATTGGTATTTAGAATCAAGTAGTTCTTCCGAGTTGAGTTGCATTCACTTGAGTAGCCATCCGCATAATCTAGCGAAGATCAAAATGTTCATCGAGAATGGAGGAACTCGAGACGTGCTTGATGAAGTTAGATTACAAGCTCTTCAAAATATGGAAGTCTATCGAGCAAAGATGTCTAAGGCTTTTGACTATACGGTGCGGCCTCGAACATTCTAAAAAGGAGAATTGGTCTTGGTGCTCAGAAGACCAACTATTCCCAATCAAAAATTTGGTGGCAAATTTGAGCCTAACTGGAAATACCCTTTCGTCATTGAAAAAGTGTATTAAGAAGGGGATACCAACTCATCAACCTAAAGTGAATGCCGCCAATCAACAGTCGTCACCTGAAAAAGTATTATACATGACAAATACATTCCCAAGGTACAATAGAAATCCCCTTGTAAGACAGGGGACATTTTTTTAGTATATCTATTTAGGTTGACATCGTGCTTCATGCCGAGATCCTTAAATAAACCTACTCTAGATGGAAAAACTTTTTCGTGAAAATTCCCTTGTTACACAGGGGGCATTTTAAATATTCTATACATAGATAAAATCAATGTTGTATGTTAAAATCTCCTTTAGAGTACATCAATTCAAATATGAATGTATTTGTATATTTTTATCTTGAAAATTCTCCTAAATGTACTTTAGAATTCCCCGTGCAAGACAGGGGGAATTTTTTTTAGTTTATATTAAGTCTATTTGAGTTGACATCGTACCATAAGATGAGATCCTCAAATATATTCTTATTCAAGTTGACATCGGGCTTTATGCCAAAATCTCTGGACATATCCATAATGGTTACTGTTAAGTTGCATGTACTCGCAGAAAAAAAAAGAGAAGCTATTTCTACGCATGAAGAGACAACCCTAAATGTCAAGAAATTTATCTCCTAGATTTGCCAAATTCTGGAGATCAAGTCAAAAGAACTCCCGATTTTGAAAGCTTCAATCAATTAAGTTGGAAAAATATCAACCTCTTCATCCTAAAGTATAGGACACGGATGGGTTCTAAAGGTCGAACTCAACAAGCCCATAAATGGCCGAGTTGTTGATGCTCTCCTCACTTAACAAGCCACAAGAAAAGGCTGCAGTGAAAGAGCCCCCGTTCGTCAGTCTGATGACAAAATCACCAACCCACTATAGCTTAAGTCGAAGACTTGAGTAGGTTCTAAAGGTCGAACTCAACAAGCCCAAATATGGTCGAGTTGCTGACGCTCTCCTCACTCAACAAGTCGCAAGAAAAGGTCGTAGTGAAAGAGCTCCTGCTCGTCAGTCCAATGATGATATCTGTTCAATCTCAAATCAGATCTAGCTTAGTGATTATAAGCAACCAGGATCCAAGAGATCTCTTTACTTGGTATATAGATCAAGGCAATATGAGAAAATGCTTAATTCAGGGCTACCTCAAATCAATCTTCATATTACCTACAAGGTGATATTTCAATATATTCTTAAATGATCTAATCAAGCTCAAAGCACAGGTCAAAGCCTATCTCCTCATCAAGTCCGTTAAAGCAGAAAGCACAGGACCGAGGAAGCAATTCCATAGTTCAAACAAAGGCGAACTAAAGGAATTTCATGATTATTCATGTTATGAAAGCACATGTTGCTAGACTAATAATTCAACATTGACCATATATAAGCCGGAAGGCTGGGTCATCTATATGTGTCCTTCAACGAATCTGTCAAAGCAACAAGCACAAGGTTCATGGAGTGCATACACTTTCTGACAAACCAATATGGACAAATCAGGTCAGTCCTTCATCAAGTCCGTCAAGCTCAAAGTTTGGACAAGTCGACTTTGACAAATCGGTCAAGCTCATCATTTAGCATGTCCTGAATAAGGCGATGAATGACAAATCTGTCAAAGCTCTTAGCTGTAATTGCAATCGGCTAAAATGATCCAAGCTCTATGGCCAGCCCAAATGGTCATCCAGTTTTCAACAAACGTGACTCGCTTCATGCGCGAATCACATTTGTTGGGGGGGAAGGGGGTATTTGTTGACCTCCACATACGTGTCATAAGTCGAGTCAGGCCCACAAGCCAAATTCAACGGACTTCGGAAGCGCCAGTGCGCTGGGCTCTAAAAATTTGCCACCGACCTCTTCGATGAAAAGAGTGTTTTAAAGGTGTAATTTTCGGCCGATGTAATAGTATAAGACACTACCGAGATTTCATTCTCATTTGGTGAGAACTTTAGATCTGGTTCCGTGTTCTTATAAGCCCCTATAGTTAATTACCCATCCTAGTAAGTGAGAGAGAACTTTCGATTAAGGCTATTCGTTAGATCGCAAAATGTGTAGCATATAGTAGTAACATGTAGAGTTTTAGAATTTAGATTATGAAATTTATCATTATAACTTAAACCGGATGGTTGGGGGAATGATGACGCATCTAGATATGGTCGCCATCCCGCAAATCCTCCCCTAGTCTACTTAGTCGAGGAGGTAGTGACCCAACTTGACAAAATGATCCTCATAACGATTTACGCCCAAGAAATCCTTGTAGACTTAGGGTGGTGTTTGTCTAAGGAGATAGGCTTAAGTCTACCTTAGCTGACAGAGGGCTATTTGTCCTATCAAGTATACCCTATGATTCACAACTCAAAGGGTAGAGCCATTGGGGAGCATACGATCGTGATCATAATATAATGGAGCCAGACTAGCCAAACCACCCGATCAGAGGACTCTGGTCGTAACTACTTCATCCGTAGAGCCTATTCGCCAAGCCACACAGTTAGAGGACATGGGCCACATCCTTATTAGCAAGAGATTGATTGAGAGTGAACATAGTAGAACACTTGATTTGACATTGACTCCTTTATGAGCTAGAGTTTCCTTAATTTGTCACCCCTGATAAATGATTATGAAAGGTGGATAGATTGGGTTTGATTTAAGTTTTAATGATATAATTCCATTTAAATAGTTTTAGATTGCTATTTGATTTGATTTTATTTGATTTAATTTGAATATATTTAAGAACTTAAGATCCCGTCGACTCTGTTTAGCTACTAATAGAGGATTATGATCTACTGTCACCTAACAGAATCAGTTTCTCAGATATTTTGCTGATTTGAGACTCTTATTATAGGTTTTTAGATTTTGTTGACTTGGACCCAGTCCTAAGACTAAATCGGGAAGTAACCCATGCAGCATCCTCAAACACTTGAATTTAAACATTTAGCGTAGTGTCGGGACACATGCAAGTGTTTATAGCTTAGTTATTTATCTAAGAAGACAATCTTAATTCTACCTTAGCTGACAGAGGGTTATTTACCATATCAAGTATACCCTATGATTCACAACTCAAAGGGTAGAGCCATTGAGAAGCATCTGGGCTACAATTGTGATCATAATATAATAAGAAATGGACTTAAACTACCCAATCGAGGACTCGATCATAACTTCATTTGTGGAGCGTCCAACCACATAAGACCGTCATGTCCTTCGTGAGATTGATTGAGAGTGAACATAATAGAATACTTGATTTGACATTAGCTCCTTCATGAGTTAGAGTTTTCTTAATTTGTCACCCCCGATAAATAGTTGCAGAAGGTGGGTAGATTGAATTTTGCTTTAAGCTTTTAATGATAAAATTTCATTTAAATAGTTTCAGATTGATATTTGATCCAAGTTAATTTGATTAGAAAAATTGATTAATTTGAATATATTTAAGAGTTTTAGATCCTCTCAACTCTAGTTCTAACAGAGGATTAGATCTACTGTCACCTAACAAAATCAGTTTCTCAGATATTTCACGGATTTGAAACTCTTATTATAGTTTTTTTTAGGTTTCGATAACCCGGACCCAATCCTAAGACTAAACCGAGAAGCATCCTGCGTAGTATCCTCAGACACTTGAATTTAAGTATTCAACATAGTGTCAGGACACATGTGGGTGTATTTAAGAATTTAGGTAGTTTTATGTTTGAATTAAGAGCTTTAGATCCTGTCAACTCCATTTAACTATTAACAAAGGATCATATCTACTATCACCTGACATAATTAGTTTACCGAATATTTTACTGAGTTGAAATTCTTATAATAGATTTTTAGGTTTTGTTAACCCTCATCTAAGACTAAAGCGGGAAGCAACGACATCCTCGAGACACTTGAATTTAGGCATTCAACATAGTGTTGGGGCCCATGCGGGTGTATTATAATTTTAGGTAATTTTGTGTTTAAATTATGAGATTGATTTTGTATTTTCAGCCTTTTCGGACATTGAAATTTGCATTGGAAATCTCTATGTCCGAGCACATGTAGTTATTTATAGCATAGCTAATTTCATCTAATTAATGAAATCATTTACTTTGAAAATCATAATTAGAATGAAATTCTTTAATTTTTGATTAAAGGAAGCCATATGATTTTTGGTAGATTTTAATTTAGTATCGTCTTTTGTCTGCTTGTACAAAGAGTTACATATTCGGTGGCGAAGAAGACATTTTGATCTAGATTATAGTTTAAAACACTACTTGCACTTAATTTACTTGTTGAGTTTTTGTAATTTTCTCAACTTGATTATGCTCAATTTACATCAATTTTGATAAGTTATGCCGATTTCAGTGTTTATTGCTTTAGCCCCACTTATGCTTATTAGCTAGCATAGTAATCACCTCCACATTCGTATGAGAGTTATTAAACCCAATTTAGATTTATCCTTAGGTTTTGAGTTTATTGTAAGTTTGTTATGAGTTTGGCATTAGTCCCCCCTCAATTCCAATTAATACATGCTTAATTTTGAGAGATTTATAAGGAAAGGGAACTCACTTTACCGCTTCAATTTAAGCCATAGAGGATTACAATTAGAGTTTGTGAGTTTAATATTAGCCTCTCCCCAAAGTTTATGAGTTTAATATTAGCCTCACTCAAATTTCACTTAGATTTTAAATGAATATTCTATTCTTTCCAAAATTTGCTTTTAACTCCCTCATTTTCTTGACTTTTAGTTTAAAGTTAGAATTTTTTCTATTTAGCCTAAGTCATTTCACTCTCCCATTTTTCCTAAGTCAAAGATTTGGCATGATTTGACCTCACAGTCATCCCAAATAGGCTAACATGGGTGTTTTGGCTCTCGGTGCTCATTGGGCTTAGTCTCGACACCATGGTTTTCATCTCATCGGTTGAGCATGAGGCCTTTAAACCAGAAAGAAGATATACAATGTATATATTCCTCCCCTTTTTTTCTAAGTCCATAATTTAGACAATTTGACCTCAGCATCATGGTGGGGGGGATTTTGGCCTCATGCGCCATGTTGAGTGTAGAGAGTAGTGTCTTGCGACACCATAACCGATTTTTTTTTCATCTCATACCTCTTGAGCGACATAGGCCTTTAAACGAAAGAAGACATACTGATAATATATATTCCTCCCCTTTTTTTTGTCTGAAATTAAACAAAATTTTGGGATTTCATCTAGGGTGGTGCTATTATCAACAAGTGGTACTATGCGCCTGTTGAGTGTAGCAAGCGGTATCTTGCGACATCACAACCTATTTTTCATCTCGTCACGCCCTGTTGAGCACCACGAGGTCTTCAAACCTGCAGAAAAAAAATATAAGCATATATATACATTCACATTCACAAATGTCTTCGCGATTTTTTAGATGCAAGAGCTAAGAAATGGGTCAGTAAATGAATGAGAAGGCAAAATCAACGTCGAAAAGAAAAATTTGCTGTTGATGTTCTCCCAGTTCTGAAAGCAGACTAAAAAAGCAATGCGATGAATTGAAGGAAGAATTATCTTGACGATGTTCTTCCCGATTCTGACAAAAAATGGGGCTACTAAAGCGAAATGCTGTAGAGAGGAGAGAATGAGGAGAGAAGTTGCAGAATGGGGGGAGTGGTTATCTTTTTAATTTTCTTTTAATTTATTTTTTCAGAGTACTGAAAATAGGGGGGAATGGTTGAGCATGGGAGTAATTTGGGAATTTTTAAATTAATTTTAAATTAATTTAAATTATTTTGGATTTCCATAATACACATAGTCAATATATATATCGATTTAGGATAATAATTGAAATGATAATGGCCCGTTTCTATGGGCCGTTTGATTCGTCGGTAACAAATTGAGTCAATTTCGGCTTCGTCGCCGCTTTAGCTTCGATTTTCGGCACTCATCCGAATTACGAATAGCTTATTTGATAGATTTGGCGTTTTCAATGACATGATCAATTTCACTTCGAGGTCATTTGATCTCGTCTACCTTCGATATGTGTGCAAAGCGCATTGACTTGATTAGTTGATCATTAAGTTGTGAAATATTTATATCCTGACCAATTTCGATGTTTTGACCGTGATATAAGTCGTCATCGAAGGTCATTTGAGTTGATTTGGTGACATCAATATATTTTATTTCGTTTTTTTCGTATTTCATTTCACATTTTAAACTTTGAGCATAGTCTCATTTGATAGATTTTGATATTTTGAAGCTAACGTCATGATCAATTTTACGAATTAATCGGATCGCGCACTTCCCAACTTCGATATCGGACATATTGCTTCGGCAAAAATTGCTCATTAGATTTTGCAATATCTATATTCTGATTGATTTCGATGTTCCGAACGCGATGGAGAAGTCCATTCGTCGATCGGAGGTCGTTCAATATTTTCGTGGCGTGCACTTTGAACCCGATTTGACTTTAGAAATTAGTCAAATTTAGCTTGTGGGCTTGACTCGACTTAGGACACATATGTGGAGGTCAATAGATTGGCTTTAAGATTTTGACCATCCAAGATTTTCGCACAATTTTCTCTTTTATCAGAAAGATAATCACATTGACTACCACGTAATTACTAACTTCTTGTGCCTATGTTTGTTTTTTGCTATTGACCACCAATAATTTTTGTCACCAATCTTCTCAATATCGCAAACATTCTAATTTTGTTATTTGTAATAATGTGTATCCCGAAATATAGGAACTAAGAAACATTGCATGTTAATGTATACCTAGTCTCAAAAGTTATCTTTCATAATTGTTGTGAATTAACGAGACTCTTATAACATTTTTAAGATTCATTTTCTCTATGTAGTACATTCCTTTAATGAATTTAAACATATATTTATCTTTAATGCTTTTAAGGTCAACATTTAATATTCCCTTGATAGAATTCATAAGAGTTGAATCTTACTCAATTGATTACATGCTCTTGAGAAGATTCAATTCTCAAGTGATATATAATTCCTTGAAACTTTTTGAGAGCTTAAATATAATTTGAAATATATTATTAATAATTATTTATGTAATGTATTCCAAATTTTAAAGAAATTTTAAAAATGATTTTTTTGCTTATTTTTAAAATATTAATTTCATATGTTTTAAAATATTTTCTTAGTTCTAGCAAATTATGCTTAACATTTTAATAAGCTAATAGTTTTGTGTTTATGTATAAGATTAAATAATCAGAAATTAAAAAAAAATGTGACAATTAATTTTATAAAATTTTTATGACATTTAATAATTTTAATTTTTGTTTAATATTTCATATTAAAAAAGACATTATACAAAATTAGAATATAGATTCTTGACAATAATTTTAAAATATATTATTTGATAACTAATATTTAATTTATAGGTAATGAACAATCTTCAAAAGTCTGATGTTAAGAAGAAGACATGACAAAATATCATTGTATTATTCATATTAATGCTCATTATTGTTATTAGTTTATGAATTCGAATAGGTGCCAATGTTTTTACAGGATTCAGATTGCTGCTAATTTCATTGTATTTGAGACGTAGATTCGTTTAAGTGCAGATCCATCTATTTTATCATTATTTTATAGCATTATTTTAATGAGGATTATTTGAAGGTGTATTAAGTATTAAGTTATTTTAATTGAATCTGAACTTCTATATTATTACTTATCTTTTTTATACTGAAATATCTGTGTTATTTAGTTATTTCAACAATGAATTTTTTTTTGTAGCAAATGGATTGAGGTTTATTTCAATTACTCATTTTTGTGTTGTAAATTCATCAATGAGATTGTAATATCAATCATGAAACTATATCTGCAATGATTTTTTATAATTTGTTTATTGAAGATGGTTTCAAATATAGTAGCAGGTTATTTGATTCGGGAGGTTTATATTTTGTGGCTTTTGTGAAACTGTCATATCCAATTAGCTTATTTCTAATTGCCTAATTAATTTTGTCATTACCGTAGCAATGCTAAGCATGCAACGGATTAAGCCATTAAATGGTATGGTTATCTCCAGCGACTTCCTATTTCATTTCTTCTATGCATCCTTCAGATTTCCTTCCGCACGATCGAGTTTGTTTCCTCCTTTCCTTCCCTCGACATCGGCCCGACGGTTGCTCTGACACGACGACGAAGCCGCTCCCTTCCGTCGGCTTGACAGAATTGTCGCCTCCGTGACTGATGTTGAAAGCCGCCACCGACCCTCCGCACTTTCGGTGGAAGCCCAGATTGCCCGTCGTAGCGCTTAAGTCTGACGTTGAAATCCGTAAGTCGCTCGGGTGAAATCCGTGCGATGGCTCGGTTCTGTTCAGCGTCGGAAACTTAGAATTTGTATGAAGTCAAAACCTATGCAATTATAAATCATTTCAAGAAAAATGATTTGATATAGAAAATGATTTTCATTAAAGCGCTCCTTTGATCATTGTCTGATGCAGAATCTTATTGTTGATTATATTGTTACATTTAACCTCAATATTGTTGATTCATTTACATTCGCTAGATTTACCGGTTTAATTTAAATGTAATACGATTGTTCTACTATCTTGTTAGACTTACTTTAGCATTCTTGTCTCCAAAGCTTTAACTTATGATGCTACCATATTGATAATTTAGGAAAAAATTTGGTAACTGTTTTGTTTTATAGTTTTGGGAAGCTTAAAGGTTTTTTTTTTTCACGCAAAATTTTAATCAATGTCTTTAGTTCTTTATATTTATTTACAAACTTAAAGATTTTTCAAGAATTGTGATATGAATTAAGTTAAGTAGTATATGAATTGCAAATATTTGTGATGATTTGATTAGACAAAATTTCACTTTTCGTTTCGCAAGATAGGTTAACGTGTTGGTGGAATCTTGTCCAATCAGTCATCCTATTATTATACTTATTGACTAAAGGTAAATCATAGAACTGTGATGAACTATTGAGTTTGAGAGTCAATTAGATTGAGAAGAATACTTTTTTTAATGTTAACATGCTTCTCACAAATCATGTCATCTGCTATGCCCTGAATGCCTCGCAGGTTATGTTAGAAAATTATAGCAGTAGAGTAACATTTGTTTTAAAAAAATAATCTAATCACTTAAACTTTTGTGGAGGATAGCAATCACAGTGTAAATGCAACAATTAGGAAACTGTTATAATAATTTGGGGCGGTTTAAACCACTGCCATAACACATTTTTACCTCTGTTGAGGCTTAGCTTTGCTGTAGAGGACAAAAAATTTTATTCAATTTACTTTACGAGAAAGCTACAGAGAAAGACAATCAAAAGAATAAACACAATTTTGGTCTGAAGTAACATTTAGGAAGAATCTTCTGAGAAAGATTTTTTTTTTTTTTGAAAAAAATGATGTTTAAGTAGGAAAAATTATTTGTTAACAATTTTGTACATAATTTCAGGCACACAAAGTTGAAATACATAGCTATTTATCATCTATTACATGAGTATATAATTATATATGAACGTTGCAAGGCATCTTAGTATAATAGTTAAGAACTAATTAGACTTTTAATCAAAAAGTCTTAAGTTCAAATTTTTTTACATGATTTGGGTGTATATTTGAAATTAAATTCACTCAAATATCTGTCTATATATATATATATATATATATATATATATATATATATATATATATATATATAATTATATATCATTTAATAGTTTCTCTCTAATAAGATGTCTTGTTATTCTTAAATATGAACTCTAAAACTGCTCATTAATAAATAAACAAATACTTCTGCCACTCAAAGTAAGCTTCTTCTTCGCTTCCTTTTATGACTGAAATTTTCCATGGCAAGGAAATTGCAAATAGTAGTCATATAAAACTTTGCCACACCTTTGCCGAATTTAGTTGGTTGGGATGAAAATCTTTCTTTTATCTTATTCGTCTGCTTAATTTGTTTATATGAGATTGTGATATATCTTGACCTCTTCGAACTAATCCCCATGACTTCCACTAAATACTATGACAGCTTTTCTTCAGTATATGATCCACCATCAATTACGAGTCTTAATTAGAACATCCAAAGTTTATTCACTCTATGATCTCTTTTAAGATAGCAGTTAAGTCAACCACCTCATATTATGCCTAGTTTTTAACTTCAAACTTAAATTGAAATGCATATTACAGAATGATGAGATCTAAGCATTATAAGATCACCTTGACTCCAGCACTGTCGACACTAGATCCTCCATTTGTATGCATTTTCTCGTTTATATCCATAAGTTCTTGCTTTAAAATAAATTCTTATTCTCACATCATAGTAGAATCTCTGCAGTAGTAGATTGCTTGTATGAAGCGATGAGTATACTACACACACACTCTCTCTCTCTTTCTCTAACGTGTTTTGGAGTTTCTAGGTCTGAATCAGAAAATCAACTTCGCTATAAAATAAGGAATGAGTTAAACTCTGTATATTGATCTCTTCCAAACCTTTGCATTGACCATTGATTACATGCACTGAATGAATCTTTTGCAATGATTCATGTGATCAAAGCAAGCAAGCTGCATTACTCAAATTTATAGTTCTAAAAGTGGAACCAGATAAAACAAACGACTGTCTTTTCATTATTGCGTGTGCCATAAGTTCTTAAGTCAAAGCTTGATCACTGTTTCAATTAAGAGAGTTTATCACTATTGTTCACAGGTGAAGCATGAAGATTCGAAAAGCTATAGAATTATTCAAACATGGCTGGCAAATATTCACGGTAGGGGGGGATTTACATATATCACACAATTTTTATATATTTATGTATCTCATATGTAAAATTTGATACTTACTTATATAATATTTTTAATGGCATAATCAAAATTCAAATAGAGAGGTGGAAAAATAAAAAATAATTAAAATATTTTAAAATCATAGATTTTTTTTAAATTAAAATAAATAAAATTAAAAGATTCAATAAAATATAACTAAAAAATATCTTTTTTTTTTTATATCCATTATGATTAAATATTTTAAATTATGTGTGACTGCTTTTTTTATCAAAATTATTAATCTCTAATTTTACCTCAAAATACATTATACTATCCTTCTCAATATATGTTATCAATGAGCCCAGAAGAAAATCACAATAATCTTATCATGACAATGTTCATAATTAAAAATACACATACAATTATTGTAGTCGAAACATGTAGCATCACAATCAATCTAATTAATTAATTAATAAGAGGATATATAATCAATTTTTTTATCTTAATTAATATTTGACATAAATAAAAAAATTATGAATTTTTTAAAATTGCTTTTAATGAGCTTCAATTTTAAAATGCTCCATTTAAAAGGAAAGTATATATTTTTATATTTCAAATATTCACGATAAAATTTAATTATAAGTTAACAAATATCATCAATTTTGAATAATAGATATCCATTTTAAGAATCTAAAATTAAACTCAAATCAATAATTCAGCAATATATTATTTAAATTTATTATTAATCTCTTATAGTATTTATTTAAAGTGTACATAAGAATATCAACTTTATAACAATGCTTTATTGTAATACTATTCTTTCTATGATAAAAACATCTTTGACCTCCAGAATAAGAAGCACTTATATATAGAATATCAGTAGCTCATCTTTTATCAAAATAATTTCACCCTCTTAAATAAAACATACAATCTGTTTTTTATATATATCTTGAAGACAATGTTTGAAACCACTATATGCATACAACAACAACAGCCTTTATCCCACTAAGTGGTTGGAATCTCATCCCTCTCTCTTGTGTCATATTATGTGTCAAATTCTCATTTAATTCAAGTATACTAAGGTCATTTTTATACATCTTAACCAAGTCTTTTTAGGTCTATCTCATCTTTCTTAACATAAGGCAAATCTAATGCATCTACTCTCTTAGCATCGATGGTCGACGCTTTATGTGGCCAAACCATCTAGTACTCTCTCTAATCTTATCTCGCCCTTTGAGCTACTCCAACTTTTTCCCAAACATACTCATTTGACATTTTATCTCTAAGAGTAAAGCCACTCATCCACACGAGCATCCTCATCTCGTAACATAACTTAGTCTTATGCTTCTCTTTTTTATTGGCCAACATTACTCATAAGTCATTGCGAGGTCTTACCACCATTTTATAAAATTTTCTCTTAAGTTAAAGTGGAACTTTCTATCACACAAAAGGCCGGATGCATTCCTCACTTCTCTAATAACATCACATCATTCTGATTTTGAACAATAGAGCCTAAATATCAGAATGCTCACTCTTATTAATGACTTGTTCACCTAATGTCACAACACTACTACTAGAACTTCTACAACTAAAATTATACTACATATATTCAGTTTTAGATCTACTTAAACAAAAACCTTTAGACTTTAATGTTGACCTCCATAATTCAAGTTTCTCTTGGACTCCCGCTTTAGTCTTATCAACAAGAAGAATGTCATCAGGAAAAAGCATACACCAGGGTACATCTTCCTGTAAATGCCTAGTAAGAACATCCATAACTAAAGCAAAAAAGATAAGGGCTTAATGCTGATCCTTGATGTAGTCCAACTGAAATAGGAAAATATTTTGTCAATCCTCCTTATGTTTGGACACAAGTAATAGCTCTAGTATACATATCCTTAATGACTTGAATATAACCAATATTAACTCCTTTATGTTCTAGAACTATCCAAAGAATATCTCTTAAAACTTTATTATAAGCTTTCTCTAAATCAATAAATATCATATGTAGATCCTCCTTACTTTCTCTATACTTGTCTATCAAATCTCTTAACAAATGTATAGCATCCATAGTAGATCTACTTGGCATGAAACCAAACTGATTGTGAGAAACTTTTGTATCACATCATAGCCTATGCTCAATTACTCTCTCCCATAATCTTAATGTATGACACATTAACTTAATTCCTCTATAATTTGCACACTCTTGTGCATCACCTTTATGCTTAAATATAGGAACCAACAAACTCTTCCTCCACTCATCTGACATCTTTTAGTCTTTAAAATAACATTAAAAAGATTAGTAAGCCAAGAAATTCCTTGATCTCCTAAACATTTCCACACTTCTATTGGAATATCATCAGGTCCTACTATTTTTTCACATTTTATTTTCTTTAAAGCTTCTCTAACTTCAAATTTACTAATACGATGATAAAAATAAAATTCTCTATTTTTGTTTAGGGTATTAAAGTTGCTAAAATCAATCATATTTTCAGATCCTTCATTGAAAAGTTTATCAAAATATCTCATTCACCTATTTTCAATATCCTTTTCTAAGAAAAACACTTTATTATTTTCATCCACCTCACTTGAACTATGTCTTTACTTCTCCTATCTCTTTGGTTGGCTAACTTATACATACATCTTTCACCTTCTTTGGTATCTAATCTATTGTATAAATCACTAAAAGCTAAATTTTTGCATCATATATTGCTTTAGAATCTCTGAGCCACTTTATATCTTTTCCAATTCTCTGAGTTTTTACATATAAACCAAGTTTTATTATAATGCTTCTTATTTCTTATATTTTCTTGCATGCTCTGACTCTACCACCAACTCTTTTTATTAAAAGAAGCTTTTCCTTTTGATTCTCCAAGGATATTTTTAACAACTTGCTTAATTTCACTTGATACTTTTTTCCACATAATAACTTCCTTATGAACATCCCAAATTCTAAGCTCTTGTACTTACTCTTAAAAATATTTTTATTTATGTTCTTTAAGTATCCCCATTTAATCCTAAGACAATAATTTGATTTATTTTTTCCCTTACAATCTTTCATCTTAAAATCTAAAACTGACAATCGATGTTGGGTACTTAAACTTTCACTTGGAATGACCATACAATCTTTACAATCTAAATGATCTATTTTTCTTATCAGAAAATTATCAATCAATGTTTTACTAGATCCATTTTTATAAGTAACAATATGTTCATCTCTTTTCTTAAATAAAGTATTAGCAACTACAAAATCATAAGTTAAAGAAAAATCTAGTATAATCTTACCTTTTTCATTAGTCACTCCAAATCTATAACTAACATAAATACTTTTAAAATCTTCTATCACTCTACCAACATGTTCATTTAAATCTCCTCCAATAAATACTTTTTCTTCAAGAGGTATCTTTTGTATTAATCCCTCTAATTCATTCCAAAATTTTTCTTTTGAGCTTACATCCAAACCTACTTGAGGAGCATAAACACTTATAACATTGATAATCTTTGTATCAATAATAATCTTTAAAGCTATAATTCTATCTCCACATCTATTAATATTTATAACATTATCCTTCAAACTTTTATCTATATTCACACTTACACCATTTCTAGTTTGACTTACAATACCAAAGTTTAAAACCTAAACTATCAATCTCCTTGGCAACCCATTTAGTTTCTTGAACACATAAAATATTTATCTTTCTATGATCCATAATATCTAATTTTCATTAATTTACATGTAAGAACCTATATTTCAAGTTCCTAACTTAATTCTAATTTCATAGACTAACTTCTTATCCCGCATCCATCCATAATGTGGGAACCCTTGCTTATTTAATACTACACCCGGGCACCGTTGCAGCGGCCTCTGCACATTTTTCACTATATTCAAGCCATACAATGCGTCACTTCTGGGGCCCTAAGTCACAATGATTTAAAGGATTCATGTCATGATTATTTCAAGAAGTTTTACACTAGACTACTAGCAACCCTCCACTTTTCACATCCGGACTTGGGAAGCAAAGGTAGTGTTAAACTTTATTATTCGTAAAACTATTAAAGAGAATTTAAATTAAAGTTTTTAATCTTTAATGTATTATACAATACTAATGAGTTTTGTAAAATTGAAGGCTAAAGACTACTCTCTCAACCACCCCATGGTTTCATCATTGAATAATTTCTTAAGCTTCAATTTGAAGGTACAACCAACTTCAAACGATGATATTTTGACATGATGTTGAATATGAAGATGTTATATGTATAGACAGAGGTGGATTAAGTGTGGGGCATGTGCCCCATTATGACGATGTGAATAGATTTAGATGTTCAAAACCCTCGTCTTTCTTTCCACCCTTTATGGTTCAAAATTCTTCACTGCTGTCGACGTTATGCGACTCATTGACTCGATTACTCGATGAAGGTAACCCTAGTCATTCCTCCAGGCTCCTAGTCTCCAACCCTCCTCAGTCCTTGACTCCTCGCGCTTCTGCTTGTCTAAATCCCATAAAGTAAATCCATCTGTAGGATTTAGGCATTCAAAACTTTCATTTTTTTACCCATTGCAAAGCGGATCCCTTTGTTGAGTTTCAAAGGACCAAACTCCGAAAGCTACTCGTCTTTCCTCCCACCCTACTTCACATGCTTCTGCTTATCTAAATCCCTTAAATTTGTGTGTTGTAGCCTGTAGGTTGTAAGATTTAGCAAATTTGGATTTAACCATATGAAAGCTGCTTTAGTAGATTACACAAAGCTGTGGACTTAACTTGTCTAAAATCTGGGTTAAATCCTACATTAACAGATTACACAAACCTGTGTACTTAACTTGTCCCAAATACGACTTAAATCCCACAACCAAATAGCTCTTGAAATTTTTTCTAATATGATTATATGAAGGTCACAATTAGAGTTTGTGGACTTCTCGTTTGCTCGTTCCCGTTAAGAGTTTAAATAGGAAGATAATTTACATAAAGAATCACAACATAGTCTTTGCCTACATTAATACTGAATTATTGTATTAGATCTGTAGTTTAAAGTTTACACGACAAAGTTGTTCATTATGAATTTAATTCCAATATCAACACTATTTGTTCAAACTTAAGCTATTTTATTTACATGTTAGATATTATACATAAGAATTATGTAATAAGGCTAATTATAGTTGAAAATGTCTTTTGGACAATCAAGAATGATATTAAAATTAACAATGTAGATCTTTCTTTGGATTATTATTATTATTATTATTTTAAATCAAAATTTGTTTCATATTTGATTAGATTGGGCTAAGGTAGGATAGATATAATGCTAGCATAAGACTAGTTATTGATACATCCTCAGAAAATTAATCTGATCAAGCACGAATCTCAAGGCATTTTCAGAAATGCTTCGATCTAATCACCGATTTCAGCAAGCTACATCAAGCTCACCGATGAGACAAACATAGCATCAAGCGCCGGTCGAATCGAATCGATCTATCGGGGCATGAAAATGGATCCCGATTTGCCAAATGGTCACCAAAAGCGACATATTTATAGTCGGATCGGCGCTCGTCAAGGCGAATCCAACGAATCCAAGATCACCCAATTCGACATCATTAAGGCACCAGATCATCAAAATACACCGTCCAGTCGGGGATCACCGATCCGATGGGAGTGGTTGGAGTTTTCCACGAATTTACAAGGCACGCCACTCCCAAAAAAATCTATAAATAGAGCCTCATTCTCACCTTAGGGGAATTCGATTGGAAGACAGAGCTCGAGAACCACCGTCAACCTTGGCCGACGATCTATCACCACCGCTACCAAGTAGTGCACGAAGATCGAGCTCTTAGGAGATCGCCCTGAGGACTAGAAAAGACCGTTCGCTCTTTTCTCCCGAAGATCAAGAGGTTGCTCCCGGAAGATCCGTTCTGCCGCTTTTGGGAAACTTCTCCCTTGGAGTTGGCCGATATGTATTTTTCTACACTCGGAATATTGTTTTCAGAACACCTTCTTCTCCAACTAACGAGAAGCAAGGACAGTATCTTTGAACACATAGTGAAAGTTCTGGCAAGGCCCGTGGTTTTCCTTAACGGGTTTTCCATTATAACCCCGTGTTCATATCGCTTGTGTGTTGGATAATTTTGGGCTCTGACGAAGATCTCGTCTGAATAAAATTCTCTAAACACGCTTGATTTGCCTCGTGGGATTACCAGTTCCCCCATTGCTATATCTCTACTATGGTTGGTAAACGGGGTTTGTGCTCCAACGCTCCTCATTCTCAGGATCAAGGACGCCAAGTCTCCAACACTTCTCTACATAACAGACTTCTGTCCCCAGGTGAGGGTCCGTCAAGCCCCTCTTTGGAAGATCGCGTTCAAAGGATGGAGGATTCCCAGAATGAAATTCTTCGACTCTGCGAGACGGCAAAAGCGTTCCAACGGAAGAGCCACGAGGTTCCTCGCGCATAATCCATATTTTCTTCCCGAGAATGATTAGGAATGCCGGATCAACAAGTAGAGAACCCTTGGCACCATATCCAGATCGAACTTCGGATACCGCCGTTCTACTCACCCACACGAATGGCACCGGCCTGGTGTCGGTGAAACTCCACGTCACCTTATACACGATGAACTACGGCCAGTGCGGGAAGAGTTCCAAACAATCGAATGATCCATTCTCCGCCGCCTCTTCCAAAACTTCGTCCGCTCGCCGATCATCTCGCAATACCCGATTACGAGATTCAAGCTTCCCGATGGACCCTTACGATGGCACACCGATCCGTACGAGCATATCGATCACTTTGACGATCATGCACATTCTGCGTGACCACTCTTGTCGGTATTCCGGCGACTCTCAAAGGACGGCTCGTGCGGTTCTATTCACTGCTAAGGGTCCGTCCGATCATTTGGAGAGCTTCGATTTTTGTAGAACTTCGGCGAACAAGAGAATCATCGTGGATTCATCACATCTCTCGAATCCACGAGCGATGGAGAGTCCTCAAAGAATACTTCCGGTTCTCCTCACGCGCATCTGAGTAGATCCAACTTTTGAGGCATGCTTCTGAGGACTCGCCGGATACTTATTCATCATTAATGGAGACAGTCCATTCCTATGCTAACGGTCCACCGAATAGAGGCACAAATCTCCAGCTATCGTGCTCATCGACAGCTTGAACCACCAAGCGGCGGAAGAAGGTTCCCAAAGATGATGTTCAAACATCTCGGAAAAAAGAAGCGGCGACCTCCCCAAAACCTCCTCGTGACCTCGGATGACTCGAGAGGAAATATCTGACTCTCAACCGTCATGCGTGAACATCCTGGCTATTCGTGAAGAGGATGGTCAAGTGGCTAAAGTCTGGAATTGGAAATCAAGAGAAATTCGCCACTTTCACCGCGGTAGGGCACAGAGTGCCACCAAGCGAAGGAGGAGATTGAAAGACTAATCGTCGGGGTATCTAGGCGTTTTATACAAAACCAACCCTCGTCCGAAATCTTTGGGGGCAACCAACTCGAGGAACCATGGCGGTCGGAGAGATAGAAACAATTGCGAAGCGGTGTTATCAGCCAAATATTCATTGCCGCCCTTCAAGAGCGAGCGAAGAAGTCTCGGGTTGACCATTCTATCACCTTTGATGATTTAGATCTAGAGGGGCATCCCACATCAAGATCCCCTTGTCATCGCAGGGTCGGTGATCCGTGCTTCAATATTAAAAGGATATTCGACAATGGGGTTGATGTTCTTTTTTACTCCACTTTCTCAGCATGGGTATAGAAGAGAGAAGCTTCAACCCGCGGCCGGTCCACTGTATGGATTTGATAATCGACCGGTATTAGTGGAAGGGACAATCAGTCTTCCCGTAACTCTTGGGGAATTTCCCCGACACGCAACCCACTTGATACAATTTATTGTAGTCAAGTCTGAGTCCGCGTACAATGCAATATTTGGGAGACCTCTCCAGTCTATATTCGGCGCAGTCACATCTGTGCCTCACCTCAAGATGAAATTCCGACACCGGTGGCATCGTGGTAAGTGGGAATCAACAGATAGCACCGCTATATCAAGCAAGCCCGACCATTTTATCGGTAACCCTCAACATCGAGAACTTGACCTACGAGATGAGGATGCCTCGAAGGGCTTCTCCGGTTGAAGATGTAATTTGTCTTCCTATCTCGAAGTTGATCCATCGCGAAAGGTGAAGGTGGGATCGTTCTTTGTCTCGATCGTCGAATCGTAGATTTTCTACGTAAAAATCAAGATATTTTTGCCTGGAGCTCATCTGATATTCTGGGCATTGACCCGGAAGTCATTACGCACTCCCTCAAAGTTGACTCAACCTACAAGCGGTGATACGTGAAAGAAAAGAACCTTTGCTTCGAGCGATTGCAGTCATAGAACAAGAAATCACCAAACTTCGGAAGTCAAATTCATTAGAAGTCTACTACCCCACGGTTGGCTAAGTGTTAGTCAAGAAGGCCAAGTTCTGGAGAATGTGCATCGACTACGACCTTAATCGTGCATGCCCAAAAGATAGCTTCCCCTTCCTCGTATCGACCAACTAGTTGATGCGACATCGAGACATCGAATCTTTGAGCTTCATGGATGCCTATTCGCTACAATCAAATCGGGATGAACAAATAGATGAGGAAGCAACATCCTTCCAAAGCAGATAAGGGACTATCTTCTATCGTCATGCCATTCGGACTAAAAATCTTTGGAGCAACATATCAACGCCTTATGAATAAGATCTTCAAGGATCTTATAGGGCACAATATGGAGGTGTATGTTGATGATATCTTTGGTGAAGAGCTTGGAAATATCACGCATATTTACGATGCAGTGCTTTGACATTCTTCGACACTACAAGATGCGGCTCAACGCAAGTGCATTTTGGAGTTTCCTGGAAATTCCTGGTCACTTCGGCGGGATAGAGGCCAACCAGAAGATAAAAGCACTCAAGGACATGTCACCTCCAAGAACGATCAAGGAAGTCCAACGCGTTTGTGGAAGGATTGCGGCTTTATCACGATTCTTGGCCTTCAGAGATAAGTATCTACCATTCTTCAAAATCTTAAGTGCGAGGAAATGGATTGACGAATGTCGGTGCTTTTGAGCAACTTGAGTCTATTTAGCTTCCCCTCATTATCAAAGCCTATCAAGAAGAGCGTACATCTATCTTCTTTGTTTCTTCTCTCATGCGTAAGCTCGTCGCGTCGCGAGAATTCATCACGACCCATTTATTATGTAAAATTCTTTCGATCTGAAGGGCGCTATCCACTAGCAGATAAAGGCGGCGTTGGCCTGCATTACGCGAAAATTGCGGCGTACTTTCGACACCATCAACGTCTACACTCATCTTCCATTAAGAACTATTCGCAAAGCGATGTATCCGGAAGGTTGATGAAGTGGTCGAGCTTGGAGTTTGACATCCATTTTCTTCCACGTCCCCGATATAAAGTCACAAGTGCTCACGACTTCATGTAGAATGTACCATCCCATCACCACAGATCATTCATCACTCCATGATAAATCAATGGACATTGTATGTTGATGGAGCTTACTTCTTGCGAGGAATTTTGCTTATCTCCCAAGTAAAATAACTTTAGAATGCGGGCTTAAAAAGTTCCGACCACCAATAATGTCGGCTCAGAGGCCCGTGGCGGGACTAAGGCTTCGCCATTGGTGAGGTCCGAACTTAGCCATCTACCAGACTCACACAGTGGCCTCACAAGTTGAAGGAGACAAGTCATCCGGACTTGCTGATGCTTTTGGCAAAGTCACTTCTTGCCGATCGAGACCCATCGATAACTCATATTCTAAGGGGAGCGAACACGCGGATGCCCTCTCAAGTTAGCCACAACGGCATGAGATCTTTTCAAGAGAAAATACATAGAGGACATCCACTTTCCCGGTATTCAAGGCCCTTGGGTGATACAATCTGGAGGACCCAAAAGAATCTTCATGGATTGACCCGATCATGTCCTTTCTTCAAAGCGGGGCCTTGCCAGCAGACCCCAGGTCTATCTCCGGCGTGAAAGCGAACTTCACCATAATCGGTGATGAACTCTGTCCTTAGGGCCCTATTTAAAGTGTCTACCACCTTCGAGGCTAACTATGCAATGCAGAGAGGTTCATTCGAGAATTTGTGGTGAACATTTGGGAGGAAAAGCCCTCAAAATCATGAGGCAAGGTTTTTTCTTGGCCTACTGAAGAAGGACGCATTGGAGTTTGTAAAGAAGTGTAACAAGTGTCATTACATTCCAATCTCACTCATACACCATCTGAACTCACCACAATCGAGGCGTGGCCCTTTGCTCAATGGGGATCGATATAATGGGACCCTTTCCCATTTGCGGGCAACGAAAATTCATAATCTTGGCCGTTGATTACTTCAAGTGGGTGGAAGCTGAACGGCCAAAATCACCAAACAAATGCCAAGCAATTTGCGGAAAAAATATTTGTCGTTTGCATTCCGGAAAATCATCACGATAATGGGGCGCTTCACGGGAAAGACATTCACATCTTTCGCCGAGTCGCATATCCGGTTAATCCACACGTATCCCATCCACATGGGCGGCAAGTCACCAATAGGACAATACTAAAGCTAAAGACACGCGGCAACCAAGGCAATGGGCTATCCAATGTTCTTTGGGCTTACCCGCCTACATCAAGGACCCCTTGGAGAAAGCGCGTACAATGTGTTTTGGGCGAGTTATTCCAGTCGACATCGGGGTCCTGAGCCCTAGAACCCATAACTTTAATGCCGAAGCGACGATAAGCTTGATTCCATCCGGATCTCTGAGACCCGCGACATGTTAGACTCAGAATGGCTTCCTTCAACAAAGGATTGCTCGAGGTTTCAGAAGGGTAAAGCCGACCTATCATTGGGGACCTCGTCCCCGTCTCGACTTCGAGAAAAGGCCCACAACAAACTCTCACCGGTTGGGAAGGCGTATGTGGTGGTGTCTAAAATCAAGCACGGCGTTCAAGCTTAAGGATAGTATGGGAAGACTCTCCCACGTACCTGGAATGCTACAAACCTCCAGAAGTACTACCAATGACGCATCAGCTTTTTTATTCTAGTTAATGCAGAAAACATTATCATCGTGTATGTTTGTATTGCAATTGTTGTTATCGAATTAAACATTTATCGATACTGTTTGTCATACTTATTGTCCAACCTTGGCATCAAGTTGTTTGGATTTATGTTTCTATCTATGTTAAAGTTCTCATACTTATTGTGACTTTTCTTGCTTATGCTTGCATTTTAAAACACGACTCAAGAGATACTATTATTGTGTATCTCATTCGGTAAGATCGATCCCCGTGGAATTCGATCTTCCTGAGTTAACATCGTGTAACGCTCGATAAACAACCTTGGATAAGTTGGCAATCCTCTATAGGCTACAACTTTCTCCATAACAGTTAACATCATCGAAAACGCTCCGATACACAACCAGATAGGTCAAAATCCTCAGTTCAATTCGAGATCTTCTATCTGAGTTAACATCCGAGTAATGCTCGATAAACAACCTTGGATAAGTTGGCAATCCTCTATACGCGCAACTTTCTCCATAACGGTTAACATCATCGGTAAACGCCCGATACACAACCTAGATAGATCGAGAGGTCCGACTTCCTCTTCCATACAGGTTAACGTCTGGGTAACACCACGACAAACAACCTCGGATAGGTCAAAATCCTCGGTGATTCAATTCGAGATCTTCCTGAGGTTAACATTAAAGCGCTCGATAAACAACCTTGATAAGTTGGCAATCCCTATAACTTTCTCCATAACATGTTAACATCATCGAGTAACGCTCAGATACACAACCTAGATAGATCGAGGTTCGAGAACCTCATAAATATATTCTGCAAGTTTGTCATCAAGTAACGCTCTGGTAATGATCTTAGAATAGATCAAATTACCAAAAATTCCCGATGATCTCTTCTCGATCTTTATCATCGTACGCTTTGACACACAACTCCGAAAATATTCACAACAATTTTTGTGGATTATTAATACTTCGTAGAACATACAAGTACAATCAACCAGAAATAATATACAATACAGCTCAACATAAAGGAACTACAACTACACAGTCTTGATGGTCTCATCAGTAGATGATGAAGAACTATCTGAGTCATCCTCGTTGTCGCTAGAAGGTCGGGGGAAGCTAGGCTAGGAGAAAGGACCTCAACACCGCCTCCAGCTGCGCGTGTCCCTTTCAAGAAACCTCGGATGAAGCCTTCATCAACACGCGCTCAAAGCCTTCACCTCTACATCATACACGTGGTCTCGGCCTCTGATCTGAGATGATACTCTTGAAGGCTGTCGAGTTCTTGAAGTCCTCCACGCAGTGATCCGGCTCGCTACCCCAGATAAAGCCTCTTTCTCACGAAAGCGCGTAACTCTCGGTTCTTTGCCTCAAGACGAAACCTTCTAAAAGATCTTGGATCCTTTGTGGAAACCAACCTCTGTTAGCCTCCACTAATTCATCCCAGTCCTCAACTTCTGAAAAGAAAGAGAAGTTGAGTAACTTCGGTCGCACTCATCAAGTTGATTCTCCAACACGGACATCTCTTTTACTTTCTCCACATACCGCTTCTTATATTCACCATGGAGAAACTTGACCTTGAACTCAATTCCGGTCATTGACAATGTTCATTTTGAAGTCAAGTTCTTGCTTCTTCGATTCAAATAAGAAAAATTACGTTAAACACCGTGAAATGGGAAATAAAAGATGATGAACGCATAAGAAGGATTGTTACCAGTTCTTGACATCGGACTGCAGAATGATTCAACACGTTCTCAGGAATGAAGATCCTTAGGGGATGACTACTCGAAGGGCGACTCTTTTTCGATATCACCATCACCTCTTCGCTCCTTTTCCTCTTCTAGAGGCGGGTCCTTCACTGGAAGAAGCGAGGGCGCTTGGGAGATCGGTGGAAACTCTTTGTTGGGCTTTCTCCAATTGCATAAGACCGCGGGATGAATAGAAAGCCCGCCTCGAACAAAGATTCCTCCCCAAATCTGTCAATATATCGAATCTCAAAGATCTTCAATATTCGGAATTTCGGCGTCGCAGGTATCTTCATCACCCGGGAATGGGTAAATCTCTCAGCTTTTCCCATTTCTCGCGAAGACCCCAGTCATTCTTCACAAAAAAGAATCTGCTTGCCCAATTCTTGGGAGAATCCTTCGTCCGGAGGTCAAGTAGCCGACTCCTGCAGGTGATACGACCATGTGCATCGCAGTAAACTTACATCCTGCGAAGGTCGATAGTCAAAGGTCGGCGCTCACGACTATAAGTCCCATCACGCGTCGTCATTGCCCGCCAAATGCAAATGCAAAGCATCACAAAATGGCGATCATCTGGGATGGGGAAACCGCAATCCCACGCCCAAACTCATCTCGTAAGTGGTGAAATACCCGGTGAGATTGGGCTCTATCGGACACTTAAGAACCAAATCATTCGAAAATAATATTTTTCCGAAGCACGATCAATGTGTCTCCGTGATCAACGACTCCACGAATCTTGGTCTCCCATTTTAGAAGGTTCCCTGTCACGCCTCCGCAAGGGTCGGACGTGTCTCTTTCAAAAGATTCTCACCCATCTACAACTCGTACGATCGAGATGAAAATTATTCCAAGAAGAGTGCCCAAACTCCCACCAGGGGGAAGGCTATGCACTCTAGCTTGGTGGAGATGAGGTGGTAGAGGTTGATCCAAGAAGAGTGCCCAAACTCCCACCAGGGGGAGGGCTATGCACTCTGGCTTGGTGGAGATGAGGAGGAAGAGGTTGATCCAAGAAGTGCCCAAACTCCCAGGATGCACTCTAGCAGTGGAGATGAGGTGGTGAGGTTGATCCAAGAAGAGTGCCAAACTCCCACGGGGAGGGCTATGCACTCGGCTTGGAGATGAGGAGAAGAGGTTGATCCAAGAAGAGTGCCCAAACTCCCACCGGAGGGATGCACTCTGGCGGGGTGAGGTGGATCCAAAAGAGTGCCCAAACTCCCACCAAGGGAGGCTATGCACTCTGGAGAAGAGGAGATGAGAAAGGTGTGCCTTCTCCTTAGCCCTGGGGTTTTATAGACCCTTCTAGGGCAAAAGCATAAAAAGCGCTCAAAACGCTCAAAACCGTCATTCGGACGTGGTGGCCTCCAGCCAGCCATGTGGCATCCCATGTCGCCATGTGCGCATGACCGCCGATCCACGTCACCAGCCAGACCTCAGACGCTCGCCAGCCATGGAGCGAACCGCGAATCCATGGGTGGTGACCAGCTCGCGCGGGATAATACCCATGGCTCGGGCCGAAATGTGACCAGCCATCCGTCGCCGAACCCATCTGGGCAACCGCCGACCAGCAGACCCGCCATCAGCCATGCCGCGACGAGCATAACCAGCCCGACGCCGACAGCCTGACCGTATGATTCATGGCGACCAGGTTCCAGCCATTAGCAGAGCGAATGGCCCGCCACACCGCTTCAGCGCAAGCGCTATATATGGCGCCGCCTAGCCAGCGCCCGTGGCTTCCAGCCTGCAGGCTCATGACTCTGTTTGCACCGGATGGATCCGTAACCTCGAATCGCGCATTGCATACCTACACGCATTTGCGCCCCGCCTTCCCGAAGTTATAATCTTGTACTCCTATGAAGATTTGTTCTCTCAAAATGCGTAGTTGATGGACTCTCAAATTTCATTGAAGAATTTGCTATTTTCAAGTATTTGACATATATTTTTTGGATGACTGAGATAATGTCACCCAAAAATAAGAACCGATACATCCTCGAAAATTAATCGATCAACCTAATCTCAAGGCATTTTCGTAAATGCTTGATCTAATCACCGATTTCAGCAAACTATATCAAGCGGCGTCTCGATGAGGCGAACATAAACATCAAGCATAGTCCGAGCTCGAATAACTCGGATCAATGGCATGAAAATGGATCGATCCAAATGGTCACCAAATCGACATATTTATAGTCGATCGGCGCTCGTCAAGACGAATCCAACGAATCCAAGATCACCCAATTAGGCATCATTAAGGCACCGGATCATCAAAATACACCGTCCGTCGAGGGATCGCATGGCCGTCGATGGGAGTGGTTGGAGTTTTCCACGAATTTACAAGGCCCCCACTCCCAAAAAAAAATCTAGCTCATTCTCACCTTAGAGGGAATCGATTGGAAGACCGAGAATCACCGAGAATCCCGGCCGAACGATCACACCTACCACCAGTGGTGCACGAAGATCGGGGCTCTGCCTTAGGAGATCGCCCAGGAGGACTAGAAAGACCGGTTCGCTCTTTTCTCCCGAAGATCAAGAGGTTGCTCCCGGAAGATCCGTTCTGCCGCTTTTGGGAAACTTCTCCCTTGGGTTGGAGTTGAGATATTTTCTACACTGAATATTGTTTCCGCTCAGAACACCTTCTTCTCCGGAACGAAGCAAGGACCGTATCTTTGAACACATAGTGAAAGTTCTCTGGTGGGCAAGGCCCCGTGGTTTTCCCTTACGGGTTTTCCATGTATAACCCCTGTGTTCATATCCCCTGCTTGTGTGTTGGATAATTTTTGGGCTACGACGAAGATCTCGCATCTATCGAAATAAAATTCTCTAACGCATAGTTATAATAAAGAGAGTGCAAACAAATTATAGATGTTAAATCTAAATATTTCCAAAGAAAGTTGTTATGACTACATTTATTAGGATTTTGTTTGAGACCTCTAATATAGAAATTAAGGAGCATATCATTTGTGCTTAAATTGATGATATTTATGTGCATTAGTTATAAATTTTGTAGGAGTATATTTTGTTTAGAGTAATAACATTTTAAGATAATTATAGTACACTTATTATGACATGTACACAAGTTTTGTAAATTATGATTATAATATAAACTTTGAAGGAGATAATTGGTGTGGATAACTCGAGATTCTCTTTTTATGAAAATACATGGATATAATATACTTTTTTTTATATATATAATTTACTTTAATTGCATTATAATAAGAGATTCTTAAATGAATGATTATCTTGTTACATATATTGAAAAAGATATATTTAAGAGTGTTGATAATGACTTAATAAACAATAATTTCAAAATATGAAGACTTGGATGGAGAAGATTTATGTTATTACGATATTTAATTTCTTTATTTTGTTATATGAAATGTTATAATTTTTATTTTATAGAAAAGTGGATTATTTTTTATTTTATTGTATTCTATTTAAAAAAAAAGATCCGCTCTCTCTCTCTCTCTCTCTCTCTCTCTCTCTGTCTCTCTCTCTCTCTTTATATATATTGAAAAAAATTAACAACTGGCTGTCCTTATTTCGAGACGAAAATTGAGAGGGCGCGCAATCAGTCTGTTTTTTCCTCCTAAATCGCTCACTCTGAAAGCCGGTTCCATTTATTTTCACCGTCAAGCACACCGGCCAAGGGAGCTCGCCGCCTTAGGAGCATCCCGGAGACCGCTCATTTCATCATTTCTCCACCGATTTAGGTATTTTTTTCCTAAATGCTAAATTTGTGGTAGATCGTTATGCATGTCTTTGTGTTGTATGATTTGCTAATTTAGTTGTGTTGTTTGGTTAAATTTGTATATTTTGTAAATTTTAATGTGTTGTTAGTAGATTTGTATATGCCGAGACCAGCGCATTTTTTTGCTTTGTTATTGTGATGTTTATTTTGGGTATGAGCAAGTTTTGATTGTTATTGTTGTTGGTGTTTTTTTGGTATGAGTGTTGTTGGTGGTGGTGGTGTTTTCGATATAATGAAAAGTGATCAAGAGAGCAAGAAAGAATAGATCAAAATAATGAATCTAAACTATCTTTCAAATTACTTGACTTATTAATAAAAAGAGACAAAGGAAGAGTTCCAACTGTTAGGAATTTATTTAGTATTTGAGGAACATAAGTTGTCTCCTGTGATGGAGTTGAGTTGTTTCCTATGATTAAAAGAACTATTGAGTTGTCTCTTGTGATGGAGTTGAGTTTAATTCAAGGTAGTTGAGTTGGCATGTAGATGATAAAAAATGATAGGCATCTACCTTGTTAGATAATATGTCGACTAACTTATTAAAAAATGGGTGACCAATTTCTGAAAGAATGATAGACATTTTGTTCTTGTTTGACAATAAATTAGGTAATTTATTGATAAATAAGTGAGAAATTCTTAAAAATTATTTATCTTGGTTAGACAATTAGTGGAGGTCTATTGGGCTTCTTAGATTGAACTAAAGGAGATATCTTTTGATGGGTATACATGAACATCAAACTTATGATTTTGGATTTATGTTAGAAATTTATTTATTATCATATGCGAAGGAAGAATTGCTATTGAGCTTTAAAACATATGATTTTGGGTTTATGTTAGAATTTATTTATTATTTTGAGATTATAATTACTTTTATTGTATATGTTTAATTGTGAAAAGATATTGAAATGGGATTTGAAAATTAAAGATTTTGAGTTCGCAAAATAGTTCCAACTGAAATGCAAATTGTATTATATACTGAATTGATTTTTTTCTTTGACTAGGTGAGAGAAAAGATTCTTACTATTTAGAGTTGTTGTTAGATAAAAATGAGTTCAGAAACTGTCTGCATAGTTCTGTATTATGGTGGCGAACTGAATGTTAGTGACAATTTCATTCCGATCTACATTGGTGGAAAAATCGACCAATCAAGATCCCACGACGGATTAACTTGATGGGGTTACAAAAGCAAATTATGAGGTCATTGAAGTTAGACCAAGCAAAGTCCTATGTTAATCTTATAGGCCATTTTCCTATTGGTGTTGGATTCATCACTACTCATTAGTGACTGAAGTGTGTGAATTTGTAGTCAACAGATCCGTACTGTAGTAATTTATGTTGAAGTTGAGGAACTGCAGTGCGAGGAAAGAGAGGTTGACAGTACTGAGGAGTGTTAGAGAGCTCCAGTCAATACTGAATACATCACATTTGATTATCAACTAACTGCTCAAGTGGAAGCGTATGGGTCTGTACCAATAGAAGCTACTAAATTAGCTGGGACAAGTTCTGATTTTGTGGGTGATGTTAAAGGTGATGATAGTGATGGGTATGAAACTATGTCTTCTGCAACAAGTAGCGATGATGATGAAGGGGATGATAGTGATATAGCCTTTAAGGGGCACATCCATCTAATAGGGTTAGAGAGAGCTTATCGCATTACTCAGAACAAGCCAAATAAAAGAGAACTTACTATCTAACAATGAGTACATGCATAATGCTCAAACAGCTAGAGAATGGGATGAAGAACTCACATTTGATGGGCTTTCAGATGAGTCAACTTTTGAACTTGAAAGTTACATTCCAGATGGACTGTTAGAAGGTATGTGCTTTCATGATAAGAAGTAGCTGCAGTTTGCTGTTCAGGGTTGGTCTATCATCAATAATGTCGATTATGTGAATACGCTTTAAACAAATCAAAGTTCACCGTATTGTGCACCCAACATGCGAACCAAGCTACACCTTGCATGTGGCGCTTACATGCAAGTTCAAGTAAGAGATTGGGAGGTACATGGAGAATTAACAATAAATGCTCACCACATACATGTAGTCATTCAATCCTCAATGCCGAACATAATACAATGCATAATTTATCGCTTATTTCATTCAACCAATTAGGCGTAACTAGATTCAAATCCCAAAGAGATTATAGTATTGAGTCCAAATTTAACATACGAGTATTCTATATGAAAGCCTGGGATGCGCGACGTAAGACACTGAAGGTTATTTTCGGCAGTTGGGAGGAATCTTACCGATCATTGGAGAGATTCATGTGTGTTATATGCTCAGTTATGCCAGGATCAGTCTATCGAGTGCAATTGTCAGAGTCAAACAGATTACAACAATTATTCTAATCATTCGAGCCTTCAATTATTGATTGATAATAGTGTCGCCCAGTTTTATGTCTTGATGAGATTTTCCTCCTAGGTAAGTATAGGGGGACTCTACTCAGCGTAGTGGAAATTGATGCCAACAATGATTTATTTCCACTGGTATTCACAATAGTAGAATCAGAGAGTATTGAGTCATGGTGTTGGTTTCTATGGACACTCTAAGACTTAATTCCATTTATCTGTACTAGAGGTGATTTGTGCATCATTTCGATAGTGCTGAAGTTTGGTATGGGTCGGGAAATATTACCGTGGGCTGCACATCGCTTTTGCCTAAGGCATTTGAGGGAGAATTTTAAAAAGACAGTTAGACAAGTTGGAGTTGGAGATGTTGATTTCATATGCCAGAAAATGTATGTCGTAGGTAATATTGATGCATTTTTAAAAGGTATATGACCGATATCAAGAATATCAAATAAGAGACCTACGATTGTATCGGGATGTACATCAGTGGTCTCTAACCCATGATAATGGGTACATGTATGACACTATGACTACAAATACAGCTGTATGCTTCAACAGTGTACTTAAGCGGGCGTGGCTTGTCAATTCAGGTACTAGTTTCTGCAATATATTATAATTTAGTCGCCAAGTTCATGAAACGCCTTGACTCAACAACTTTACTAGCCAACTAAAATGACTCCATGTTTTCTCCGCGGGCTAAGGCAACTTTGTAGGGTAATGAACATGAGGCAAGGAGATTTCTTGAGCTAGTACGAATAAATAGTAATGAGTACCAATTGTTCGATAGCACTAGTAGAACCTACAAGGTTGAGTAGTATGAAAATCATATTTGTAGGTGTACATGGAGAAAACCACAAGCTTATCACATGCCATGTCCTCACGTCATTTTTGTGTTAGGGCAGCGATATATAAGCCACATTCATTACGTATCGGCCTACTACACTTTGGACTACTACTGCAAAACTTACCAGGTAGCGTTTCATGTCATCCCTGATCATGATGAGTGGCCAGAACACATAACTGCTAGGAACTTCCCAGAGTACTATCCACCAAATATCAAGAGGAAGTCAGGTTGACCACGTTCAAATAGATTCAGAAATACTATGGATGAAAATACTACAAGAAGTAATAGGATTTTTAGTGTATGAAAAAATATTGGGCATAACAACAACGTGCCCGCAAGCTCTCCATGGGATATAATCGTGTTGTTAGCGTAATGAGTTATGTTTGTTAGTTTGTATTAAGTTCTATTTTTTTAGTATAGTAATTTAGAATTAATTTTTGTGTTGTAATGAGGCTAAGTTGTAATGAGGCTAAGTTATTTCATGCTTTTGAATTAGTCTGTATGAGTTGTGTTCATAATGAGGCTAAGTTATTTCATGTTCCTCTAATGCCCTAATTCTTAGTTGGTTTCATTTTGTTTAGATTTATGAATTGAAGCACTCTCCAAAGTCAAATGTTTACTCTCATCTTCAAAATGTAGCTTCAAATATGTTTACAATGTAGTAAAGATGCACTTTATAAAGCCAATGTTTAAGTAGCTGTAAGAGGCTAAATTAGTAGAGAATCATACATAATAAGGCCATCATATCCAAACATGAAATTGCATTCAGAATTGGGAATTCCTTATAGAACATTGATTGCCAGATTTAGTAGTAGTGAGTGTGAAAACCTAATGTATATTTAAAAACTTTTGTTTTTCTTTTGGTAGTTTTGAAATTAGTACTTCCCATCAAGTCTGAAAATGCTATCAAGTAATCCATGAACAATATTTAGAAAACTTCTAAGTAAAAATACTTCTTAGCATAGCAGTTTTCATTCTAGCCCATTTATTTTCATTCCACCCGTGATATTGCCTTACTAGAATAGAAAAATTGGTAGGTATTTCATTGAAGTTTGGCCTGTGAGGGCAAGTCTATTCTAGTTATTCCAATTGTAGAAGTTCAAATTAAAAAACCAAGCCACTTCATCTGAATTTACTAAAAGGAATTTCAGCAAGCACGTCCATCATAGATCACGAAACACCTCAAATCAGGTTATCCATCGTCTCTATTAAACTCAACCAAGATTTATCTATTTCTACAGTTAAATACTAGTTTCTTTCTTAGGAATTACTTGTAGGATCTCTAGGGACAGAACACTTGGAAGTTAATTGAATGCGGGAAGAAATAAAATTTAGAAAGTAGAATCAAGAATCCTTTCTAGCAGTTGATTAAAGTCAAGAAAACAAGAATCCCATCAAGTTAACTATTTTCTTATTATTTTAAACCTTTGTATGATGTTTATCATGAATGGAAGCTATCTGGTGGTTTACATTTAGTGGCAAAAGGGTTGGAATAACAATCTAGGTTCACTTGCAAGCATAGTGCAAAGATCTTCCAACAACCTAGTTAAACATTTGATGCAAAGATCTTCCAACTTGTCTTCTTAAGCAAAGTGCTGTAAACAAACAGGTGGGTGAACCATAATCTGTGGAGATCCAAGTGCGTAAGAATGCTATTGCATGGCTGTTATTATAGGCATAAGTAAACTATTGTCGGTGTTTTTGCTTGTGTTTGGGATATGAAAACAAAAATTGCTGATCGGCCATAATCACAAAATTTTCCCAACATGAAAATTATAGAAATTTTGTTACGACTCCAATGTTACAAAGTTCACTCAATTCCTACAAGATGACTTCGAGCACCCAAAGTACATTGTCGGTCCAACTTTCACCAAAGATAACAGCTTATGCATTCGCGAACAATCGCCGCAAGATCGGCCACAATCACAAATTTTGCCCAACATAAAAGTTATAGAAAATTTCATTACGATTCCAAAAATATGAAGTTTGCTCGATCGACACCGCTTTGGCTCCAATACGCACAAAGTATGATAGCTGGTCGAACTTTCAAACAGAATAGTGTTTTATGCGCATTCGAAAAAAAATTGCGACATTGCTACAATTATAAATTTTCCCCAACATGAAAGTTGTAGAAAATTTTGTCAAAATTCCAACAAAATATATTCACTTGATTCCGACACCGTATGACTCCGATACGCGTAAAATATGATTGTTGGTCCGAACTTTCACCAGATCGCTTTTGTATGCATTCATTAAAAATCACAAGACGCACAATCATAAATTTTTCCCAACATAAAAGTTGTAGAAAATTTTATTATGATTCCAAAGGCATAAAGTTTGCTTAATTCTAACACCGTATGACTCTGATACATGCAAAATATGATTGCGGTTCAACTTTCAGAAGAATAATTTTGACATTCGCGAAAATGCTGCAAGATCGGATAGAATCACAAATTTTACCCAACATGAAAGTTGTATATAATTTCATTATGATTCCAACGATACAAAGTTTGCTCAATTCCTACATTGTATGACTCTGATACCCGCAAAGAATGATTGCTGGTCTGAACTTTCAGCTCATCGCAACAGTTTTTGTGCGCATTCACAAAAACTGCTGCGCATCGGGGTAGAATCACAAATTTTGTCCAACATGAAAATTGTAGATAATTTCATTACAATTCTAACGATATGAAGTTCACTTGATTTCAACAATGTATGACTTTGATAAGTGCAAAAAGAAAATGCCTTGTTTTTTACAAGAACAATTAAAATGAGATAAGGAGAAAACTGAATTGTATTAAATAAAAAAAAAGTTGTGTCTATTGGATGAACTTTGTATGTTAATTAGCCTATTGTATTTGATTTACAAATAATAGCTTTCTAAGACTTCTCTTCTATTATATCTCTTTTATACATCATATATTTATATCTTACATGTTGAATTCAATTGCTTTGCTGATTATAGCTTGTAAACAAATGTTTGCATTTGATTAGATAGAAGTGATGGTGTTGAAGAACTGATATTTTTTATTGGCTAGACTATTATCTTTTTATCTTCCAGTGATATATTTTTTTCATGAGTTGGTTATGACATCTATTGACTTGAATAAATTTTGGAGTGCAATATAATTGTATTATGTTATCTAATTAATTGGAGAATGATGATAATGATATGAAACTATTAAGATCCCCATTTAGAAAGGTTATTTTGGTTTTGTTAAGATCCTTATGAATTATGGTTGGCTATCATTCAACTTCCATATTGTAACTGCATTATTACTTTTGTTATGACAAATTTGTTGTAGGTAGGATGTCTGTTGAAGAAGGTGCTTGCCCCGCACGTAGGAGGCGAAGACATGCATAGGAGACTGTTGTGGACTACGAACCTCCGTCGGCTGAAGTTCATCTTAGTATAGCGGCACTACTTGGTCGGCACAGAGCAGTACATCCTGATTTGGTAAGTTTTTTTTAAGCAAACTGTGTATATGGATTGCCCTTATAGTTTTTTCAACTGAACTATAATTCCATACTATGTAGGTTTCTGTTATGGATGCTGCATCTCATTTACTTATATTCAAAGAATGGCCAGTAAACCGTCCCAGATTCATGACCGCTTTATGAGCACCTAGATTGGATTGTGTTTCTCAGATGCAGTACATTCTCATAGATCACCACATTCTCACAGCATTCATGGAACGTTGGTCTTTGCAGATAAATTAGTTCCATATGCCCATTAGGGAGATCACGATCACCTTGTAAGATGTTGCTATGATTTTGGGTGTTCAGATAGATGACCCGCCTATTATTGGTAGGAATGTTGTTGGTGGGGGCAGACAATGGACATCTTGGTCAGATTGCTGTGATGAGTTGATAGGAGCACATCCAGAGCTGCACATTATCTATCAAGATCCGATCCAGCCTAATATCACAGCAAAGTTCAGAATGGGGCAGTCGCATGCACAGACTTATTTGCCCTTACGGTGGTTGTGTTGGACGTATTACAAGGATTCTTACTTAGATCTACCAGAGCTTCAGTTTAGTATGCATGTCAGAGCTTACATACTCTTTGCTATTGACTATTTCCTTATGCTAGACACATCTTGTTTGGAGATTCACCTGCAGTATCTACCCCTGCTGGAGGATATTGACACATTTAGGGAGTTCTCATTAGGATTAGCTGTGCTTGCTCATTTATACATGGAGCTTCATGAGGCAACGAAGCTGAAGCGCATGAATATGGCTGGTTGCCTACATTTACTTCAGGTATAGGCATGAGAGCATGTTCATGTAGATAGACCAACGTTGCATATTCCATACTCGTCAAACATAGATGGGCTGAGTGTGGGTTATCGCTAGAATGAAGGGTATGTCCGAGAGATGACACCATCCCACATTAGAGTTTACATAGACGAGCTAGATGACTTACTATAGAGACAGGTATGTTGTGTTGTAAGTTTAGTTTTTGGGCCCATTATTGTATGTAAATAACATAACTAATATTCTTTTCAAAGAACACAGGTGATCTAGGAGCCATACGGAGTTCAGATTCATGCACGTGTCATAGACATATGCTTACATGGAGATGATATATGGCTTGCCAGAGTACCCTTAATTAGTTGGAAAGGAGTTGAGTGACACCTGCCCGATCGCGTGCTCAGGCAGTTCGACCTTCCACCTATGACTGAGGTTGCAGCGATAGATTCTACTTTTGTGTGAGTGGATGATCGAGGGAAAGCCGATGTGGATTGGGTTGATTACCACCAGACGTATATTGCATATTGGGAGAGCAGACGAGATTTAGTTGTGGTGGTAGATTCTTCCCAGTAGGGGGAAGACCATTAATCGATACAGATGATATCGGTCTTGGACTTCACTATATATGCTGAAGGCACCTACAATACCCCCAGACACTTATTACCCTCGAGCTCCTAGAGATCGACTCATGGTAAGCCCGCATTTGATCACGACAATAATAATTTTTTTTTACTAATTTCATCATAATTAGAGTTCTTTCAACACATGAGCACATCTTGAATACTGAGAATATATTCCAGTGATATTTTAGGAGGGATGAGGACACAAATTTTCAGCAATCAGTCAACGAGTATGAGGGGTTGTGCAGAGAGCTGCGGCACAACATGCATATTTCTGATAACCAGTACGAGGACATTAACATTCCAGGTACTTCATCATCAGTGCAGCCGGATGGGCCAGCGATGGATATTGGTCTATCATCTCCACCGGTGGTCGGACCATCAGCATATACATTCACACAATCGTCACAGTATTCATACCAGGAAACTATATGGATATAGATGCACCAGTGACAGCCACCAGTCCCTCCTACATATGTGTCTCGAACATATGGGTCTCTTTCATTCCATATGACATGCCCGTATGGAGTGTATCATGTTTCTTGCTCCCTACAAAGTCTTCAGTCGATGTACCTAGTGCTACACCCCTGGGTTACTCGCAACAACCCTCCGAGCAAGTTGAAGAGGAGGAGCAGCATCTGGAACATCATCTACGAGACCGACCGCGACGACCACCAGCCCATTACATGCCCTGTAGTGATGCGATTCCGCATTAAAGGAATCGTCAGAGATAGTCGTCTGCACTATTATCTTCTGTCCATAAAGGATGACATTTTGTTGTATCTGTACCTCTCTTATTGTATTTTTTCTCAGAGGCATCGTCAGGAACTATTTTCTTGTTTTGATTACCTTAATTTAGAAATGTCCATATCTTTTTTGTGCTGCTTTATTTATACAGATTTAAGTGTTTAGAAGAAGTTGTACATTGATGTATATTTTTTAGTGATGATATTTCCTTTGGTAGTAAGAGTAGAGAGGTAGTTAGTTTGTGTTGTGAACTTAGTTTGAGTTGGCTTCTTATCCTTGTTTGAAAATGGTTGCATTTCTACTACTAGCACATTCACTTCTCTTATATGAATGTAATCAATATGAATAATTATCTCCAAACAATAAGAGTAATGGGTTAGCAACACCTGTTTATATGTCATGTCTCTTAAAAACTTGTTAATTGCACTTCATTAAGAGTGTTTGTTTAGCGCGAGTTATTTGTGCATTTCATCATTGTTTATTTCACAAAAACTACTGCGCATTGGGCCACAATCATAAATTTTTTCTAACATGAAAGTTGTAGACAATTTTGTTACGATTCAAACGATGTCAAGTTCGCTAGATTCTGACTCTGTATGACTTCGATATGCACAAATTACTAAAAGTCGCTTTGAAGTTTTCGGCTGTTTTGTGTGCATTCAAAACTGCACAGATATAGAGTCGTAAATTTCAACCAACATAAAAGTTGTATAAAATTTCGTTACGATTTCAACGATACCAAGTTCATTTGGATTCCGACATCGATGACTGATACGCAAAAATACGAATTTAAAATTTCACGACCGTAATTTTCGCGATTCGCAAAAAACCGTGTATCGTAACAATCTTAAATTTCGACCAACATTAAAGTTGTAGAAAATTTCGTTACGATTCCAATGATATTAAGTTCGCTCGATTCCGACACCGTATATCTCCGATACGCATAAAATACGAAAATTGACCCAAGATTTTTTTTTAAAATAAAACGACGATTACGCATTACGTTATCGTTACGTAATGTCGTCATTGAACGGACGACTAGGTCTATTATATTAATTTTTTTATGCCTAAATTATTATTAGAATTAAATATAATTTAAAAATTTTGCCTATAATTTTCCCTTGGCCGGTTCCCACGTGTCCTCGTAACTCTTTTTTTTTTTTTGGGGAAAATCTTTGTGACTCTTTCAATCACTTTTGTTAAGGTTGCGCCCTCAGTACGAATTAATTCGGAGGCCGTTTGTCATCGATTTCGCCGGCTTGGGAGCTGGCCTAGTGGCATCGTAGGGATTCACGTGATATCCATCCCTTCGCTTTCATGTTTCTCCTTCCATGGCATCCTGCGTAACTCTCTCTCTTCCTTTTGTTAATCCACGTGTCCTTATCATTTCCTACAAATTTCCAGGCGTCTTCTCCCTTCCTCCCCCTAACAAATCGCAGAACTTCCGACCAGCTATAGAACCTGATCCACTGCCCGAGAGACTGAGAGGGAAATAGTGAAATATGGCGGTAAACATAACGTCGATAAAGACCTCATCAAACGGCATATGGCAGCACGACAACCCGCTCAACTTCGCTTTCCCCCTCCTCATCATTCAAACAACCCTCATCCTCCTCCTCAGCCGCCTCCTCGCCTTCCTCCTCAAACCCATTCGCCAACCAAAAGTCATCGCCGAAATAATCGGCGGAGTACTCCTCGGCCCCTCCGCTCTCGGCCGTAACGCATCCTACATGCGCCTCCTCTTTCCGCCATGGAGCACTCCCATCATGGAAACCGTCGCCAGCATCGGCCTCCTCTTCTTCCTATTCCTCGTCGGTCTCGAACTCGACCTTCGTTCCATTCGCCGATCCGGCCGCCGCGCTTTCTCCATAGCGGCTGCGGGAATCTCCCTCCCCTTCGCTGGCGGCGTTGGTGTTGCCTTTATCCTCCGCAAAACGGTACCCGGGGCCGATGAAGCCGGATACGCCCCGTTTCTAGTCTTCATGGGAGTCGCTCTCTCCATCACCGCCTTTCCGGTTCTCGCTCGCATCCTCGCCGAGCTAAACCTCCTCACAACTCCGCTCGGCGAAACCGCCCTCTCCGCCGCGGCGTTCAATGACGTGGCAGCGTGGGTTCTACTAGCCCTCGCCGTTGCGCTATCAGGAGGTCAGCAAAGCAGTCCGTTGGCTTCAATTTGGGTGCTGCTCTCCGGGCTCGGGTTTGTCGCGTTTCAAATAGCTGCAATGAGACCGGCGATGGCGTGGGTGGCGCGGCGAGCGGTAGAGGAGGGCGTGGAGAGCGAGGCGTGGATATGTCTTACGCTCGCAGGAGTCTTAGTCTCAGGCTTTGTGACCGATTTTATCGGCATACATTCTATATTTGGCGCGTTTGTGTTCGGGTTAATGGTGCCGAAAGAAGGGGAGTTTGCAAGGAGGTTAATGGAGAGAATTGAGGATTTTGTGTCTGGATTGTTGCTGCCGCTTTACTTTGCCTCGAGCGGGCTGAAGACGAACGTGGCGACAATTAAGGGAGCGGAGGCGTGGGGTTTGCTTGGGCTGGTGGTCGGGACGGCCTGTGTGGGCAAGATAGTTGGGACCTTCGTCGTGGCGGTGGCTTGCCGGATGCCGGCGAGGGAGGCGATCACGCTCGGTGTTTTGATGAATACTAAGGGTCTCGTGGAGCTCATTGTTCTCAACATTGGCAAGGAAAGAAAGGTAAATTTTATCATGCAATTTCTATGAGTTCTCAACATTTTCAATATTATCTTTAAATTGGCTCAAGTAAATTTTATATAGAATTAGATTTGACTTATATGGTTTGATTCAGACTCAATATGAGTCGAACATCAAATTGATTTTTAACTATAAAATAATCATGTTTTGAATAAAAAACATTTTTTTTATGTTGAAATATTTTTTTACACGCATTAATATATTTTGATTTTTTAAATAATGTATACAATATTCAATCGATAAATAAAAATATTTAAGTAAACTTCATGAAAGAGCAATCCTAAATATTATGAAATTTTATAATATTATCATATGTCATGTAGAAGTAACAAATTATGTATATATATATATATATGTATGTATATATGAACATCAATGAGTTTTATTTACAAAAATTAGAGAAAATTTCACAGTTTGGAAAAATTACATATTTCGTGTTCTAGACTAACAATATATAAAAATGATAAATTTTCAACAACTCCAGATATAAAAAAGATTATCATAATTTTCTGAAATTATACTAATTATTATAATGATATTAAAGCATATTTAAAACTTAATATATTCACAAAATATTTTAAAGGTCACCACATATTTTCAAATTGGAAAATGCTTTTGGTTCATTAGTAGGATTAAAAAAAAAGTGAAATCTCTAAAAAAAAAAAGGTTAAATTATAGAAGAATAAATTTTTTTTATTTTTGGAGATTTATATATATATATACATAATTCTTATATATTTACATATCTAATATTTAAATTTTAATATTTACATATATAATAGTTTAATCTGCACTATCATATTTAAAATTTCATCCTCACTCAATTTTTAAAAATGAATATATCTTTTTAAATATAATAAAATATTAAATAAGTAAATTTTATTTTATTTTTTAGTTATTTACAGAAGTGATATATCATTTCATAATAAGGCTCATTAATATCTATCACGTGTCATCTTCCTAAACCCGGAACATGATTTCATAAATGTCACCTGCAGCCAAGTTATATATATATATATATATATATAATGATAAATATATGAAGAAAATGATAAATTTTTCCAAAAGGTTTCGTGTGCTTAATGCTTTAATTTTTAATTTGTAGTAGCTTTTTGCTTTCGTTTGGATATAATATTTTTAAAATAATTTACTTTTCACTCATTTTATATTTATAAATTAAAATATTTGCGATGTGTGAATTTTATAAGGGATTTTCAGCCATCAATGTTGTTTATTATTAATCATTTGTTTTAATTTTTTTAATATTTTAAAATTCAACAAATCGCAGGTACTCAACGACGAGACGTTCGCTATCATGGTTCTAATGGCCCTCGTCACTACATTCATCACCACCCCAACAGTCGTTGCCCTCTACAAGCCCGCACGCCCGGCCCGCCTCCCCAAGCACCGGAAACTTCAAGGGACCGCCTCATCCTCCCCTTCCTCCATCGCCGACGACCCGAAAGAACTTCGCATCCTCACCTGCGTTCATGGCCCCCGAGACGTCCCCGCCCTCATCAACGTCATTGAAACCATCCGTTGCGCCACTTCAAATTCCCCTCTTAAGCTCTATATCCTCCACCTCATCGAGCTCACCGAACGTTCCTCTTCCCTCACCATGGCCACCCGCGCCCGTCGCAACCATCTTCCTTTCCGTAACCCGCTCCGCCGCGACTCCTCCCGCGACCAAGTCGCCGTCGCCTTCGAAGCCTACGCTCAAATGGGCCGTCTTCGGGTGAGGCCCATGACCGCTGTCTCCGCCATCATCACCATGCACGAAGACGTCTGCGCCGTCGCCGATGAAAAATGCGTTTCGCTCCTCGTTTTGCCGTTCCACAAACGCTGGATTGGCGGCGAGGTGGAGAACTTGGGCCATGCATGGCGCGTTGTGAATGAGCGGGTTCTGAGAAATGCGCCGTGCTCTGTTGCAGTGCTAGTGGACAGGGGAATCGGCCGGGCTGAGTCGAGCCGAGAAATCTGCGTCGTGTTTTTGGGTGGGCCGGACGATCGCGAGGCGCTGGAACTCACCGTAAGAATGGTGGAGCATCCCGGCATCAGCGTCACCGCTGTGAGGTTTGTTGCTGAGGGGACAAACATCACCCTCCGACCATCTGCGAGGAAAAGATCGGAGGAGAGCTACACGTTTTCGACTGCGGTAATGGACCGGGAGAAGGAGAAGGCGCTGGATGAGGCAGCGGTGGAGGCTTTTCGGCAACGGACGGATGGTGCTGTGAGGTTTGAGGAAAGGACGACCGGACCCGCCGGTGTGATTGAGGGGGTGCTGGGAATTGGGAGGAGTGGAAAGTACGAGGTGGTGGTGGTGGGAAAGGGCAGGTTTCCGTCGGTGATGGTGGCGGAGCTCGCCGGCAGGGCGGCCGAGCACCCAGAGCTTGGGCCGGTGGGGGATGCTCTGACTTCATCGGCGAGCGGTGTGGTGTCGTCGGTGCTTGTGATACAGCAGCACGATGTGATGCATTCCGAGGAGAAGCCAGTCTCCATGGTCCTCGACGGCGAGGCGATCATTGATGTGGTGGAGAAAGGTTCAGGGTGAGATTTTGATCGTTGGATATCACTTTGGAATGTCGTTAGGTTTTATTTCTAATCAGTATACTATGGTTGACAATAAATCATTTAAAGATCCCATATAGTGCTATTAATGTTATTTTAGTTTGTATAGTTGTGTTGCGTATTTCTAATAGAGTGGCATGTTCATACTTGCTGATGAGAATTTATATATTTCAAAAATTTCATCTTTTATTTATTATTACACGTAAAATTTGAATGTAATTTTAAGTCTAAATTTTAATAATATAATATATCAATAAATATATATTTGTTATATATTAGTTATCAAGTATTGTTTATTAATATAATATTAATTATATGATAATGCATATATATATATATATATATATATATATATGATATATATATATATATATATATATATATATATATATATATATATATATATATATATATATATATATATATATATGAAGTTATTTAAATTAAATATATAAATGATACATATGAAAAAAAAAAGGATTAGCTATGAACTCTCAAATGAAATCATATTTGTGCCCCTACCTATCTATCATTGCTTATTTATATGGTTGGTTGTTACTTTTAAAAATCAATATTATAATGATATTAAGAATAATCAAGATCTAAAAGATATGAGCAAACTCTCCTTTAATAGGATAAATAAGTATACAATGGAATAAAATCACCCACTTTTAAGTAATTATAGGGAATTTTTTTTCTATTTATAGTAGATTATTGAAATTTTCTATGCTTCAAACTAATTAATTTTATCTTAAAATTGGTTTGAAATCATCCTTGTAAGCCATCCTAGATTGAGTACATTCCATATAAGAGAAATTAAATTATTGAAGTAATCAAATTATTTTTGATTTTTTTGAAGTGCAAATGATTAATAGAAAAAAAAAAAAAAAAATCAAAGCAACCTTTGCAACTATCATGACCTCTCTAACATGCATTCACTTACTAGTGGTGTTTTGATCTCAACTTGTGAGAAATCTTTAAGACCAATTAAAAGCAAGTCAATTCTAAAAAATATAGCTACTCATAGACATCTTAGTGTCACATAATGATAATGGTGTAGTCCACTCAAAACTTATCTTTTCCAATTGCTAAATGTGGCTAAAAACATAAATAATATATTTATATTATTTATTATTTATTTTTAATTCAATGGTTATGGATGTTTATCTATGTTTATGAATATTAATTACTCAACATGTGCTTGAAATCCTAATTTTCTTAAATACACTCTTATTTTCATCTTTTTAAAGACACAAAAAAGCCATCCATTGTATTGTTGTATGTTTCACATAATGAATCCAAAAATTAGTATCTCTAGATAAATTTGATGATTAAAAGAAAGTGATGATAAATTTGAAAGCTTACAAAATATTATTATTTAGAAATCACCAATTGTTCAATAACCTTCTTTATTTTGGTGAATGAAACTACCTTCTTCGTTTTAGGGAACATCTATTATTTATGGGTTATTTAGAATCACATCTATTTTTTTCATTATGATTTAAAATAAAATATGCTTTGTAATGTTAGTTTTTTTTAAATATTCAAAATATCAGAAAATTATTTTTGAGCTTTTAAAAAAAATAATGTGACTTATTTTAAAAATGAAAAAAAAAAAAAAACTTTAATATTCATATTAAATAAAAATAAGTTTAAAAATAATATAAAAATTAAAATAAAATTGATCAAAAATATCATTGATTTTTTATCTTATTTTATTAGGTGTTGCATTATAGGGATCATTTAATATTTTAATGACAAGTTTAGGGATTGCTACCTCTAAAGTGGAATTTAGACTCAGTATAATATCTGGAGATCTAAAGTTGAAAGCTAAATTTATTGGTAGAATTATTAATTGGACATTAGTGCTAGACTTCTTTGACAAAAAATACATCAACATTCTGCCTGCTTTCACACAGTCTTTCCTCTCTTTTGAGTAACATTTTGACAACTTCAACCTATTCGATGAGCACTTCATTTAGATTAGATAATGTTGATATTTGTCAATTTATTTTATAATCTTAACATTATTAGTCAGTCAAGTAAATATTATCTTAAGAATTATTTAAACCTTGATTATTAGGCACTAATGTTGTGGACATATCTTTAGTACTAGATGTGTCTTCATCTCATTCTCCATTTGATGGACATGTTTACAATTTTAAACTATTTATAATAATAATAATAATAATAATAATAATAATCAAATGAACTATATTCATCAAGAAATTTTCATCTAAATATAGCATATGATTATAGATGTATAGCAGATTATTATTTTGATGAAAGAAATTAATTGTTAAACTTCTCAAAGCAATAAATATTTTGTATACGTGGGTTCTTAGCTTTTTTCCTTTTCATTTTGAGATGTAGATTAGATGCCATATTCTAAGTACAAAAATGTAGCATATCTAACATTAGGTGGAGTTAATTTGTATTGAAATGAAATTTAATCTAATTATTAATATTGATCATCATATGGAGAGTGTGAGTCACTAGTTGACTTTTATAATAGTGCTTTAACAAGTTATGCACCACCAAAGAGAGATACAAAAATAGATGTTCAATGCAAATGGTCCATAATTTATAATACTTAGTGAAGAGCTCCCTGTGATTTTATGACAGCTGAATAAGCATTATAAAATAGATAGTTTAATCACTTTGAGATATCTATTGTTGTAAAGATGTTTAATATCAAATTAAAGTTTAACATGCCATGAGTCAACTAGCTTGTAAGATTGCTAAAAAAATAAATTCAATGAATAATTTAATATTGGATGATTATATTAGGCCGAGAAATTAGTGTTTTAATTAGACTTAAATACATAAAAAATATATTATTACATTAATAGCTATATGATTGTTTACAAGGTAGATGTAATGACAACTGATTTTATATTCTGTGTAGTACCTCAATTCAAATTACAAAAAAAAAAAAATATTATAATTAAAAAGAGGTTTCATATAAAATTGTTATGTTTTGGCTATTTTTATGTAGAAGAAACTCTATAAAGAAATGAGCATTAATTTTATTTATTAATTTTTGGTATAGGTTCTATTAAAGTTTTAGCTAAAAATGAATGATAACATTGGTGCAAAAATAACCATAACATGTAAGGCCTAACAAATTTTATGGAATGCCAATGCACCATAACCCATGACATAAATGAGTTTGTGTAGTAGAAGATTTGGTGGCTAGCAATAATCCATGCTTTATATGTGTTAATAAAATACAAATAATAAAAATAATTTAAAATATTTTTAATGATAATATTAGGATTAAACTTCATAAATTCTATATGGTTAAGGTTCTATGTGAAGCATACATATAAGATAAAATGTCATAACCATCATGTTGCTCATATTGAGATATGAAGAATGTGTACAACTTGATGACAAACTTTTTTTAATTGGAGTTAACATACACTCATGACCGATGGGTGAGGGAGGTCTTAACACACTATATTCACTAACTTTTAAATCAAACATCTAGGATACATGTGCAAATAAAGGTTAATTATCATGTATGATTAATGCCACTATCGTTATCTATATTATTGTTGAGTTAATTTTTTTATGCAATGGTTATTCTTGAAAAAAAATTAGAAGAATCTCTTAAAATTTCAAGCAATATGGTGCCATTATTGGCGTGAGCTATGTCCTCATCCTTGATATATGATCTAGGATATACCAAATTAAAGTGTATTGACAAAGGTCGGAGGAATCCTAGCATAATTATTCCTATTTTATAACCTCACCCATGATATATGATCTAGTAGATGGTAGCTCTAACTACTGAGATTTGCATGCTAAATAATTAGATGGATCTCATTACTGAGATCTCCATGTTGACGGAGATGCATCTAATTATTGAGGCTTATATACTAATGCAATCGTATTAAGATGCTTGAGAACAAAATGTTCAATGTCATTATAGATGTTGACCTTATGCACCTATAAGGGCTAAGTATTTTTCAAAATGTAATGCTTAATACTAGCATAAGCATATTCACAAACTTATGAAATGTTGAAGGAACCACATAATATTCATAAATCTAGAGTCTTTTGAGATAAGCCATGCAAGAACAATCTTCCTTTTTAATATGAAACTTGGTGCTATTATAAGTTCATGAAACTACACTTGTAGAGTCAAGAAGCTTAGGGATTTCTTAGAATTGAACTTTAGATGAATATGGGAGAGGTGAATGAGTGTCTTTACTCTCATGAGGTTGATTAATGCACTAAGGTTAACAAGAATTTGATCAAGCTAAGTGATGTTGTTGGCATCAATAATGGCATGCAATATATATTTTGATATTGTAGTGAATTATTTCTATCTTCATCTATCCTTGAAAAAAATGAATGAAGATAAAAATTATACTTCTTTGTTGGACACCACATAGATCCGCATATATTCTTATTAGGGTTATCGTGTACGATATTGAGGAATGATGTAATATCTCGAGAGACAGAAGTCACCATCCTACAATGGACCTAATCACCTTAATAAGGACTCCTGAGGACTATGGGTCTTCGTATGTACCATATATTCTTCCCCTACTTTACATGAAAAAGTAAAATAAGATTTATTTTAAACCAGATTGGTTAAGTTTCTTATGGAGGTAAGCCCCCATAGTAAATTACATCTTAAGGAATGATTCCTTAAGAATACTCTAGGTTAAGGTAAATGATCGTTATCTCCAAAGATTTCAAAGATATGACTATCAATCAATTGTTTATTTTTGGAAGATCAAATAGGAATGATCAAAAAGAGGGAGTTATTATTGAAACCAAATGGAGATAAGTAGGAGATGCTCACGATGCTAGGAAGTCTAGCGAGCATCACAAATTATCCTGTGGTTGGGCTTTATATTTTTGAATTTGAAGGAAATTATTTGTTTGAGTTAAATTTTTATTAGAAATTTAGGAATTACAATTCCACGATCATGAAAATGCCTAAGAGGTGAGAATTTATGCTTATAGCCTAAAAAAAAAAAATAGTGACCTCAGATCCTAAATCTAGGGAGCTTTGGTGAGGGCCAAAGCACGACCTAAATCTATGTCGAAAATGAGCATATAGTTTGCCTCCATAAGAGAGGATAAACTACCCGGCTGTTGGACTTACAACTGCCTGGGCAACTCCTCCTATGGATTTAAATACATATATGCAAGTCTTATGCTTCTACAAGATAGTTGAGCTGTTGCTAATTTAGAAAGAAGACTAAGTCCTTAAACTCACTCCCTAAGAGACTAGATCATGTAGGGCATGGACTCATGACTTAATATAATGCAATTTTTAGTTAAATTTTAATTTCATTTTTGGACAATTAATTTGACATAGGCTATGAGATTCATATGCCTAATGCATGAGAAATTAGTTATGAACCAAAATCAATAAGAAGGAGGTGTATTTCCACCATGACTCTCAAAGGTCAAGTCATATTCTCTGGCAAAGGTGGAAACCCTCCATAAACAAGAGTGAAACAAGATACTTTTTATGCATGATGTGAGACATACAACATCTAGCTAAAGGGTTGCTAATTCTTTCATCTTGATTTATATCCTAAGCTTTAGGTGAGGTTATGAGTTATTAAGTTTTAATTTTGAGTTGTTTAATTGGATATAAAATATATTTTTCCTATGAGCCTAATCGCATCCAGGCCATTCAACAAAGCAAGGAAGAAACTAGGAAAAATATGTCATCTTAATGCACAAGCTAAACAAACATCAAATAATTTTATAAAGCTAACACAAAAGAATAAAAGGCCTTTGTGATCGGGCTCCACTGCATAAACCCAAAAAGAAATATGGGTAGCCGAGCTATACCTTTATATAACTCGATTACAAATGAATGGTTATAATTTAGAAGGAATTTATGTTATGGGGGCCTTCATTCTTCATTTCTTCATTTCTTTCTTTATTTCCTTCTTTTGGTTGATTGGAATGTTGTTTCTCCAAAGGCTTCACATGATACATAAAACATAGTCTTATGACCAATGTTCACCTCCACTTCCCCATAACATTTATTCCAAATCATAATTGAAAAGATTACATGAAAAATGGAAAAAGTAAATCTAACTAAAACCTGCAAAATAGAGATTAGCTAAACACACCACACATCCCAAGCATGTATATGAATAAATTGGACTTAGTATCGCACACATGGGTAACCAAGTCCACCTGGCCTAGTTTTGAATTATGCTTAGGGGTATAAGCAACTTGCACAGCAAAAGACATTTATATTTTAATTACAGTGCCCCTTAAGCACAATCCCTTATAGAAGATAATGATTAGGCTAAGATCATCCTATCATCTAGTCTACGCACATAAACCCTAACATCTAGTCTAAAACATTACATCACAAAATAAAATTAGGCATCAAACCATGTGCCGCCCTAACAAAGGACTAGAAATGATGACTTAGCCTAATGTGTGTGCCATTTAAGGCTTGTGTGGTATGTCTTAGCTAGGCTTTAAGGTTGAAGTTTTCTAAGTGTGAGAAGTTTTAACTTAGAGGGTGGTTTCATTTTAAGTGATTTAGTTGATTTATCAATTTTATTTGATGATCTGATTTGGTTTGAATGAACCAACATTTAATTACTAAAAGTTGTAAAGAGAAGAAAAGAGAAGAAAATTTCTCTTTCATCTCTACCTTCAAAGTAATTTCTAAGGTAGATTCATTAGTGATTTTTTTTAGTGAATATTTTATTATATATTTTAATTAATCGTAAGTTTAGATTTGCTCTAAATAAGCCTATTCAAATAAGAAAGACATTTTAGGACTAATTAAAGTGAATTACTATCACAAATTACACAACCATTTATTTCTTTCCAACATGTGTATCATGCATATGAATGTATCCTAAGCATAGCTATACATACAAATGCAAAGTCTTAGCACAACTTAATGATGAACACAAAGAGATGTTGCTTGAGGAAATTTGGATGTTTCATGAATGCATAATTTTGTTAAGTAGAAAAGAGAGAGATTCTTTTATCCATTAATCAAATGCACATTTGCATGTATGAAAGACATAAGTGAGTACTGCACCATTATTTTTTATACCAGGGGTGTAAGGTACAAGACCTACTTGGGGTTACTTAAGGCCTCGCAACCCTGGGATGTCCAGACTAATATACCACTTTTCTTAAATACATGTGCATGTACAAAAGCAAATGAATGGATGAAGAATCATGCAAAAGATTTTTGTTTGTTTATTTGGTTTGGTTTATATATATGTATTATGAAGATCCTTCTTAATTCATGTTCTGGGAGTGTGTAGGAATGAACTTAAACAAGTGTTATGTTCTTTCAAATGAACTATACACTTTGCAAATCCTATACAAACCCATGTTAAGAAAAGAGAAGAAAACCACATAAAACACATTTCTATATTATAACCACATGCAAGCTTATAAATATTTATAAGTAGCATACTTTCATTTATGATCTTTAATTTATAGATTTTACAAAAATAATTTTTGATTTAGTATTGATAATAGCCATTCATATTCTTACTTTAGTCAAAGCATGCAATTTGACGTAAAGGAAATATTTTATTCTTATTTAATTTTTCAAAAGGTATGAATGCATGAGTTCACATGACAAATAACATTTAACATACTTGGAAAGAGATAAAGTAATGTAAGCATGTAATTTCATTCACCCTAATTAATTCCTAAAGACAATCCTAAGAAATTAAGTTATTTAAAGTGAATCAAAATTATTTTAAAGAGATTTTTATTTTAATTTTGAATTTGATTTAATTTTGGAAATGTGAGAAGAGTTTGCTAGTCTTAACCCATTTCTCCCATGTGTGAATTACTTTAGTTTAATTTTAGTACCATTATATTAATTTTTTTATGTTTGGTTTTGGTTAATGTGTAAATTAAATCCATTAATTACCCCTTACCTACACAACTTTAACATAATTAACCAACTAAACATATGATATACAACCACATAGAATTTAAATCAGTAATGCTCCTAAGAAAGAAAGGGCCTAATGCAATTGGCTCATAATTAATGATTAATTTTTCTAAAGGGTTTAATTAAGTACGTTCATAACCCCTCCCACACATGTGGGTTGGATTTGATTTCCTTAAGCGTACCTTTGGCTTTTGAACACCTAAGAATCTACCCAAGAAGAGATTGATTAAGTTCAGATTGATTTTGGAAGTTTGATTAAGCTAATTAAGAAGATCATTAGTGGATTAATCCTTAATTAGGTTTGGATTAAGGAAGAAATGGGGTTTAAGGAATAGCTTAGGAAAAATGTCCTAAAACCATTCCATAAACCTCCTATTCACTTAAATAATGTTTAATTATCTTAATTAAGTGATCAAACCACTGTTCATATGTTTAATTGCTCTTAATTTCATTAAGGGGTAATTAGGAATTCATTAATTAATTTTTCTAATTAACTCATTAATAAATTTCAAGAAAATTAGGGGAGGCAGAAGTCATCCCACTAAACATGCCTGAGAAGTTTAGAATTAATTAATGAAGTCATTAAGGAGTAATTAGGGTTATTAAGTTTTCAATTAAATCTTAATTAAAAAAATCCACTATTCAAAATTAATTAGAAATAATTTTATTGGATTCTCCTCTGAATTATCTTTAAAATGAGCCCTCATTTATATTTTTCTAATTTTTTTACATTTAATTATGTATTTTTGAAGTTTCAGTGATTAAAGGATAATTAAATACCCTAATTATATAACTAATCCTATTGGTGCCACGTGGGCTGATGATGCGGCACACGCTTTCCACATGGCACGATATGATTGGTTATTTAAGTTATCAAATCAAATACTAGTCGACGACGCTACTCGCTTTCTCCTTGGCCATCCGATCAAAGATCAGAAGGTCAGGATTAAATTCGCAATTTCAAAGGATAAAATCAGGATCTAATGTGTTTTTTGGACCATCCATCCAAAACATGCGGGATGGACGATCCATGATTCATCCAAAACATGCGGGAGACAGAGATCGTTCATCCTCCATGGCTTGATCTGAGCTAACTTAAGCTTGGATTGGACTAGGATTCAATCCACACCATCTAGAAGCAAGGAGAAGAAGATCCAACGGTGGAATTCTATTGGGATTACACTTCCCTTCACAAAGGACCAAAGAATTTTGAACTTAAGCTCGATTTTGAGGCATACCTCGCCGGAGGCTATCACCGACACTCCAAATCATTGAGGTAGCTTTGTCTAGTGGAGACGAAGCTCTGTTGAAGGTTTGAGGGTTTAATTTTTAATGGATCTTCTAATTAACCAAAGTTTGTTTCAATGGCTTGTGGCTTTGGTCTAACTCCCCGTTCCCATGGCTTGGATGCTTGGGATTTACTTTGTATGAGCTCGATTTAGTGCCTTGATGGTGCTTGCAAGAGGAATTGACTTTGGTTGGGTACTGAGTGAGTTTGAAATCTCCCTCACCTCCCTTATTTTTGGCTTAGGCAAAATCGAGAATGAGAATTTCAATTGAGCTTGAGAGTGTTGGAAAAGTTGGAGAAGCTTGCCTTAGGTCCTCTGAGCTCAATCGAATGCAAGGTTAGTGAAATGAATTGAAATGAGGGGGAGTATATCTCCCCCTACTTGAATTGATGGCCGAAGCTCATTTTGTAATTTTGATCAAATTGATGAGATTGAATAGGTTGTTTAGGTTGTTAGGAGTACCATGTGATTCAATTTTGGTAGAGGGGAGGGAGTGTGGTGGTGCACATGTGTTAAAATGAGTGTGGAAGGTGATCCATGTGGAGAATTCCAAGTGGAGGGGTCAGTTTTGGCTTTGGGTTGGGTTTGGCTGACCCAAACCCATTGGGTCATGTGCACCACCCACCTTGGTGTACAAATATATCTTCTAAGAGGATGCCGAGTGGTCTTGAGTTGGAGTATGATCAAATTTTAAGTGAATTTGATCATAGGTTACCCTTTGAACTAGGGGTAAAATGGTCATTTGGCTTTATTTTAATTTGGACAGATATGGTATGATTGAAAAATGGGTTGTGCCAATTTTCAATGAATTTGGAGTTTATTTGATCTGATTTGGCTCATGTTGACCCATTTAGGTTAAAATAAGTCAACTTGGGTCAACTTGATCAATTGGTCAAATTAGGTCAAACCATGGGTTGGGTTAAGTTCATATGATCATTTGGAGTGGTTTGGTATCATTGGTTTGGTTCAATTTGATTTATATTTAGTTATGGTTCATTTGAGTTCACTTAGGTCAAATGGGTTAAGTTGGCCAATTTGACCCATTTGATCCAATTGGGTTAGGTCATGGGTTGGTTTAGATTTGGTTGGTTATTTGAAATATTTTGCAAGCTTTGGTTTCAATCAATTTTGGTTTGATTTAATTTTGGCTTGATTTCACCTTTTAGGTTTAGTTGGATTTATGGTCAATTACGCAAGGTTGGGTTTAGTTAATTGAGGATTTTTTCAAGTTCAACAAGTGGTTTAGAATAAATTTGACCCATTGGTTACAATTAATTTAGCTTAGATCAAGATTTGACACATTTTGACTTTTTAGATCAATTTGGGTCAACTTGGGTCAAGTGGCCAATTGGGCTAGGTTTGGCTCAAATGATGACTTGGTCATGTTCAATCATTGATCATAAACTAGTTTAGATCAATGGTTTCAATAAATTTGGCCTATGGTGGATTTTGGCTAGTTTAGGTTTCATTTGAGTTAAGTGTTGACTTGGTCAAAGGCTAGGTTTGACTTAGTCTGACCCAATTTGAGTGATTGATCATCCTAAGATGATGGTTGCTCATAATATGAGGCTTGGGTGGGCTTAGTTCAATCCAATTTGGGTTAGATTAAAATTTGGCTCAAAAAGGTGCTTTAGGTGACTTTGGGTCAAGTGAGCCTAAGTGGGTCAATTGACTTGATCAAGGCTTGATTCAAGTTTGGTTGAACTCACATATGGACTTATGATTGAAACATAAATCCAATTGCAAGTGATTTGGAGTCAAATGGGTTTTGATTCATTTGATAATTTCAAGTTCAAAGGATGGACATGGGTTTGATTTGGGTTAGTTTGATTTTGGTTTGATGATTGAAGTTTGTGTTTATATTTGGTTTACGATTGAAGGATTGATTGCTTGGAGAGAAAATCCAAAGGCTTGGATTGATTTGAGGTTGATTTGGCTAAGTTCAAGAATTTGACGTGAAAGGGTATAGGTTGATTTTAGGTTAAATTTGGGTTTGAGTTTTGAATTTGGTTTTGGTTATTTGAATTTATATTTCATTCATATTTGTGAATATAAATGAGAATATAAATGGGTTATGAGAAAATCTCTTGATTTTGAAGTGATTTGAATTTGATTTGAGCTAAGTCCATAAGATGAAATCAAAGTGACTTAGAAAAGATTTTAGATTTGGACTTGAGTTTTGGATTTGGTTTTGGTTATTTGAATTTATATTTCATTTATATTTGTGAATATAAATGAGAATATAAATGGGTTATGAGAAAATCATTTGAGTTTGAATTGATTTGAATGATTTGAGAAAAGTCATTTAAGTTGGAATTTGATTTGAATGATTTGAGAAAAGTCATTTAAGTTGGAATTTGATTTTAATTTGGAGTTGGTTTGGATTTGAAGTTTGATTTATAAGAAGAAAGTGAGGATTGGGTTTAAGCTATAGGGTAGGCAAGTTTTCCTAACACCTCTAAGTCATAAATTTTTTCTATGGCTAACTCTTTTAAGTCTCTAGGGTTAGGTTAAGTGTTCACCTAATCACTAGAAGTGTCTTAAGACTAAGGAACTCTTAATGTCTAAGAGGAGTCCTATGTCTAAGATGGAGAAGTTGAGAGCTCACTTCAAAAGTGAGGTCAACAAAGGGTGCCCAATAGGTGTGGTGTGATTGACAAGGTGCACCGCAGATATTGGTGTTGACCAAGACGATCAATAATGTTCGAATGTTCGCAAGCACTAACAGAAATGATCTACTCCCAAACCAGAGGTGTAGAAGGGATCAAGAGCATAGTGCAATGCAACTCTACTTATATCTAAGACATAAGAGAGTGAAGGAGGAATCCACTAGGGATTGAGTATGTGAACCTTCCACTAAGGAAAAAAAAGTTCAAGTTATCCACTGAGAGATGAGAGGTTTGATTTGATTTACATCTCGCTGAGGAGAAATTTGATTTGATTTGTTGATTTATGATTTGGTGTTCCATTAGGGATGGAAATGTGAACTATCCACTAGGGGAGCAAGTTCAAGTCATCCACTGGAGGAAAAATAGGTTATGAAATCCACTGAGGGATTATAATTTGAGATCCGTTGGGGAACTAGAAAGATTTGTATCTCACTAAGGAGAAGCAGATTGATTTGATTTGTTTGATTGGTTTTACTCCACCAAGGAGGTTGATATTGATTTGTTTGTTTAGTTTAACCCCACTGGGGAGGAAGGTTGATTTTGTTTCAGATTTTGAATTTTGAATTTTGAGATGGACCTTGTTAGTTTATGATGGATCGTACTAAGTAGGGGCCATGTCGGCCTTGGTCTAGCTTATATTTACTAATCCAAAGGGGTAGTCTACCAACTACATAATGGGACTATCCAACCAAAGTGGTTGCCTTTCGGTGTGTAGCAACTGTACTAGGAAGAAAGTATGTTGACTTACTATTGACCTGATTTTTAGGATGAGCTCTCACCCCCTCCATATTAGACATAGGACTTCTCTTAGATTTTAAGGGATCCTTAGTCTTAAGACACATCTAGTGATTAGGTGGACACTCAACCTAACCCTAGACTTAGAAGAGTTAGCCATGAATAGGTCATGCCTTAGAGGTGTTAGGAAAATGCACATAGCTTGAACCACATTCCTTACTCCCTTCCTTCAAATCAAACTCCAAATCAAATCAATATCAAACCTAAATAAATTCCAACCTAATTGATTTTATCCAAACTCAAATCAATATCAAATGATTGAAATCCATGATTGAAATCCAAAATTCAAAATCCAAATTCCAAATATTTCCTAAGTCCTTAATTTCCCTCTTAAGGACTTAGCCTAGATCATCTTCAAATTAATTCAAACTCATAAAATTTTCTCACAACTCATTTATATTCTCATTTATATTCACATATATAAATGAAATATAAATTCAAGTCAATCAAACTAAATTCAAAATTCAAATTCTAAATTCCAAATCTTGCCTAAGTCCTTTGATTTCCCTTCATAAATATAGCCTAAATCAAATCTAAATCAATTCAAATTCATGAAATTTTCTCATAACTCATTTATATTCTCATTTATATTCACATATATAAATGAAATATAAATTTAAATCAATTAGATGAAACCCAAAAGTCAAATCCAAATTCACAAATCTTTCCTAAATCATTTTGATTTCCTCTTAAGGACTTAGCCTAGATCATGTTCAAATCACTTCAAACTCATAAAATTTTCTCACCATTTATATTCCCATTTATATTCACATATATAAATGAAATATAAATTCAAACAACCTGAACCAACTCCAAAAATCAAACTCAAATTCAATCAAAATCCAACCTAAGCATTTCAAGTCAAAATCTTGAACTTATCCAAATCAATTTCAAATCAAGCCAAACCCTTGATTTTCCTTCATGATTCAATCAATCCTTCAATCATGAATCCATATATAAATACAAAGTTCAATCACTTAACTAAAACTCAATTCAAAAATTAAGCCAAAATCCATTTCATGTTCACTCTTTTGAACTTGAAATTGTCAAATGAATCAAAACCCATTTGACTTCAAATCTCTTGAAAATGGATTTATATTTCAAGCATAAGTCCATATGTAAGTTCAATCAAACTCAAATCAAGTTTGACCAAGCCATTTGACCCACTTAGGCTCACTTTACCCAAAGTGACCTAAAGTACCCTTATGAGCCAAATTCTAATCTTAACCAAATTGGATTGATCTAAGCCCCACCAAAACCTCTCATCATGAACAACAATCATCATGAGATGATCAATCACTCAAATTGGTCCAAACCAAGTCAACACTTAGCCAAAATGAAACCCAACATAGCCAAAATCCATCATAGGCCAAATTGATTGAAACCAATGATCTAAGTTCATTCATGATCAATGTTCGTACTTGACCAAGTCAATATTTAAGCCTAACCTAGCCCAATTGGCCACTTGACCCAAGTTGACCCAACTTGACCTAAAAAGTCAAAATGTGTCAAAACTTGATCTAAGATAAATTAATTGAAACCAATGGGTCAAGTTCATTCCAAAATGATTGTTGAACTTGACCAAAGCCCCAATTGGCTAACTAGACCCAACCCGACCTAATTGACCAAGAACCCAACTTGGCCTAATGGATCAAATTGAGCCAAATTCAAACTTAACCTAACTTAATTGGAAATAAAGATACCAATCCCTTTCATATGACCAACCAAACCTAAACCTACCCATGAACTAGCTCAAATAGGTCAAATGGGTTAAATTGGTCAACTTGACCCATTTGACCTAAATGAAATCATATGAACCAAATTCAAACCTAAACTAAATTGAATCAAACCAAAGCCACCAAAATATTTCAAATGGTCATATGAACTTGATCAAACCCTTGGTTTGACCTAATTTGACCATTTGGTTAACTTAACCCAAGTTTACCCATTTTGACCTAAATGGGTCAACATGAGCCAAATCACATCAAACCTACTCCAAATCCAATTAAACTTGGCCAAACCTATTTTCTCATCATATCAAACATACCCAAACTTAAATCAAGGTCAAATGACCATTTTACCCCTAGGCCATAGGGTAAATTTTGGCTAAATGTATTTAGAATTTGGTCAAATCCTCTCCATAATCACTTAGCACTCTCTTATTGGATCAAGTGAACACTAGGGAGTGTGGTGCACCCAACCCAATGGGTTTGGGTCAGCCCAACTTAACCCAATGGCCAAACCGACCACTCCCATTGAAATGGCCACATGGAAATCCTCCTTACACTCAATTCAAGCACATGGATACCTCACACACTCCTTCTCTGGCCAAAACCAAACCACATGTAATTCAAAACAACCTAACTAGCTCATTGCATGAGGTGTATTGATAAAAAATGGCACAATCCTTCTTGTTCGTTTGATTGCTTAAGGGGGAGATATACTCCCCCTAATTCAATTCAATCTTCACTCTCCCTCAATTGGTTGAAGCATAGGAACTCAGAGCAAACCTTAGAGAGGCTTCCCAAGCTTCCTAAAGAGAGTTTGAAACTTGATTTTCTCAATTTTCATCACTTGAAAATAGGGGAGGTCCATTGAAATTTGAAGTTATTGCACACTCAACATCAACCCAATTCCTTCTCCAAGCTCCATCAGAGGAACATGTCAAACTTACCCAAGCTCTTTTCCAAGCTCCAAAGACAAGGGAGGATCCAGTTCGATCAAGGCTGAGCTCAAGGCAAGGAGGAGTTGACCCATAGAAGCATCCACTCAATTTCAAAGCCTCCAAACTTCAGTAAAGTTTCATCTCAACCGGACAAAGCTTCTTCAAGGGAATCGAGCGCCGGTGATCACCTCCGGTGAGGTATGCTAGTTTTTCGAGCTTAAGCTCAATGTATGTTGGTTCTTTATGAAGTTAATTTCAATCCTAGGTTGATTTAGCTGTTAGATGTTCTTATACTCATGCTTGGATGGTGTGGGTTGATTTTCATTCCAATACGAGCCCAATCGAGCTTAGATCATGGATTCAAAGATGGATGGATCTCCTTGCTCACAAAGAGCGGTAGGGATGAATCTCTGGCCATCTATTTGTGCATTTTGGATGGACGATCGAGATTAAAATGCCTAACACCCATAATTTTCTCCATCAGATCCGCACTTTAATCTCAACTGTCCGATCCTTGATTGGATGGCTGAGGAGAAAGTGCGTAACGCCACCGCTGACGCAGTGCTATGATGTGATGGGTTAAGTACCCAATCCCATCGTATCATGTGTAAAGCAACATTAACGGCACACATGGTGCCAACGGGATTAATTATATAATTAGGATTATTTAATTTCTAATTAATTACCAAATCTTCCTAAATTCATATCTAAGTGTAGAAAAATAAAAAAAAATATGAAATAAACTATATATGAAAAATAATTGAACATAAAATATTTTAAAATTAATTTTAATTGATTTTAAATAGTTATTTTCTCTGAATTTAGGTTTTATTGGGAATGTTAATTTGCTAATTACTATTTAATTACTACACTGATTAATCCCAAACTTTTTGTGCTCGATTAGTGGGATGACTCGTGCCTCCCCAAATTTTCTTAGGATTTATCAATAGCTTAATTAGGAGCATTGCTAGTTCATTTCTTAATCACTCCCTTAATATAATTAGGCTTAATTGAGGGCATAATTAGTGGTTTAACCCTCTGATTGGGTCAATTAAGTTTTGATTAAGTGAATGTGAGATTTAGGGAATAATTTTGGGATACTTTCCTTAAAATATTCCATAAACCCCCTTTTTCTTCGTTAATCCACCCTTAATTAAGGGTTAATTCACTAATTACTCCTTTAATTAATTTCATAAAATTCTAAAACCTTCTAGAACTCAATTAATATATATTGGATAGATGCTTAGGTGTTTAAGAGCCTAAGTACATTAAAGAAATCAAAATCCAACTCACATGTGTGAGAGGGGTTATGAAATTACTTAAGTTAAACCCCTTAATTTAATTAATCATTAATCATGAGCCAAATTGCATTAGGTCTTTTTCTTCCTAGGTGCATTGCAAATTTAAATTCCTTGTGAGATTTTATTTTATCTCATTGGCTCATAATTATTTGATTAAATATGCTAAGGTGGTCTAGGTAAGGGGTAATTAGTACACTTAACTCATACCTTAACCTAATCAAAATATAAAATGGATCTAAGCATCTAAAAATTGAACTTAAATATCATACACATGTGGGAATGGGTTAAGAATAGCAAACCCACCTCATATTTCTCAAATTAAATCAAACTCAAAATAAAACTAAACCTTTTTAAAGAAAAATAATTGATTTGCTTTAAGCTTTCTTATTTCATGAGATTGTCTCTAGGAATTAATTAGGATGAATGTGTTTACATGCTTTCATCATTTTAGTTCCTTTCCAACATGCTAAATGTGCATGTCATATGAATTTTATGCATTCATTCTTTTCAAAAATCAAAAAAAAAAAAAGAAAAAAAGAAAGTGAAATGTTTCTTTTATGTAAAATTGCATGTTTTGGTTAAAATAGGAATATGAGTGGCTATTATCACTATTAAATCCAAATTATTTTTAAAATATATGAATCAATTACAAAAACTAAAAGTGTGTTACTTATATTTTATTTATAAGCTTGCATGTGAGTAAAATATAAGGATGTGCTTAGTTTAGTTTTCCTTCTCCCCTCTTTTAGTATAGTTTTGAATAGGATTTGGTAAAGTGTTTAGTTCATTTAAAAAGAACCTAATTCTTAATTCCATTTCTTATTCATTCCTATGCGATTACTTAAGAAGGATATCTACACTTGTACATATAAATTGCATAAATAAAACAGATAATCAAGTACAAACTTTTGCAATTTTCTTTTCCCTTCATTTCTTTTATAGATATGTTTGTATTTAAGGAAAGTGGTATATTAGTCTGGACAACCCCAGGGTTATGAGGCTTTAAGTAGCCTTAAGTAGGACTTGTACCTTACACCCCTAGTTAACATTGGCGTCGTACTCACTTATGCCTTTCATACATAAATGTGTGCATGTGAAGATTGGATAAGAAAACCTCTCTCCTACTGAATGAAAATCATGCATCATAAGCATTCAAATTTTCTTAAGTAATTCACTTAGCATTCATCATAAAGTATGCTAAATATGTCCATTTGTATGTATAGATATGCTTAGAGTTCATTCATATGCATGTTATACATGTTGGGAAGGAAATGAAGTGATGTATGTTTTGTGATTTTAATTCACTTTACTTAATCTTAAAATGACTTTCTTTTTGAATAGTTTGGTTTAGACTTCATCTATACTTAAGATTAATTAAAATACATAATAAAATATTCAACAAACAAAACTAAACATGAATCCACTTTAGAAATCACTTAAGGTTGGGAAGGAAAGAGAAGTTCTCTTCTCTTTTTTCTCTCTTTAAAACTTAGTAATTAATTATAGGATTCATTTAAACCAAATCAAAATACAAAATAAAATCAACCCAAATCAACTAAACACTTAAATTAAATCACCTATGTAAGTTGAACATATTCTCACTTAGAAAACCCAAACCTTAAAACCATAACTAAGCATATCACACAAACCTTCTAAAGCACACACATTAGGCTAAGTCACCACTTCTAGCTTTAGGTTAGGGCGATGCATGACTTGGTGTTTTGCTTTTATTTTGTTTTATTTTGTGATGTTCTATTTTAGTCTGGATGTTAGGGTGAATGTGCGTAGAATTAATGGTAGGACGATTTTGTCTAACCATTATCCGCAGGGATTGTGCTTAAGTAAATAAAATATAATATGCTTTTAGCGGTGCTCATACCTCTAAGCATAATCCAATAGGCCAGGTGGACTTAATTACGCATGTATGGGGTGTTAAGTTCAATATACATGCTTGAGATTTGTATGGTTTATTTAGCTAATCTTTATTTTGTAGGTGATAGTTAGATTTACTTTTCCTTTTTATGTATTTTTATAATTAGGATTTTGGAATGTTTATTATGAGGGATTAGGATGAGCATTGGTCATAAGATCTCATCTTATGCACCATGTGAAGGCTTTGGAGCAACCACCTTTCAACCATCCAAAAAAATGAACCAAAGAAGGAAGAAGAAAAGAAGAATAAAGAAATGAAGACCCCCATAACAATGAATTCCTTGCTTAATTGTACTTAATTCATTTGTAATTTGGGTGGGTAGATCTCGGTTACCCAATTTATTTTCGAGTTTGTGTGGTGGTGCCCGACCACAAAATGCTTCTTATTCTTTTGCGTTAGCTTTATAAATTGATTAATGATTTGTTTAGCTTGTGTACTAAGATGACATCTTTTTCCTAGTTTCTTCCTTGCTTGATATATGACCTGGATGTGGATTAGGCTCTTAGGGAAAAATAAATCTTCTACCAAATTTAACAATTAAAAAATTAAAATAAAGAACTCATAAGCTCACTTAAAATCTTAGGATAAAAATCAAGATAAAAGAATTAGCAACCCTTAGCTGGATGAGTATTTCTTTTATAACATCATGCACAAATGCATCTTATTTTCACTCTTGATTGGAGGGCTTTCACCTTTGCCAGAGAAACTTGGCTTGACTTTTGAGAGCCATGGTGGAAATACACCTCCTCCTTTCTCATTGATTTTGGCCAATAATGTTACTTCTCATGCATTAGGCATATAAATCCTATAAGCTTGAGTTAAATGATTGCCCAAAAATGAAAATAACATGTAATATGATTTGCATTAGATTTAGGTCATTTGAAGCATGCCCTTACATGATCTAGTCTCTTTAGGGTGGTTTAAGGACTTGGTCTCTTTCTAAATAAATAACTTAGCTATCTTGCATAAAAAAAAATATAACTTTCTACATGAATTTAAAATCAGGAGGTTAGTTGGCACCCTGGTTGTAAGTCCAAGCAGTCAGGTGGTTTGCCCTCTCTTGTGGAGGCAAACCAAATACCCTTTTTTCACCTTAGATTTAGGTCATGCTTTTGGCCCTCGCTAAAGCTCCCTAGATTTAGGTTCTGAGGTTGCTTCTCCTTTATATGGGCCATAAGCATAAATCCTCACCTCTTAGGCATTTTCATAACCTTGAGTTGTGGAATCATAAGCCCTAAACTTCTAATAAAAAGTCAACTCAAATGAATAATTCAATTTCAAAAATGTAAATCCCAACCATAGGATAGTTTGAGATGCTCGCTAGGTTTCCTAGCATCGTGAGCATCTCCTACTTATCTTCCTTTGGCTTATAATAACTCCTCTCTTTTTGATCAATCCCATTTGATCTTCCAAAATAAACTAATCGATTGATAGTCCTACCTATTGAAATCTTTGGAGACAATGATCATTTGTCGAGTATTCTTAAGGGATCTTATAGGATGTAATTAACTATGGGAGCTTGCCCTTGTAGGGAACTTAACGAACCAATTTAAAATAAACCCTACTTTATTTTTTCATGTAATATAGGAGAAGAATCTTTGGTACACATGCAGACCCATTATCCTTAGGAGTCCTTATTGAGGTGATTAGGTCCATTGTAGGGTAGTGACTTCTATCTTTCAAGATAGTATACATCTCCTCAATGTCGTACCCGATCACCCTCAATAAGAATATTCGTGGATCTATGTGGTGTCAAAAATGCATAAAAAGAAGAAGATGTATATTTCCATCTTCATTTTTATCCCACATAGAGTGAAGATGGAAGCATATATTTTACTTATTTAGAAATCTTACAACATATAAAAATTTCACCACAGATTTTTCTGGCAACTTCGCCGGGGAAGGTTCCTCTCTCCATCTTTGGTAAATGATTGTTGTCTCCAGGTATCAATAGTGGGTTTTTACTTTGGTATGAATCCAAGACAATCTTTCGTTCCATTGGCACTTAGCTTATTTCATCCTTAAGTTAAGCTAGCCAATATCTTTAGGTTTTAGGACCTCACCCCGTGTTGCTCTTATAACCCCCATTAGGTTCTCAATGTGTAAAAAAACAAAGATCTAATAAGAAAAGAAATAATTTAAAGACTTCCCCCTTATCATTTCTATGGTAAGGAAAGGTTCATTCTAAAATAATAGAGACAAAATAAATCCTTCATAAAAAAATCTTGCTTTTCAAAAAGCACTCTTTCAAAAATGCACATAATAAAATATTATGCACAAAATTTTTCCTAAATCACCTTAAAGTTCCAACAATTATATTTTGAAGAGCATAAAATTTGAATATGGTCCTTTCCATTCAATACATCCAAATTTGTTGAATGGAAATTGCCTCTTCAAGTAAAATTATAACGTTTGAACTTCCGCTTAACACATTCCAAAAGCACATATGAAACCTCCTCATTCAAAAAGCACATATGAAACCTCCCCATTCAATATACTCACACTTATTAGGTGGAGGTCTCATTTTCAAATAAAATTTAAAATAAATCTTCAAAAAGCACATATGAACCTTTCCATTCAATATACCCATACTTATTGAGTGGAAGTTTCATTTTCAAACAAAATTAAATTTTCAAAAGCACATATGAATATCTCCATTCAATATACCCAAATTTATTGAATGAAAATTTTATTTTCAAATAAAATGGCATCACTTTGAAATCCCCACTTAACATATTCCACATATGATTAGGTTGGGATTTCCTCTTTCAAAAAGCAATAATCACATACAAAATATACATCTTTAGAAAATGAAACAAAATTGATTTCCATCTTACATACCCAAATTTGTTAAATGGAAATCTCCCTTTTCAAAAACAAACAAAAACAAAAATTTTCAAAATACATGTGAAACTTCATTCTAGCATATCCCATTTGCTAAAATGATGTGTCTCTTTTCCCAAAAATAAAATTTGAAACACATTTTTGAAATTTTTTAGCATACTCAAATTTGCTAAATATCCATTCCATAAAAAATTTTCAAAACATATTTGGAACTTCAATTTAGCATACCCCATTTGCTAAAATGAAGTCTCCCCTTTTAAATCAAACAAAATTTGAAACACCTTTGAAATTTCATTTAGCATACTCAAATTTGCTAAAAATTTCTAAAATTTCAAAACACTTTTGGAACTTCATCTTTAGCATACCAATTTGCTGAAATTCCATTTTAAAATAAAACCAAAACACAAAAATTTTAAACACATTTTGGAATTTCATTTAGCATACTCAAATTTGCTAAGAAATTTCCATTTCACAAAATTAAGTTGAACTTTTTTTTTAGCATACCATATTTGTTAGTGAATCTCCACTTTCAATAAAATCAAAACAAAAGAAACACATTAGGATTCTTAGCATACATAAATTTGCTAAGGATCCTACTTTTCAAAAAATAAACCAAAATCAAAAGAAATACATTAGGATTCTTAGCATACCAAATTTGCTAAGGATCCTACTTTTCAAAAAAAAAAAAAAATCAAATAAAAAGAACTATCCTTTACACAATTTGCTAAGGATCCTATTTTTCAAAAATCAAATATCCAAACAAATGAAACATCTTAGGATTTTCTTAGCATACTCAAATTTGCTAAGAATTCTATTTTCAAAAAATTTCCAAAAGCAAAACACACTTGGGTTCTTGAAATTTGCTAAGTGGGAATTCAAATTTTTAAAATCACTAATAATTCACAAGATAAAACAACCAAAGAAAAATAAATAATTATTTTCAAACACCTCACTTAGCACACTCAAAATTGCTAAGTGAGTGAATTCCAAAATATCAAATAATAAAAAAAAAAAAAACCAATTGACCCTTACTTTAAAATACTCAAATTTGTTAAAGGAAAGGGTCCTCAAATCAAAATCCATTTACAAACATTAACCTATGGAAGCATCTTTCTAAATATATTTGAATCCATTTTCAACATACCCAAATTTGTTGAAAGTGGATTCATATTCAAAATTCCTCTTTCCAATCAAATCTCTAAATCTTCTCTAAATCCATTTGAACCCCACTTAACACTTCCAAGATGTTGGATGTGGGTTTAAATTTTAAATTCATGTTCAGAAGTCAACAAAATAGAAATTTGATCCAAGTTTGTTTCCAACATTGCAGATTCTCAGCATTAGTCTCAGTTGTGGCTATAGATCAATTTTCAGTTGACTATAATGGCAACTTCATAAAAATTTGTGTTTACTTTCCCCTTCGGCATGGACTTGGCCTTGGATTAGGCCAATCTCCCCCGAGCTGATTACACCCATCTCATCCATTTGTGAGTGAGGATCACTGTGAGGCACTCCCCTCATAGCGTTAGGGATCATTGTGTGGTGGCGGTCATTTAGATTGATTTACCATCGGACTTTATATCTCTCACGAAGAAAAGCATTGATAATTTCTACAGGTGCGGTGTGCCGACGTGGATCTGGTGCATCATGTGGTTTCTTGTCTTTGCCCGGGCTAGCACCCACTAGCACCCTCTAAGGGTAAGGCTCCCCGATCCAGAATTGCCTCCCCAGCTTTTGAGGTTGGGTCTAGTTCTTACTCCACTCACCCTACCAGACTGGAGGAATAAAAGCACATGATTAGCGGTATCACATTGGGGAGATGGAGGCGCTACAGAGTGGAGGAGGTGCCCACCGATTTCCACTAGTTACAAAACCCATTTCATCCTCTCTGGGTTTGATAGAGGATGCTAGGAGGATCTACTTCACCTCCACCAGCAGTTGATTCGACCCATAGTTAGCGGAGGAGGAGGTCTATGCGACCTCTTTTAATTATGCCGTTGGCGAGCTTACGGATTTGAGTTCTCAATTGATTTGAGATTTGTTATCCCCAAGCATGGGGAAACACTACTAGGAGATGGCCGAGGCCACACTTTAGTTCATCACTAGAGAGAGGTGGAGGTTTGGTCGACAGTCAGCGGCCTCTTTACACTCATTGATTTCTCATCGATGCTACTCATCGATCACAGATAGTAATTTGCTTAGAATCCATCATAGGAAGGGTCCTATCACGAGAGAGTGGTGTCTCCATGTCTCTACCATCCATCACATTCTCATTACAACATCTCTAGTTTTGTCGAAGGCCATGAAGGCCACATCTGGGGAGAAGAGAACCCCATTAGTGATCCCATTCCATCTACACTTCTTATGGCGGTGAGCTCTCTACTGACCTTACGCCTAGTTGTGATGTGGAGCGACATAGGGACCATAAAGATGGTTGCGATAGTTGTAGAGGGAGAAGATGATAGCCCAGTTGCACCCATGATAGTAGAGCCTCCTAGGAGTGTCACCCATCTCAAAGTCAGTGTTATCCAGGAGTGCATTTCTTCTAGCGAGTATAATCCTCACAGGATTGATTCTCCAGCGAGGAGGTTGGTGCCTCACGGTACATATGGATCTCATCACCAACGAAAAGCATTTGTACCAATTTGAAGATCTCTTTAGATGATAGTAGCTCACTATTTCATGAAAGAAGGAGATTCAGATGGTATAAGGAGAAGATTAGCTTTGATCCCAATGAAGATGATTTGTTGGGAGACTTCTGAGGTTTGCATGGTAGATACTAAGGATCCCTCTTTAGAAGCGGCTATGGAAGGTGATGAGGTTGAGCGGAAGACACATCACTCAACACCTTGATATCGGTTAAAGCAAAGATGACAAATAGATAGGATGATGGCTTGAGGACTTGTTAGCGTAGTCTGTACTTAAAAACTAACAGTTCATCCTACACGATACTAGTCGGCCCGAGTTAGTGCATGTCTTGGACCCCAAGACTTACCTCCATGAGCAAGGTAGCACTAGCATGTATAGGAAGGTAGTGGAAAGTACCTCCATGTAGGAGAAAGATATTAAATCTATGGTTGAGCAGCAAGTGAAGGAAGCATTGGCTCAAGCCCTGGGAGGATCATCAGTTCTAAAGGGTAGACCCTACCGGAGGAATTTGATGTAATCTAATATCTCAAGGATTTTGGACCACCTTCCTTCAAGAGTTTTGCAATGCTAGTGGCAGCGACGCTGTGCGATTTTTCCTCTTTGTTAATAGCCTAGCAGGGATAGCTTTTGATTGATATGCTGAACTTTCCAACAGTTCAGTAAAGACATTTACTGTGTTGGAGCAACTCTTTATCAAGAGATTTGCTGGAGCTCAGCAAAGGGTTACTGTTGGCAATCTCGTTGTAACAACACCAGTGAGTCCCTTGTTGACTATATTCTTAGATGGTGTAACTTGAGTATGAAATGCAACCTATTCGACATGCCATTGAGATTCTTCTAAAGAATATCCATGACCCGATCGCCTTCATGCTTAAGGGCTTCACTATCAAAACATTTGAGAAGCTAATCAACAAGGCAACTAGTCTATAAGGAAAGGCCAAATAGTTGCCTTTCAAGACCGTTACAAAACATAGAAGGTCTATGAAGAAAGAAGCCGGAATAATGATAATGATAGATAAGAGCAACCAACTAGATCGTCAGAGACCACGACCAACCTTTGCTTTCACCTCCTCTACCCTGGGGTAGCCCTGCCGGCCTTTCAAGCCTCCATGGCACCATGGCCTCCACCATATCATCGGCAAGCACACATTCCCGGTAGTATGGTCCACACTCTTTTGGATAAACTTAATAAACCTTATTCATTTAAGAGGGAGGTAATCAAGAAGATCTTTAAGAATCTCTTAAAGAAGCCTGATTTTTAGCTACCTGAGCTTAGGAGACTAGAGGAAGTGGGCAAAATCCATGATCCTAACTTTTGCCCCACTGTATGCTAGGTCATGTTTTAGAGGATTGCTTCATATTTAAGGACTAGCTTGAACATAGCTTCTAGATCGGCGCTGTAGTTATCATGAAGGAATACCTTATAGAATAACTATCCAGTTCCATTAGGGTAATCCTTGGGGATACTTGTGATCCTTCCAAACCAAAGAAGGTTGGGATATCTCCTTATCCAAAACCTCTAAAGATTGTAAGATCAAGAAACTTTCTGCGGGTGTGTCTAAAGCTCACTCAAATCAGGAAGGTTGCAAGTTAACTCAGGAAAGGGAGCTTCAGTGGCAGCGGTGGTATGTCACCAGGATAGCAGTAGCTCATCCGAGTCAGCATCCAATCTACCATTACTATCACATGGTGACTTCCCTACTTGACTAGTTCTTCTTCTACTAGTAGAACTCTTGTATTAATAGATAAGGCATCAAATCCCTTACCACTACTTTACTTGATTTTACTTTGTACCTCCTATCAAATCAAGAAAAGAGTAAATAGCTAGCTTGAATTACATCTCATGTCACGATGGGTTGTCTACTTATTCTTAATGATAACTCTTCAAGTCAAAATATTTATAATATGATCTTCTCTTTCGATTGAGTTGGACTTTCTTTATATGTTATGGGGTTCATCTTGAGATAGACTTGGAATCATTTGATTCAGGGTCCCATAGGAAAAGCTAGGTGAGCATGTGCGGTAGAATCTTCCATTACCCTGACAAAGAGATCATTAAAGTCAACCTCCATAGTGGCAAGGTTCTACCTCCTAGGGCATCACCTCAAGATAGAAGGAAACAAGTCATTGGTTCAGAAGATGAAGAAGCCCCTCCACAAGATGCTCCACCCTTGGATATGCTTGTGGAAGATTAGCCCAAGGTGGACTACAATGTCCTCTCTCATCTAAGAAAGTTTATATCTAAGCTAAGGATATATGATGCCCTTGTCTTATCCAAAGAGATGAGGGAATCATTAATCAAGGCTCTCCTTGATCCTAAGATATGCTTAGCTTAGTTGACTGCTATTGGTGAGGAGGCACGTTACAGAAAAGAAGCTCAGGGGATCACTTTCACAGATGAAGACCTTCTTCTTGGGGACTTGGAGCACAACCGTCCCCTCTACATCACAGTTGACATGGACATATTTAGACTTGCCAGAGCTCTCATTAATCTAGGTGCATCGGTGAACATTATGAGTCTAAAGACCCTTGCCTATTTGATGATCGACATCTCCACACTCTGAGAAGATCAGATGATGTTGAGAGGATTCAATGAACAAGGTGAGTGGCTTTAGGTTCCATTGTGTTACCTTTGGAGATAGGTGACTGGAAGACTGAAGCTAAGTTTTACATCATTGATTTGAATACTTTGTTCACTACTTTGCTCGGTAGGCCTTGGATACATTAGAATAAGATAATTCCATCCTCCCTCTATCAGTGCATCAAGTTCAAAAAGGATGGGATTGAATACCATATCAATGGAGATGAAAAGTCATTTTCAATTAGAGAGGTTGAGATTTATGAGGATGCGACCTACTATCTTCCTCAAAACACCCTTTCTCATGAACTTGGACAAAACTCAAATTTGAAAGAAAAAGAAAATGAAGAAAAAGAAAAGGCAAAAGAAAAGAAAGAAAATCCAGTGAACAAGAAGGAATTGAAGAAGAAATAGATGCATATCACATTCCACCCATAGTTCATTCCTTCATATGGACATGTATGGATAGAATGACTCAACCTCCACAGGCGGGAGAAATAGAGGCGTTCGAGGTGGAAGACCCCTAGTTGGCCATCGATAGAGGTTATGTTAGTTCATAGTACCCTACTATTCACATAGACTTGGAATCCAGCTTAGAGGACGGGTTTAATGTGATTAGTATACCAGCCAACCCCTCTCAGTGGGTTCCATTAGAGGTGACTTTTGATCCAAACAGAGATGAAGATCAGGCCTCCAGACAAAGCAAAGTATTCAAATCAGGTTCATGTGAGACTATTAAACAATAGTTGGGAACCTTAGCTCTAACATCACTTTCATCTCAAAAAGTTGAAGGTTTAGTAGTTATGGAAGCCTCTAAGTCTTCCAATGATATGAAGCTGAAGAGAATCTTTTTGGGATCATCCTTCTTAAGTCCTAAAGTTGATGTAGAATTTGAGGAGGATACATTTAAAGAATTAATGGAGTTACCATTTGATTTTTACTCGTCTTGTGTTCATAATCATATACAGAAAGGTTTGGTTCCTCACACTTGGTCTAGGCACATGTCAGAGTACTTTGAGAAGCTATGGAATAATACAGACAGGGAAGCACAATCAAGTGCAAGACTAGGATTGATACAGTGGGTCAACGGCGGCAATGATGGTTGTTACCAATCATTTGGAGTCTGATAGGTTCTTTTCACACAACTTTAACTCTTATGAGAATGTGTGTTTAGAAACCTCAGATGATCCAGGTGATCTCCAAATAAAGAATGCACCTCTGAAATTTGATGAGGAAATCCATTCAACAATTGACAAGCTTAAAGAAATTAACCTCGAGATAAAAGAAAATTCACACCCGACGTACATCAGTTTGTTGCTGAATGAAGAAGAAACCAATGACTTAGTTAGGCTATTGACTGAGTTTAAAGATTACTTCACATGGAGTTATGAATGCAGATTTTTCTCCGTAGTCCACAAGCTAGCAATAGATTGCTACCCTCAAGCAAGCTCAAGCATATCGATTAGAGAAAGCAAATGTGTCATTTGAAGTCAAAAAACCGATCGATGTTTCATCGTGGAAGAAAATATCCTACCGTTAGCTAGTGTCATCCCGCTTAAGAAGAAGAATGGCCAAATTTGCATATGCATCGATTTCGGGGACTTAAACAAGGCATGTCCTAAGGATGAGTTTCCTCTTCCTATACCAGAATTAATGGTGGACATCGCCTCATCTCATGCAGTGTTCCCTTTCATGGATGGGTCATCTGGCTATAACCAAATCAAGATGTCTCCTGAAGATGAAGGAAAAACTACTTTTCAAACCACGATCATAATCTTCTATTATAGGGTCATGCCTTTCGACCTTAAAAATGCTGGTGCTACATACCAAAGGGCCATGACTTAGATCTTCAATGAACTCATCCACCATCAGGTTGAGTGCTACATTGATGATCTAGTAGTCAAGAGCAGAGAAAAGGAAGACCATCTCTTTGACTTGAGAGTAGTTTTCAAATGATTAAGACAATATAATCTCAAAATGAATCCCTTGAAGTGTGCATTCAGAGTAGCTTCAAGAAAATTCCTTGGGTTTGTTATCCGACACTGAGGAATAAAAATAGATCTAGAAAAGATTAAAGTTATCTTAGAAATGCCACCTCCTAAGAGTTTAACTCTACTCATATCCTTCCAAGGACGGCTGACATATCTAAGATGCTTTCTTTCCAACTTATTGGGGAGATGCAAACCATTCTTAACACTTATCAAGAAGGACGTCAAGTTCAAGTAGGATGACAAGTGTCAGCATGCCTTTGAAGATATCAAGCAGTATTTGGTGAAGCGCCGCTTCTAGCAAAGCACCCGTGCACCACTCATCCTCTACACCGCCGCATTGGATGACTCTCTGCTCTACTGTTGATGGAAGGGAAGGAGAATGCTCTCTACTACCTCAGCTATTGTCTTATTCCTGCTGAAGCAAACTATCCACCTATTGAAAAACATTGTCTTGCTTTGATCTTTGCCTCTCAAAAGTTACGACACTACATGCTTTCTAATAAAGTAAAATTGATCTCCAGAACCAATCCATTACAGTATCTCATGACACGGAAAATGCTATCTGGATGTTTGACAGGATCGTTCATGATTCTCTCACAGTTTGATATTACATTCGTACCCCTCTGTGCGGTAAAAGGACAAGCACTAGCAGATTTCTTAGCAACACACCCACTTTCTGTTGATTCTAAGCTTAGTGAAGATCTCCCGGATGAATAAATCATGAACTTAGGGGAGGTTGACAACCACCGATGGGAGATGTATTTTGATGGTGCAGTTTCTTTTCATAAAGGGGAAGCACCATGATCTATTCTTCTAGAAAAGGCAGGGGTAGGAATAGTTCTCCTAACTCCAAATTATGATGTGATGAGATTCTCATACTATCTTTCTAACCTATGCACCAACAATGAAGCTGAGTATGAGGATTTGACTGCTGGTTTGGAGTAAGTCATCACTATCAGTGTCAAGAGCATCAACATCTTTAGGGATTCTCAGTTGATCACCAATCAGATTGCTGAGTCCTACAATGTTCTCAAACCCAAGCTTCGTCATTACCACGAGTATACCATGAAGCTATTGGCCAAAATTCTCGAAGTCACCATCTACAAGGTTTTCCGAGTAGAGAATGTAGTAGCAGATGCTTTGGCCAAGAATTGGCATGCCCAGAAGATGAGTCCATTTCAATATGGGTCCAAAATAGACAAGTCCTATCCCTTTTTGATGCGGAACTCATCGAGAGACTTTCTCTTGAAGGGGAGGTTGCTCTTTCCTATAAGGACAAGGAGCTAGATTGGAGGCAACCATTCATAGATTATTTGAACACCGATAAACTACCTCAAGAAAAGTCACAAGCCCATCAGGTGAAAGAGTTCTCTCCTACGCTCTTGTTGATGGCATCCTGTACTGCCGACCATTTGACCAAATGTGGTTATGCTATTTAGATAAACACGATGCCCATGGCATTGTAACTGAGGTACATTCAGATCTATGTAGGGCGAATCAATTTAGTCTTAAGATGAAGGCGAAGATCAAGAGACTAAGATACTACTGGGCTTCAATGATTATAGTGTGCATGGATATAGCTAGAAGATGCTATCAGTGTTAGGTACACGGTGTGGTCCTCCACCAACCACCCAATATTCTACACCCTACATTGGCCTCTTGACCATTCAAGTGTTGGGGTACTGATATTATGGGTTCGATCGATCCTCTTTCTTTCAAGGGATATTGTTTCATCTTAGCTTCCACCAACTACTTTTCCAAATGGGCAGATGTAATCCCACTCAGAGAGGTCACAGATCAGCATGTGCTTCAATTTTGTAGGAACCATTTTGTATATAGGTTTGGGGTTCCTCGATGAATTATATCTGATAATGGCATTGCATTCAGAAGCACCAAGATCAACAGCTTTTCTAAAAGGCATGGTATAGATTGAAGTTACTCCACCATCTACTACCCCAGAGCAAATGTCATAGTGGAAGCATTCAACAAAACTCTCATCTAAATACTAAAGAAGACTCTTGATGATAACAAGCGACAGTGGAATGAGCAGTTGGTTGAAGCCTTGTGGGCCCACCGCACCACATACCGAACTCCAACTCAATCTACCACATTTTTCTTAGTGTATGGGTCCGAAGCCATTCTACCTTTAGAAGTTCAACTCCTGTCAGTAAGGATAGCATTGGGTAGCAAGATAAATACAGAACAGAATGCAAAGTTATAGTTAGAAGAGCTTGAAGATTTGGAGGAGAGTCACCTACGGGCGTGCTAGAACCTCGAGTTGTACAAGACCAAAATGATTCAAGCTCACAACAAGTTGGTCCGCCCTAGGTCTTTCTGAGTAGGTGAACTTGTGTTTGTCCTAAGGAGAGCAATTTTTGCCCATTAAAAGATGGGAGGAAAGTTTGAACACACTTGGGTGGCTTGGAGGAGAGCCGTGGAAAGCTCTCGGCTATTGAGAGGTTACCTTAAGAAGGTTATCCTCGTAGTCTCTCCTTTCAGTCGAGCCGGTATATACCTCCTCTCTTTTTGAATTCTTTTTCTTAGGTTTACGAGCCTATGTGGGGTACCTTTCGGGTGTGGGAAGGCCCCTATGTCATAGAGAAGGCGTACTAAGGACGATCTTATCAGCTCATTGATTGTAAAGGGGAACGCCCGGTGCTTCGAATTAATGGGCTCTATCTAAAGAAATATTACAAATAAAATAAATCATGTTTGTAAACAATTCTATCAATCAATAAAAATTTAATTCCATTTCATCAAAATCTTCTCTTCTTTCGAACTGTTGTTTACTTATCTTGCGAATCCACCGTGACATGTTTAGGATAGGTGTAAGATTCCCCAAGTGGCATCCTATCCTTGTTTCACAACACAAACACAATCTCCTAGCACTATCAAAATAGGTGTAAGAGAACTTGAGAGGAATCCTATTTTGATTAGCACAACTAAGTTAAGTGTAAGAGAACCCAAGTGACATCCTCTCTTAGTGGGAATTTTTGGTTGGCAACCGTGGCACCATTCAATCAAAATCCCCAAGCATGTTTAAGGTAGGTGTAACAGAACCCGAGCAGCATCTATTACCTTTAACACATGCATAAAAACAAACACAAATCTTTTGATGAGTAAGGCCCCTGTGGCACTCACTCATTAGCTACTCTAGGTCGAGTCAACATGCTACCTCACTACTATGTCACCCCAGTGGTCACTTATTTGGAGGATGTGAGTCCCCACACTTTCTTCTTAACTTGACCATTACAAATCAATGAGCGCCTTGTTAGTATGGTAGACTTCACTGCCCAGCCAATAAGCTACCTTGTGTTGATTTTATTTAAGAAGATGTGAGTCTCTGTGCTTTTATTGAACTAATCATCATGATCTAACTAGGTCGAGTATATTTGAGGTTTAGGATAAGTCCCCCAGAGGCTCCTTTCCTCTTGACTACATCTAAGTTGATATAAGTCCCCCAATGGCATTCACTCTATAGTCACCCTAGGTTGGATAGCACCCCGACCAAAGACGACTATCCGAATGATAGAGGATGTGAGTCCCCGAGCTTTCTTCGTAGGCTGATTGTTGCAAATCGACGGACACCTTAGGTTGGTTGATGTTCGCTATGCTGACAGTGACTCAGTCGGTGGATACACCACTCTTGGCAGATGTAAGTCCCGAGCTTTCTCCTTGAGTTGACCATCAAATACATATTTGATATATGACTGGCCATGTCATCTTCTCCAGGATTTTAGATTAAGCCCTTAGTGGCCCAATCTCTTGCAGGCATTCTACTTGGATCACGTCCTTTACGACCCCATTTAGAAACTACCCGGGTTACTCTTGGATTGGACAGTCCCCCTTTCGTAGTAGCCACCCCTGTGGTTGAAGAATTTATTTAGCGGATGCACAGATTCTCCTTTAGTTCAGTAAATCAGAGATAGGTCTAGGTTGATATAAGCTCCTTCTTAGTTTGATCCCTCACAAATTAACATGGTCCATGATAAAAAAACTAAACAAATTTAATTTGCTTATGGATTAGGAATTCTAGCCCCCAAAGGGCCCCTCTTCCCAAGAAGGTATCCTATCTTTAGGGCAGTGTCAGCAGAACTCCCTATAGGAATTTCCTAACTACCTAAGTTGAGATAAATCCCCAGGTTAGTACTCACTCCGTAGTTGCCCTTAAGTCACGTTCAATCTATTTTGTTACAAGGTACTTACCCAGGCAATCATTCTTCTTTAAAAGATGTAAGGCTATGACGCATTCTTTCTAGCATGATTGTCCCAAACCGACGGGCAGCCTTAGGTCCGGTTTGATTTGTTGCCCAAAGCAACCGATCACCCTAGTGATCTTTTGTAGTGAAAGATGTGAGTCCCTGAGCTTTCTTCCCTTTAATTGATCATTACAAATTGAAAGGAACTCCTTTGGTCGAATAGTTATCCCATCAGCCGGGAAGTTATTCCCTTTGGTTCAGTAAATCAGAGATAGGTCTATGCTGATATAAGCTCCTTCTCAGTGTGATCAATCACAAACTAACAGAATCTATCAAAGCAAATCTAAAAATTAAATTAATCTTGACTCTCTTTGAGTTAATCTTATGTCCCCATTCAATAATACCAAATTGTTGGGTTCAATCTCATTGCCAATAGATTAAATGTCCCTACTTTGGAGGATGTAAGTATACCAAGATTTCTTCCTAGTACAGTTGTTGCATACCGAAAGACATCCCTTCGATGGGCTAGTCCTACTATGTGTTTAGTAGATTTCCCCTTTGGATTGGTAAATCTGAATTAGGTCTAGGCCTCCATGGCTCTTACTCAGTGCAGTCCATCGTAAACCAATAGGGTCCATCTCAAAAATCCAAATCTAGAAATTAAAGCAAATTCAATCCTCTTCCCTAGCGGGACTTAATTAAATAAATCAAAGTTTTTTCCTGGTAAGACTCAAATCAAATCAAACCTCTAATCCCCTTGTGGATGACTTGAACTTGCTTTCCTAGCAGAAGGTTCACATACTCTATCTCTAGTGGATCCCACCTTCCCTCTCTTATGTCCTTGAAATAAGTAGAGCCACATTGTACTAAGTTTTGGATTCCTTCTTCACCTTATGTTAAGACTAGATCATCTATTAGTGCTTGTGATCGTTTGGTGTTGTTGATCATTTCGATCAACACCAATATGTGCGGTGTTCCTTGTCAATCATACCACACTTATTGGACGCCCTTTGTTGACCTCATTTTTAGGAAGAGCTCTCAACCCCACCATCTTAGACATAGGACTTCTCTTATATTTTTAGGTATCCTTAGTCTTAAGACACATCTAGTGATTAGGTGGATACTCAACCTAACCCTAGAGACTTACAAGAGTTATCCATAGGAATAGATCATGCCTTAGAGGTGTTAGGAAAATCTGTCTACCCTATAGCTTGAACCACATTCCTTACTTCCTTCCTTCAAGTCAAACTCCAAATCAAATCAACATCAAACCTAAATCAATTCCAACCTAATTGATTTTCTCCAAACTCAAATCAATGCCAAATGATTGAAATTCATGATTGAAATCCAAAATTTAAATTCCTAATTCCAAATATTTCCTAAGTCCTTAATTTCCCTCTTAAGGACTTAGCCTAGATCATCTTCAAATCAATTCAAACTCATAAAATTTTCTCACAACTCATTTATATTCTCATTTATATTCGCATATATAAATGAAATATAAATTCAAGTCAATCAAACTAAATTCAAAAATCAAATTCCAAATTCCAAATCTTGCCTAAGTCCTTTGATTTCCCTTCATGGACTTAGCCTAAATCAAATCTAAATCAATTCAAATTAATGAAATTTCTCATAACTCATTTATATTCACATATATAAATGAAATATAAATTCAAATCAGTCAGACTAAATGCAATAGTCAAATCAAAATTCACAAATCTTTCCTAAGTCACTTTGATTTCCTTTTAAGGACTTAGCTTAGATCATGTTCAAATCACTTCAAACTCATGAAATTTTCTCATAACCCATTTATATTCTCATTTATATTCATATATATATAAATGAAATATAAATTCAAACAACCTGAACCAACTCCAAAAATCAAACTCAAATTTAATCAAAATACAACCTAAGCATTTCAAGTCAAAATCTTGAACTTATCCAAATCAATTTCAAATCAAGCCAAACCCTTGATTTTCCTTCATGATTCAATCAATCTTTCAATCATGAATCCATATATAAATACAAAGTTCAGTCACTTAACTAAAACTCAATTCAAAAATTAAGCCAAAATCTATTTTATGTTCACTCTTTTGAACTTGAAATTGTCAGTTACGTATTTACTCATTTGACTTCAAATCTCTTGCAAATGGATTTATATTTCAAGCATAAGTCCATATGTAAGTTCAATCAAACTCAAATCAAGCTTTGACCATTTGACCCACTTAGGCTCACTTGACCCAAAGTGACCTAAGTACCTATGAGCAAATTCTAATCCTAACCAATTTGGATTGAACTAAGCCCACCTAAACTTCTCATCATGATCAACAATCATCATGAGATGATCAATCACTCAAATTGGGTCAAACCAAGTCAGCTTAGCCAAAATGAAACCCAACATAGCCAAAATTTACCATAGGCCAAATTGATTGAAACCAATGATCTAAGTTTATTCATGATCAATGTTCAAACTTGACTAAGTCAACATTTGAGCCTAACCTAGCTCAATTGGCCACTTGACCCAAGTTGACCCAACTTGACCTAAAAAGTCAAAATGTGTCAAAACTTGATCTAAATCAAATTAATTGAAACCAATGGGTCAAGTTCATTCCAAAATAAATGTTGAACTTGACCAAAACACCAATTGGCTAACTAGACCCAACCTAGCCCAATTGACCATGAACCCAACTTGACATAAAGGGTCAAATTGAGTCACATTCAAACTTAACCAAAATTGATTAGAGACAAAGATACCAATCCCTTTCATATGACCAACCAAACCTAAACCTACCCATGACCTAGCTCAAATAGGTTAAATGGGTCAAATTGGTCAACTTGTCCCATTTGACCTAAATGACATCATATGAACCAAATTCAAACCTAAACTAAATTGAATCAAACCAAAGCCACCAAAACATTTCAAATGGTCATATGAACTTGACTGAACCCTTAGTTTGACCCAATTTGACCATTTTGTCAACTTGACATAAGTTGACCCATTTTGATCTAAATGGGTCAACATGAGCGAAATCACATAAAACCAACTCCAAATCCAATGAAACTTTGCCAAACCTATTTTCTCATCATATCAAACACAAATAGAAATCAAGGTCAAATAACCATTTTACCTGTAGGCCATAGGTAAATTTTGGCCAAATCCATTTGGAATTTGGTCAAATCCTCTCCATAACCACTTAGCATTCTCTTAGTGGATCTAGTGAATACTAGGGAGTATGGTTCTCCCAACCCAATGGGTTTGGGTCAGCCCAACTTAACCCAATGGCCAAACTGACCACTCCCATTGAAATGGCCACATGGAAATCCTCCTTACACTGAATTCAAGCACATGGCCACCTCACCCACTCCTTCTCTAGCCAAAATTGAACCACATGGAATTCAAAATAGCCTAACCAACTCATTGCATTAGGTGTATTGATCAAAAATGGCACAATCTTTCTTAGCCGTTCGATTACTAAAGGGGGAGATACACTCCCCTTAATTCAATTCAATCTTCACTCTCCCTCAATCGATTGAAGCATAGTAACTCAGAGCAAACCTTAAAGAGTCTTCTCCCAACTAGAGAGAGCTTGAAACTTGATTTTTCTCAATTTTCATCACTTGAAATAGGGGAGCTCCACTGAAATTTGAAGTTACTCCACACCCAACATCAAGCCAATTCCTTCTTCAAGCTCCATCAAAGGACTAAGTCGAACTTGCCCAAGCTCCATCCTAAAATCCAAAGCAAGGGAGGATCCAGTTCGATCAAGGCTGAGCTCAAGGCAAAGAGGAGCTGACCCGTAGAAGCATCCACTCAATTTCAAAGCCTCCAAACTTCAGCAAAGTTTCATCTTAACTGGACTGTGGTGAAAAATTCTTATAAGGGAGTCGCCTTTCAAATCCGTGGAGAGAAAAGAAAGAGGATACCCTTACAAAAATTCATCTTGGTAAGATGCCATGCAGATCTGTAGATGTAATTATTCAGGTGATCTGATACGTCATCAAGGTATAGTGTACTATCTCGAAAGACATAAGTCACTACCTTTAATGGAACCAATAACCTTAATAAGGACTCCCAAGGATGATGGGTCTGCAAATGTACCAGAGATTCTTTCCATACTTTATATGGAAAACTAAAGCGTGGTTTATTTTTAATCGGGTTCATTAAGTTCCCTATAGGGGCAAGCCCCTATAGTTAATTACATCCTAAAGGACAAGATCCTTTAGGAAAATTCTCGATTAAGGTAAATGATCGTTGTCTCTGAAGATTTCAATAGAAAAGACTATCAATCGATTGGTTTATATTTTTGAAGATCAAATGGGATCGATCAAAAGAGGGAGTTATTATCGAAGCTAAAATGGGAATAAGTAGGAGATGCTCACGATGTTAGGAAACCTAGCGAGCATCTCAAACTATCCTAAAATTGGGCTTTATATTTTAGAAATTGATTTAGTTTGTTTGAGTTGTAATTTTCATAAGAAATTTAAGACTTAAGATTCCTTAACACAAGATTAAGGAAATTCCTAAGAGATGAGAAATTATGCTTATGGTCCATAAAGGGGAGAAGCAACCTCAGAACCTAAATCTAGGGATCTTTGGTGAGGGCCGGAAGCACAATCTAAATCTAAGGTGAAAATGTGTAATTGGTTTGCCTCCACAAGAGAGGAAAAATCACCTGACAGCTTGGACTTACAACTGCATTGGGGTGGCCGCCAACCATCTCCTCCTATGATTTTTAAATACATGTAGGCAAGTCTTTATGTTTATGCAAGATAGCTAGGCTATTTTTATTTAGAAAGAGACTAAGTCCTTAAACTCACTCTCTAAAGAGACTAGATAATGTAAAGGGTATGCTTCAAATGACCTAAATCTAATGCATTTCAAATTTCATTTTATTTCATTTTTGGATAATCAATTTGACTCAGGCTAATAGGACCTTTATGACTAATGCATGAGAAAATAGATTGTTGTCCAAAATCAGCTAGAATTTTAGGAGGTGAGTTTCCACCACGATCCTCAAAGGTCAAGCCGAGTTCTTTGGCAAAGATGAAAGCCATCTAATCAAGAGTGAAATAAGATGCAGTTGTGCATGATATTATAAAGAAAAGAACTCATCCACCTAAGGGGTTTCTAATTCTTTTATCTTGATTTTTAATCTTAAGCTTTAGGTGAGGTTATGAGTTGTTTAGTTTTATTTCAAGTTGTTAAGTTGGGTAAAAAATTTATTTTTCCTAATGAGCCTAATCCCCATCTAGGCCATACAAAAAGTAAGGAAGAAACTAGGAAAATCATACCACTTAATGCGCAAGTTAAATAAACATCAAATAATTTATAAAACTAGCAAAAAGAATAAATGACCATTTATGGTCAGGTACCACCTCACAAACCCAAATTACAAATGAATTAAATTATAATTAAGAAAAAGGAATTCATTGTTATGGGGGGTCTTCAAGCTTTATTCTTCTTTCTCCTTTCTTCTTTCTTTCTTTCTTCTTTCTTTCTTTGGATCTTTCTTTGGATGGTTGAGTGGTAGATGCTCCAAGGCTTCACATGGTACATAAGATGAGATCTTATGACCAATGTTCATCCTAATCTCCCATAACAAATCATTCCAACAATTCTAAATATACAAACTTTTACATGAAAAGGAAAAAGCATAAATCTAACTAACACCTGCAAAATAAATGTTAGTCAAATCACACCACACAAATCCCAAGCATGTATATTAAACTTATCACCCCACATGGGTGACTAAGTCCAACTGACCTATGGATTATGCTAAGGGGTATACACACTACAAGTAAGAAACATTTATATATTTTTTATTTATGATAGCGCCCCTTTAGCACAATCCCCTGCAGAAAAGAATAGTTAAACTAAGCACATCCTACCATTCATTCTATGAGCATACACGCTAACACCCAGTCTAAAACATTTATCATAAAACAAAACATAATAGCAAGCCATGCATCGATCTAACCTAAAGCTGGAAGTGGTACTTAGGCTAAGGTGAGTGCTTTAAAGGTTTGTGTGGCATGCTTAGTTTAGGACTTTAGGTTTGAATTTCCTAAGTGTGAAAGTTATGTTAAACTTAAAGGAGGGTTTCGTTTAAGTTGTTTAATAATTTTGGGTTATTTTTATTTCATATTTTAATTTGGTTTAAGTGAAACCTACAATTAATTACTAAGTTATAAAGAGAGGGAACAAGAAGAGGACTTCACTTTCCTTCCCTAATCCTTAAGTAATTTCTAAGGTAAGTTCACATTTTAAGTTCATTTAGGTGAATGTTTTAATTACATATTTTAATTAATCCTAAGTTTAGATCAACTCTAAATAAACCTATTCAAAATGAAATACATTTTAAGATTAAGAAAAATGAATCAAAACGTTCCAGTTACATATGCATTAATTCTCCCCAACATATATAACATGCATATGGATGGATCCTAAACATATATATACATGCAAATGAGAGTAGTTAACATACTTTATGATGCATGCTAAGTAATTCATTTAAGAAAATTTGGAAGTTAAACATGTATGATTTTTCTTAAGTAGAAAAGGTTTTCTTTCTCCAAAATTTCATATACATGCATGAAAGAAGGAAAAGCATAAGTGAGTACAACACCATTGTTAACCAGAGGTGTAAGGTATAAGATCTACTTAGGGCTACTTAAAGCCTCGTAACCTCGGGGTTGTCAAGATGGATATATCACTTTCCTTAAGTACTAACATGCATATAAAAGAAATAAAGTGGAAAAGGAATATGGAAAAGTTTGCATAATGATTTCATTTTTGTTTATGCAATTTATTCATGCAAGTATAGGCAACCATTCTTAAGTTAGAGCATAGATATGAATAGGGTTTGGAATTAAGTAAGTGTTGGGTTCTCTTCAAATGAACCCTACATCTTACGAACCCATATTCAAAATTATGCTAACATAAGATAGGAAAGAAAGGCTATACTAAACATGCTTTATACTTCATCACATGCAAGCTAATAATTAATATATAAATAGCACACTTTAGATTTGATGTTTCATTTATAGATTTTGAAAATGTTTTGGATTTAGTAGTGATAATAGCCATTCATATTTTTCTTTAACCAACACATGCACATTTGACATAAAGTAAACAATATCATTTTAAAACTTTGAAAACATGAAATCATGGATTCATAAGTCATTTGGCATACAATTTAACATGTTGGAAAAGATCTAAGGTAATGTAATCACATGAACAAACTCACTTTACTTAATTCCTAAAGATATTCTTAAAGATTAAGAAAACTTAGAATAAATCAAAGTGAATTTCAAAATAATTTTGGTTTGTTTGAAGTTTGATTTAATTTTAAAAGGGTGAGATTAGATTACTGTTCCTAACCCATCCCCACATATGTTTTGCTTTTAGTTTAATTTTTAGATAATTAAATCAATTTTAAACATTGATTAGGTTAGGGTATGCATTACGTGGCTTAATTAACCCTTACCTACACCACCTTATAAAAATTAACTAAGTAATTATGAGCCAATGAGATGACATAAAACCCACAAGGTATGTAAATTTGCAATTCACTTAGTAATGAAAAGGCCTTATGCAATATGGCTCACAATTAAAAGTTAATTAAGCTAAGGGGTTTAGCTTAAGTACTTTTAAAACACCCCTTCACACTTATGAAAGGGGTTTTAATCTCCTTAGTTAGACTTAGGCTATTGTACACCTAAGAATCTACCCAAGGTAGATTAATTAAGTTTTAGAGGTTTTTAAAATTTTTTAAAAATTATTTAAAGGGGTAATTAATGAATTAACCCTTAATTAAGAATGGGATTAAGGAAAGAAAGTGGGTTTAGGGAATAGCTTATGGGAAATTTCCCAAAATTATTTCATAAAACCCCTACTTGTTGGATCTAACCTTAATCCAACTTAATCACAGAGAAAATCCACTAATTATACCTTAATTACCCTTAATTACATGAAGAGGGTAATTAGGGAATGAGCTAGAAATTTTCCTAATCAATGCCTCAATAAATCTCAAGATAATTAGGGGAGGTAGAGGTCATCTCCTAAAATGAACTCAAGAAGTTTGAGATTAATTAGTGACTTAATTAGAAAGTAATTAGCTAATTAACATTCCTAAAGACACTAAAATTTAGAGAAAAAGGGAAATCAAAATGCATTGAATACAATTTTAGAATATTCTTGAAGGAATTATCTATCTAAGGCATTTTCCTTTTATTTTTCTAATTTTTTTATGAGGAGTTATGATTTTTGGAAAATATAAGATTAATTAGGAATTAATTAGTTAAATAACTAATCCCCCCTTAATATCGAATCCATGGCGCGATGCGTGGCGGCGACGGTCAGTGCACTTTACACACATCGCGCCATGAGCCCCTCTTTAAATTGTCACATCAGGGGAACGACGGTGGTGGACGTGCATTTACCCTTAGCCGTCTGATCAAAGATCGAACGGCTGAGGATACACCCGCAGTTAATAAATCGAATAAGGGATTAAAAATTTGCTTAATAATCTCAGCCGTCCATCAAAAAATGCATGGATGGATGGCTGAGATGGGCTGAGTTCTTTCCTGCAGAGGAATCTGAGCCATTCACAATCCAAGGGAAGATCCAAGCCCAATCCTTCATGAATTAAATCAAGACTCAACCCACACCATCTAAGGGACCAAAGCGGCCAATCCAACAGCTAAAATTTTAGTGAATTAGGGGGAGTATATCTCTCCCTTGAATGATCGGATGATTAACTATGGACTTGCCATTTTGATCCAATTAATCATAGGCTGAGGGCTGCTTGATTAGTTAGGAGTGTGCACATGGTCGGTTTGAGCCAAGGAGTGGATTGCCAACCTTTTATATGCATCCAATTGAGGTTTGGGGGGAGTTTGAATTTTCAATTTCAAGCCTACGGGTTAGGTTTGGTCCATGGGCCAAATGGATTGACCCAAACCCATTGGGTTGGGTGCACCACTCATCACTAGGTCCCCTTGAGATTTTAGGAGAGCCTCAAGTGTTTGTGATGAGTGCATGACCAAAATACCCATGGGCTAGGCCAAAATTTGTTCTATGGCCTAGGGGTATAATGGTCATTTTGCTATTTTTTGAATTTGGGTATGTTTGGTATGTTGAAAAAATAGGTTGGGCCAAGTTTCAATGGATTTGGAATCCATTTGATAAGGTTTGGCTCATGTTGACCCATTTAGGTCAAAATGGGTCAACTTTGGTCAAGTTGACCAATAGGTCAAATTCGGTCAAACTAAGGGTTGGGTCAAGTTCATATGACCATTTGAAATGTTTTGGTGCCTTTAGTTTGGTTCAATTTGGTATAGATTAGGTTTTGGCTCATATGGCCCATTTAGGTCAAATGGGTCAAGTTGACATATTTGGGTTAGGTTAAGGGTAGGTTTAGGTTTGGTTAGTCATATGGAGTGGATTGGTATCTTCATTTCCAATCAATTTGGGTTAAGTTCAATTTTGGCTCAACATGACCCCTTTAGGTCATGTTGTCTGGTCTAGGTCAATTTGGGTTGGGTCTAGTTATTGAGGCTTTGATCAAGTTCCACAAGTGATTTGGAATGGACTTGACCCATTGGTTCCAATCAATTTGGCTTAGATCAAGCTTTGACACATTTTGGCCCTTTAGGTCAAAATGGGTCAACTGGGCCAAATGGACTAGATTAGGCACAAAGGTTGACTTGGTCAAGTTCAACATAGGTCATGAGTGAACTCGGATCAATGGTTTCAATCAATTTGGCCTATAGTGGAATTTGGCTATGTTAGGTTTCATTTTAGGTTAAGTGTTGACTTAGTCAACCCTTATGTTTGACTTAGTTTGACCCAATTTGATTGATTGATCATCCCATGATGATTGTTGATCATGGTGAGAGACAAATATGAGTTTGGTTCAATCCAATTTAGTTAGGATCAAAAGTTAGCTTATAAGGATACTTTAGGTCACTTTGGGTCAAGTGAGCCTAAGTGGGTCAAATGGCTTGGTCAAAATTTGATTTGAAGTTGATTGATCTTGTATATGGACTTATGATTGAAATATATATCCATTTACAAGAGGTTTGAAGTCAAATGGATTTTGATCCATTTGAAAATCTCATATTCAAAGGAAGAATATGAATGAGTTTTGGGTTTGATCTTTTTGATTTAGGTTTTGATTGAAGGATTGAGGTTTGGATTTATATATGGACTCATGATTGTAGGATTGATTGAACCATGAGAGAAAATCAAGAGTTTGGCTTGATTTGAATTGATCTTGGCTAAGTTTAAGATTTTGACTTGTAAGGCTTAGATTTGATTTTGATTTGATTTGAGTGCGATATTTAAAGTTGGTTTTGATTGTTTGAATTTATATTTCATTTATATATGTGATTACAAATGTGAATATAAATTGATCTCGTGAAAATTTCAAGGGTTTGAAAGAGTTTAATCATGATTTGTAGTTAAATCCATTAAAGGGAATTTAAAAGATTTAATTGAATTTTTATTTTAAAAGTTAATTTTTGACTTGGATTTGATTGATTTATGTTTGTATTTCATTTATATATGAGAACATAAATGAGAATACAAATATATTTGAGAAAATCCCATGAGTTTGAAGTGGTTTGATCAAAATAAATTAATTTAAAGGATTTAAGGAATTTGAATTTGAGTTTATATTTTATTTTTTATTTATATATGAAAATATAAATGAGGATATAAATTGATGTTGAGAAAATCCCAAGGTTTTGAGTGGGTTTGATCAAGGTTTCGAGTTGATTTTGGCTAAATCCTTTAATGAGAAATTAAAGGAATTTAGGAAAATTTTCATAAATTGTTTAGAAATTTTAAATTTGATTTTATGGATTTGAATTTATATTTCATTTATATATGTAAATACAAATGAAAATATAAATGGATCATGAGAAAATTTTAAAGATTTGAATAGGTTTGGTCAAGATTTTGGCTAAGTCCTTAAGAACGGGTTAAGGACGTAGGAAATTTTGACTTAGGGATTTTTGATGGAATTTGATCATGGTTTTCAATCATGGATTTCAATCATGGAATTGAATCATGGAATTGAATCATGAAATTTGTTTGGAGTTTGAGAAAATCAAATAGAATTGATTTGGAGTTTGACTTGAAAGAAGGAAAGTGAGGAAAGGTTTAGGCTAAGGGTAGGAGATTTTCCTAACACCCCTAAGATATGACCTACTCCTATGGCTAACTCTTCTAAGTCTTCTAGGGCTAGGGGAGAGTGTCCACCTAATCACTAAATGTGTCTTAAGACTAATGAACTCTTAAAGTCTAAGAGGAATCCTATGTCTAAGAAGGAGGTGTTGAGAACTGATTCTAAAAATGAGGTTAACATGGACAGAGCTTCTCCAAGGGAATCGAGCGCCGGTGATCAACTCTGAGGTATGCCATTTTTTCAAGCTTAAGTTCAATGCATGTTGGTCCTTTGTGAAGTGAATTTCAATCCTAGGTTGATCTAGCCGTTAGATGTTCTTGTACTCATGCTTAGATGGTGTGGGTTGATTTTCATTCCAATCCGAGCTCAATCGAGCTTTGATCATGGATTTAAAGATGGATGGATCTCCTTGCTCACAGAGAGTGGCAGGGATGAATCTCTGGCCATCCATCCATGCATTTTGGATGGATGACTGAGATTAAAACACATAACACCCATAATTTCTTCCCTTAGATCCGCATCTTTAATCTCAACCGTCTGATCCTTGATTGGATGGCGAGGGAAAGCGTAAATCATCGCGATCACTATGATGTGATGGGTTAAGTATCCCATCATGCCATGTGTGTAAGAAAGCACGTCGATGGCACCGATGCGTGAGGATTAATAATATAATTAGGGATTATTTAATTTTTAATTAATTACCAACTCTTCCTAAATTCATATATAAGTGTAGAAAAATCAAAAAATATGACATAAACTGCATATGAAAGATAATTGAACATAGAATATTTTAAAATTAATTTTAATTGATTTTGAATAGTTCTTCTCTCCGAATTTGGGTTTTATTGGGAATGTTAATTTCCTAATTACTCTTTAATTACTCCTTTGATTAATACCAAATATTTTGTGCTTGATTAGTGGGATGACTCCTGCCTCCCCTAATTTGTTTAGAATTTATTAGTGGCTTAATTAGGAGCATTGCTAATTCATTCCTTAATCACTCCCTTAAAATAATTAGGCTTAATTAAGGGAATAATTAATGGTTTAACCCTCTGATTGGGTCAATTAAGTTTTGATTAAGTGAATGTGAGGTTTAGGGAATAATTTTGGGATACTTTCCTTAAAATATTCCCTAAACCCCCTTTTCTTCCTTAGTCCATCCTTAATTAAAGGTTAATTCACTTATTACCTGTTAATTAATTTCATAAAATTCTAAAACCTTCCAAAACTCAATTAATCTATCTCAAATAGATGCTTAGGTGTTTAAGAGCCTAAGTACATTAAGAAAATCAAAATCCAACTCACATTTGTTGAGGGGTTATGAAATTACTGAAGCTAAACCCCTTAGTTTAATTAATCATTAATCATGAGCCAAATTGCATTAGGCCTTTTTATTCCTAGGTGCATTAAAAATTTAAATTCCTTGTTAGATTTTATGTCATCTCATTGGCTCATAATTATTTGATTAAATATACTAAAGTGGTATAGGTAAGGGGTAATTAGTACACTTAATTCATACCTTAACCTAAGCAAAATATAAATGGATCTAATCCTCTAAAAATTGAACTTAAATATCATACACATGTGGGAATGGGTTAAGAACAGCAAACTCACCTTATATTTCTCAAATTAAATCAAACTCAAAACAAAACCAAACCTTCTTTAAAAAAATGATTTGCTTTAAGCTTTATTATTTCATGAGATTGTCTTTAGGAATTAATTAGGGTGAATGTGTTTACATGATCTCATCATTTTAGTTCCTTCCCAACATGCTAAATGTGTATGTCATATAAATTTCATGCATTCATTCTTTTCAAAATTAAAAAATAAAATAAAATGAAAGTGAAATCTTTCTTTTATGTCAAATTGCATGTTTTGGCTAAAATAGGAATATGAGTGGCTATTATCACTATTAAATCCAAATTATTTTTAAAATATATGAATCAATTACCAAACTGAAAGTGTGTTACTTATATTTTATTTATAAGCTTGTAGTAAAATATAAGGATGTTAGTGTAGTTTTCCTTCTCCCCTCTTTTAGTATAGTTTTGAATAGGATTTGGTAAAGTGTTTAGTTCATTTGAAAAAACATAACACTTGCTTAATTTCATTTCTTATTCATTCATATGCGATTACTTAAGAAGGATATCCACACTTGTACATAAAAATTGCATAAACAAAACAAACAATCAGGTATAAACTTATGCATTTTTCTTTTCCCTTCATTTCTTTTGTACATAATCTTGTATTTAAGGAAAGTGGTATATCAGTCTGGACAACCCCAGGATTGCAAGGATTTAAGTAGCCCTAAGTAGGCATTGTACCTTACACCCCTGGTTAACAATGACGTAGTACTCACTTATGCCTTTCATACATACATGTGTGTATGTGAAGAATGGATAAGAAAACCTCTCTCCTATTTAATGAAAATCATGCATCATAAGCATTCAAATTCTCTTGAGTAATTCACTTAGCATTCATCATAAAGTATGCTAAATATTTTTATTTGTATGTATAGATATGCTTAGGGCTCATTCATATGTATGTTATATATGTTGAGAAAGAAATAACGTGATGTATGTTTTGTGATTTTAATTCACTTCACTTAATCTTAAAATGCCTTTCTTTCTGAATAGTTTTATTTAGAGTTCATCTAAACTTAAGATTAATTAAAACACATAATAATACATTCACCAAACAAAACTAAACATGAATCCACTTTAGAAATCACTTAAGGTAGGGAAGGAAAGAGAAGTTCTCTTCTCTTTTCCCTCTCTTTAAAACTTAGTAATTAATTGTAGGATTCATTTAAACCAAAACAAAATACAAAATAAAATCAACCCAAATAAACTAAACACTTAAATGAAATAACCCATGATGAACATCTTCACACTTAGAAAACCCAAACCTTAAAACCATAGCTAAACATACCACACAAACCTTCTAAAGCACACACATTAGGCAAACTCACCACTTCTAGATTTAGGTTAGGGCGGTGCATGACTTGATGTTTTGCTTTTTATTCTGTGATGTTCTATTTTAGTTTGGATGTTAGGGTGAATATTCATAGAATGAATTGTAGGATGGTTTAGTCTAATCATTGTCATCTGTAGGGGATTTTGCTTAAGGGGCACTGTAATAAAAATATAACTGCTTTTGCTGTGCAGGTGCTCTTACCCCTAAGCATAATCTAATAAGCCAGGTAGACTTGGTTTTCTATGTATGGGGTGCTAAGTCCAATATACATGCATGGGATTTGTATGATTTGTTTAGCTAATCTCTATTATGCAGGTGCTAGTTAGATTTACTTATTCTTTTCATGTATTTTTGCAATTAGGATTTTGGAATATTTGTTATGGGGGATTAGGATGAGCATTGGTCATAACATCTCATCTTATCCACCATGAGAAGCCTTTGGAGCAACCACCTTCCATCCAAAAGAATGAAGCAAAGAAGAAAGAATAAAAGAAGAAAAGAAGAAGAAAGAAGAAAAGAAGAAGAAAGAAGAAAAGAAGAAGAAAGAAGAAAAGATGAAAGAAGAAACGAAGACCCTCATAACAATGAATTCTTTGCTTAATTGTACTTAATTCATTTGTAATCTGGATTGTATAGGGGTAGAGCTCGGCTACCCAATTTATTTTTGGGTTTGTACGGTGGTGCTCGACCATAAATGCCCTCTTATTCTTTTACGTTAGGTTTATAAATTGATTGATGATTTGTTTAGCTTGTGTACTAAGATGACATCTTTTTCCTATTTTCTTCCTTGCTTGATGTATGGCCTGGATGTGGATTAGGCTCTTAGGGAAAAATAAATCTTCTACCAAATTTAATAATTCAAAAATTAAAATAAAGAACTTATAACCTCACCTAAATACTTAGGCTAAAAATCAATATAAAAGAATTAGCAACCCCTTAGCTGGATGAGTATTTATTTTATAACATCATGCACAAATGCATCTTATTTTCACTCTTGATTGGAGGGCTTCCACTTTTGCCAAAGAAACTTGGCTTGACCTTTGAGAGCCATGGTGGAAATACACCTCCTCCATTCTCACTGAATTTGGCCAATAATCTTACTTCTCATGCATTAGGCATATGAATCCTATAAGCCTAAGTCAAATGATTGTCCAAAAATAAAAATAACATGTAATATGATTTGCATTAGATTTAGGTCATTTGAAGCATGCCCTTACATGATCTAGTCTCTTTAGGTAGTGAGTTTAAGGACTTAGTTTTTTTTTTCTAAATAAATAACAACCTAGATATCTTGTAAAAAGCATATGACTTGCTTACATGAATTTAAAATCATAGGAGGAGTTAGTTGGCGGCCACCCATAGGCAGTTGTAAGTCAAAGCAGTCGGGTTGTTTGTCCTCTCTTATGGTGGCAAACCACATACCCATTTTTAGCTTTAGATTTAGGTCATGCTTTTGGCCTTCGCCCAAGCTCCCTAGATTTAGGTTCTCAGGTTGCGTCTCCCTTCTATAGGCCATAAGCATAAATCCTCACCTCTTAAGCATTTCCATAACCTTGGGTTGTGGAATCATAAGCCCTAAACTTCTAAGAAAAAGTCAACTCAAATGAATAATTCAATTTCAAAAATGTAAAGCCCAACCATAGGATAGTTTGAGATGCTCGTTAGGATTCCTAACATCGTGAGCATCTCCTACTTAACTTCCTTTGGCTTGATAATAACTCCCTCTTTTTGATCAATCCCCTTTAATACTAATCAATTGATAGTCCTACCTATTGAAATCTTTAGAGATAATAATCATTTACCTTAACCGAGAGTATTCCTAAGGGATCTCATTCCTTAAAATGTAATTAACTATGGAGGCTTGCCTGGGAACTTCAGTTTAAAATAAACCCTACTTTACTTTTCATGTAAAGTAGGGAAGAATCTTTACATATCTGATTATCTTTAGAGTCATTGTTGAGGTGATTAGGTCCATTGTAGGGTGGTGACTTCTATCTTTCGAGATAGTACACCTCTCCTCAGTGTTGTATCGATCACCCTCAATAAGAATATCTGCGAATCTATGTGGTGTCAAAAATGCATAAATAGAAGAAGATGTATATTTCCATCATCATTTTTATCCCGCATAGAGTGAAGATGGAAGTATATATTTTACTTCTTTAGAAATTTTGCAACATATAAAAATTTTACAACACTTTCATCTTCCAAAGTAGGGATTAATCGCTAGGGTGATCAGTTGGTAACACAATGAATCAAACCCAACCTAAGGCTAGCTACTGAGTGAATGCTGCTGGAGGACTTAAATCAGCTCAAAGATAGTCAAAATTAATTTCATTTTTTAATTATATTTGATGGATCCCATCATTTTGTGATGGACTGCACTGAGTAGAGGATATGGTGCCATGATCTACTTTAGATTTATCAATCCAAAAGGAGTAGCTTCCCGGTCGACAGGAGAACTATCCAACCAAAGGGGTGCTGTTCAGTTTGCAATGGCTGATTCAAGGAAGAAAGCTCAGGGACTCACATCTTTCTTGATTAAAAGACCACTAGGGAGACACATTAGCGAGGTAACATGTCAACTCAACCTAAGGCTGCCCGTCAATTTATGACAGTCATGATAGACAGAATACGTAGTAGACTCATATCTTCCGAAGTGAAATGACCACCAGGGTAATCTATTTGTGGCAAAATAGATTGAACCCGACCTAAGGGTGACTACTGAGAGAGTCCAGACCCGGGGACTTATCTTTACTCAAGAGCAATCAAGCAATTCCTGTAAGGAGTTCTGCTAAGACTGCCCTAAAGATAGGATGCCTGCTTGGGAAAGGGGCCACTGGGGGCTTTAATTCCTAATCCACAAGCTAATTAATTTCTTTATTTTATTTATTTGTTTATCATGGACCCTATTGATTTGTGAGGGATCATACTGAGAATGAGCTTATATTAGCCTAGACCTATCTGATTCTTGAACTAAGGGAGAATCACATCGTTGAACAAATTCTTTAATGGTGGCTACTAGGAAAGGGGCGTCCAATCCAAGAGTAACTGGGTGTAAATGGGGTCAGGATGTGATTCAAATAGAGTGCCCGCATGGAAAGGGGCCACTAAGGGCTTTATCCAAAGCCCTAGAGATTAAAATTTGCATAGGTATTCGGTGGCCAACTCAAGGAGAAAGCATGGGGACTCACATCTACTAAGAGTGGTATATCCACCAGGTGAGTTATTGCCAGCATAGCGAACATCAACCAACCTAAAGTGCTCTTCAGTTACCGACAATCAGCCTAGGAAGAAAGCATCGAGGACTCACATCTTTCTACTGCATAACTAATTATCGGGATAATCAGTCTTCGGCTCGATAGGTGGTATCCGACCTAGGACGACTACCGAGTAAATGTTAGGGGACTCGTATCAACTCAAAAAGTAGTCAAGAGGAAAGGAGCCTCTGGGGGACTTATCCTAAACCTCAAGTATACTCAACCTAGTCAGTACATGATGGCTAGTTCAAGAAAAAATCTTGTAGACTTACATCCTCTTAAATAGAGTTAACATGAGGTAGCTTACTGGCTATGCAGTGAAGTCTACCAAACTAACAAGGCCCTCGTTGGTTTGCAATGGTCAAGTCAGGAAGAAAATGCGGGGACTCACATCCACCCCAAGTGACCACTAGGGTGATGTACTAGCAAGTTAGTATGTTAGCCCGACCTAGAGCAGCTAATGTGTGAGTGCCATAGGGTGTTTGTTCCCACATCAAAATAGCCTGAGACAAAATATATGTATTTGTTCTTGTGCTTGTGTTAAAGGGAATAGGACGCCGCTTGGGTTATCTTACACCTACTTTAAATACATTGGAGATTTTGATGAAATGGTGCCACGGATGGTAGTTGCGATTCCACCAAGAAAGGATATCGCTTGGGTTCTCTTACACCTAACTTAGTTGTATCGAAATAGGATGCTTCTTGGGTTTTCTTACACCTATTCTAGTAGCACTAGGGAATTGTGTTTAATTGTGTTCCTGTTGTGAAAGAAGGATAAGATGCCTCTTGGGTTCTCTTACACCTATCCTAAACACGTCGTGGCAGATTGACAAATAAGCAAACAATGTTTCGAAAGAAGAGAGTATTTTGATGAATTGGATTAGAATTTTGGATGATAATTATTTTCAAACATATTTTTATGGGTAATATTTATTCAAATAGAGCCCATTAATTGGAAGCATTGGGTGTTCTCCTTTACAGTCAATAAGATGATAAGATCCTCCTTGTTAGGCCTTCTCTATGGAAAAGGAGTCTTCCCAAGTGGGTTCAAACTTGCCCCTCATCTTTCAACGGGCAATAATTGGTCTCTGTAGAACTAAAACAAGCTCTTCTATTTGGAAAGCTCTAGGACAGACCAGCTTGTTGTGAGCTTGAATCATTTTGGCTTTGTACGACTTGAGGTTCTAGCACGCTCGTAGGCATCTCTCCACCAAACCTTCGAGCTCTTCTAATCAGAACTTGGCATTTTGCTCTGTAGTGATTTTACTACCCAATGCTATCCTTAGTGATGTGAGTCAAACTTCTAATGGTATAATGGCTTCAGACCCATATACTAAGAAGAACATGGTAGATCTGGATGGAGTTCTATATATGGTGTGGTATGCCCATAATGCTTCAACTAACTGCTCATGCCACTATCTTTTGTTATCATTAAGTGACTTCTTTAGTATTTGGATGAGAGTTTTGTTGAATGCTTCTGCTAGGTCATTTTCCCTGGGGTAATAGATGGTGGAGTATCTCCAATCTATACCATGTCTTCTAGCAAAGCTATTGATCTTGGTGCTCTTGAATGCAGTACCATTATCGAATATAGTTCATTGAGGAACCCCAAACCTATATACGATATAGTTCCTAAAAAATTGGAGCACATGCTGAGCTGTGACCTCTCTGAGTGGGATTACCTCTGCCCACTTGGAAAAGTAGTCGGTGGCAGCTAGAGTGAACCGATGGCCCTTGGAAGAAGGAGGATCGATAGAACCCATGTCGGTTCCCCAACACTCAAATGGCCATAAGGCCAAAGTAGGGTGTAGAATGTTGGTTGGTTGATGTAGGACCACACCGTGTACCTGACACTGATGGCATCTCCTAGCTACATTCATGTAGTCTATGATCATTGAAGGCCAGCAATATCCTAGTCTCTTGATCTAATGTTTCCTCTTCGGACCGGATTGATGCTCTGCATAAACCTGAATGCACCTCGGTCACGATGCTATGGGCTTCATGTTTGTCTAAATAATATAACCACATTTGATCGAAGGACCGTCAGTATAAGGTGCCATCCATGAGAGCATAGAGAGCTCTCTTTGTTTCATTTGATGGGCTTGTGACTTCTCTTGAGGTAGTTTGCCTCTAGTCAAGTAATCCATGAATGGTTGCCTCCAATCTAGCTCCTTGTCCTTTTCAGCAATGGAAACCTCCCCTTCAAGAGAAAGTCTCTTGACGAGTTCAGCGTCAATAAGGGATATGGCTTGTTTATTTTAGATCCTTATTGATATATACTCATCTTCTAAATATGCTAATTCTTTGGCAAGTTTGGCCAAAGCATCTGCTACTACATTCTCTCCTCGAGAAACATTGTAGATGGTGACCTCAGGGATCTGGACCAATAGCTTCATGGTATACTCATGGTAATGACAAAGCTTAGGTTTTAGAACCTTGTAGGACCCGACAATATGGTTGATGACCAACTGAGAATCCCCATATATGTTGATGCTTTTGACACACACTGTAATGGATAACTCCAGACTAACAATCAATGCCTGATACTCAGCTTCATTTTTAGTGCATGGATTGGAGAGATAGTATGAGAATATCATCATATCATGGCCTGGAGTTAAGAGAACTATTCCTACCCCTGCCTATCCTGAAAGAGTAGATCATGGTTCTTCTCCTTTATGAAAGAAAGCCACACCATCAAAATACATCTCCCAACGACAGTTGTCAACCTCCCCTAAGTTCATGATTTGTTTGTCAAGGAGATCATCACTAAGCAGAGATGTTGACCTCTTTTTTAGAATGAACTCTCAACCTCTCCATCTTAGACATATGATTCCTCTTAAACACTAAGAGTTCCTTAGTCTTAAGACACTCCTAGTGATTAGGTGAACACTTAACCTAACCCTAAAGACTTAGAAAGAGTTAGCCATAGGAATTGGTTATGCCTTAGGGGTGTTAGGAAAACTTGCCTACCTATAGCTTAAACCCAATCCTCACTTTCTTCTTACAAGTCAACTTCAAATTCAAAATAACCTCAAATCATAACCAACTCCAAATTCAAATCGAATTCCAACTTAAATGACTTTTCTCAAATCATTCAAATTAATTCCAAAAATCCAAATCAATTCAAACTCAAAAGATTTTTTCATAGCCCATTTATATTCTCATTTATATTCACAAATATAAATGAAATAAAAATTCAAGTAACCAAAACCAAATCCAAAACTCAAGTCCAAATCTAAGATCTTTCCTTAAGTCACTTTGATTTCATCTTATGGACTTAGCTCAAATCAAATTCAAATCACTTCAAATTCAAAAGATTTTATCATAACCCATTTATATTTTCATTTATATTCACATAGATAAATGAAATATAAATTCAAATAATCAAACCAAATTCAAAACTCAAACCCAAATATAACCTAAAACTAACCCATACCCTTTCAAGTTGAATTCTTGAACTTAGCCAAATTAAACCCAAATCAATCCAAATCTTAGATTTTCTTCATGAAATAATCAATCCTTCAATTATGAATCCAAATATAAACATAAACTTAAATCATCAAATCAAAACTAAATTCAAAACTCATCAAATGTTCCTTTGAACTTGAAATTATCAATTGAATCAAAACCCATTTGACTCCAAATCACTTGCAAATGGATTTTTATTTCAATCATAAGTTCATATGTGAGTTCAACCAAACTTGAATCAAGCCTTGATCAAGTCAATTGACCCACTTAGGCTCACTTGACCCAAAGTGACATAAAGTACCTTTTTGAGCCAAATTCTAATCCTACCCAAATTGGATTGAACTAAGCCCATCTAAGCCTCATATTGTGAGCAACAATCATCATAAGATGATGAATCACTCAAATTGGGTCAAACCAAGTCAAACCTAGCCTTTGACCAAGTCAAAACTTAACCCAAACTAGCCAAAATCCACCATAGGCCAAATTGATTGAAACCATTGATCAAAACCAATTCATGATCAATGATTGGACTTGATCAAGTCATTATTTGAGCTAAACCTAGTCCAATTGGCCACTTGACCCAAGTTGACCTAAGTTGACCTAAAAAGTCAAAATGTGTCAAATCTTGATCTAAGTAAAATTGATTATAACCAATGGGTCAAATTCATTCTAAATCACTTGTTGAACTTGACCAAAGCTTCAATTGGCCAACTAAATCCAACCTAGCCTAATTGATCATGAACCCAATTTGACCTAAAAGGTCAACTCAAGCCAAAATCAAACCAAACCAAACCAAAATTGATTAAAATCAAAGCTTACAAAATATTTCAAATGACCAACCAAACCTAAACCAACCCATGACTTAACCCAATTGGGTCAAATGGGTCAAATTAGTCAACTTGAGCCATTGACCTAAGTGAACTTAAATGAACCAAAACTAAATATAAGTCAAATTGAACAAAACCAATGATACCAAACAACTCCAAATGGTCATATGAACTAGACCCAACCCTTGGTTTGACCCAATTTGACCAATTAGTCAACTTGACCCAAGTTGACCCATTTTGACATAAATGAGTCAACATGAGCCAAATGATATCAAATCAATACCAAATTCATTAAAAATTAGCACAACCCATTTTTCAATTATCCTAAATCTACCCAAATTGAAATCAAAGCCAAATGACTATTTTACCGTTGGGTCAAAGGGTAACCCTTAGCCAAATTCACTTGAAATTTGGCCAATTCCTTTTCATGGCCACTTAGCACCCTCTTAATGGACCAAATGGACACTAATGAGGGTGGTGAACATGACCTAATGAGTTTAGGTCAGCCATGACCCAACCCATGGCCAAATTGATCACCCAATGGAAAATGAGCACATGGAGTCACTCCATACTCTTATTTAACACATGGGCAACTCCTTCACTACACTCCCCTGCCAAAACTGAACCATGTGAAGCTCCTAACAACCTAACAAACCCATTCAATGAGATCAATTTAATCAAAATAGTAAAGGAGCTCACGACCGTCCGATCCAAGTAGGCGGAGATATAGTCCCCCTAATTTCATTCCAATTCAAGTCGCTTGCACTCGATTGAACCCTAGGAACCCAGAGGAAGCATTTACAAGTTCTCCAAAGCATTCCTAAGCTTAATTGAATTCTCCATTCTTGGATTTTCCTAAACAAAAAATAGGGGAGGTGAGTGAGAGTGCCAACTTGCTTAATTCTCCATAGAAGTCCAATTCCTCTTGCAAGCACCATCAGGGAGGCAAGTCGAGCTCACCCAAGGTGTTTTCCAGAAATCAAGCCTTGGGAAGGAGGAGCTAGGACAAAGTTGCAAGCCATTAAAGCTCATTTTGGTCAATAGAAAGATCCACTTCATCTCAAGGCTTCAAACCTTTAATAGGACTTTGTCTCCACTAGATGAAGCTACCTCAATATTTGGAAACACTGGTGATATCCTCCGGTGAGGTATGCTTCAAAACTGAGTTTAGGGAGAAATTTATCTGGAATTTTGTGAAGGGAATTATCATCCCAATTGAATTTGATCGTTGGATGTTCTTTCCCACACCTCTTGATGGTGTGGGATAAATCCTAGCCCAATCCGAGCTCAAGTGAGCTCAGATCAAGCCATGGAGGATGGATGACCTCCATCTCCCACAGGTGAAGGCATGGATGAATCATGGACCGTCCATCCTGCGTGTTTTGGATGGACAGTCCTGATTAAAGTAGGTTTGATCTCGTGATTAATCCCTTTGATATCGTGGATTTAATATTGACCATTCGATCTTTGATCAGACGATCCAAGGGAAAGTGCATAGCACTGTCGGCTGACATGACATAGGATGTGATAATTTAAATAGCCAATCACAATGCGCCATGTGGAAAGCGCACGCCGCATCAGCAGCCCACGTGACGTCGATGGGATTAATTAATTAATTAGGCTTTCTAATGACCTATTAATCATAGAAACTTCAAAAATACATTACTAAATGTAGAATAATATAAAATAATGCAAACTTAACTTCATTTAAAAAATAATTATAGGGGGAATAATATAAAATTAATTGTGATTGATTTGGAACAGTATATTTCACTCAATTTGGGTTTATTTGAAAACTTAATAACCTTAATTACTCGTTAATCATTTCATTAATTAATTCTAAACTTCTCAGACATATTTAGGGGGATGAGCCTCCCCTAATTTTCTTGGAATTTATTAATGAGTTCATTAGGGAAATCAATTAATGAATCCTTAATCACCCTCTTAATGTAATTAAGGATAATTAAGCATGTGAATAGTAGTTTAATCACTTAATTAAGATAATTTAATATTATTTAAGTAAATAGAAGGTTTATGGAATGGGTTTGGGGAATTTCCCCTAAGTTATTCCCTAAACCCCCTTCCTTCCTTAATACAAACTTAATTAAGGATTAATCAAAATTTCAACATTAATCTGAACATTAATTAATACAAACTTAATTAAGGAATTTCCCTTAAGTTATTCTCTAAACCCCCTTCCTTAATACAAACTTAATTAGCTTAATCAAAATTTCAACATTAATCTGAACTTAATCATTCCTTTGCTGAGCAGATCCTTAGGCATTCAAGAGCCTAAGGTAAATTTAAGGAAATCATTTCCAACTCACATGTGTGGGAAGGTTATGAAAGTACTTAATTAAACCCTTTAGCTTAATTAATCATTAATTGTCAGCCAATTGCATTAGACCCCTTTCTGTCTTAGGAGCATTATTGATTTAAATTTTATGTGATTGCATATCATATGTTGGCTCACAATTGTTTGAATAATTATATTAAGGAGGTGTAGATAAGGGGTAATTCATGGATTTAATTTACATATTAACCTAAACAAAACATAAAATCAACTTAACGGTTCTAAAAATTAAATTAAACTAATTCACACATGGGGGAAATGGGTTAGGACTAGCAAACTCCCTTTTCATATTTCCTAAATCAAACTCAAAACAAAAATAAAAATCTTTTTAAAGAAATTTTGATTCAATTTAAATGATCTTATTTCATAGGATTGTCTTTAGGAATTAATTAGGGTAAATGAAGTTACATGCTTACATCACTTTCTTTCCTTCCAAGCATGCTAAATGGTGTATGTCATTTGAAATCATGCATTTACATATTTTTAAAAAATCAAATAAATAAAATGTTTCCTTTATGTCAAATTGCATGTTTTGGCCTAAGTAAGAATATGAATGGCTATTATCACTACTAAATCAAAAATTATTTTCAAAACTTATAAATCAAAGACAATAAATGAATGTATGCTACTAATTATAATCTTGCATGTGAATATAGCTTAAAGTGTTATCTTCTTCTCTTAACATGATTTGTATAGGATTTGCAAAGTGTATAGTTCATTTGAAAAAAAAAAAACATAACACTTGCTTATATTTATTCCTATGCACTCCCATGTCATGAATTAAGAAGGATATTCATATTGCACATATAAATCAAACAACCAACAAATCAAACAAACAAATATAAACCTTTTGCATGATTCTTATTTCCATTAATTTGCTTTGTACATGGACGTGTATTTAAAAAAAGTGGTATATTAGTCTGGACATCTCGGGACTACGAGGCTTTAAGTAGCCCCAAGTAGGTCTTGTACCTTACACCCCTGGTGTAAAAAATAATGGTGTCATACTCACTTATGTCTTTCATATAGGTAAATGTGCATTTGATTAATGGTTAAAAAATCCCTCTCTTTTCTACTTAACAAAATCATGCATCATGAAACATCCAAATTTTCTTAAGCAACATCTCTTAGCATTAAGGTGTGCTAAATATTTACATTTGCATATATAGATATGTTTAGGATCATATGCATGATACACATGTTGAAAAGAAATAAATTATTGTGTGTTTCGTGATAGTAATTCACTTTAATTAATCTAAAAATATCTTTCTTATTTGAATGGGTTTATTTAGAGCAAATCTAAACATAGGATTAATTAAAATATAATAAACATTTACTAAAAAAAAATCACTAATAAATATACCTTAGAAATTACTTAAGGTAGGGAGGAAAGAGAAATTCTCTTTTCTTTTGCTCTATTTACAACACTTAATAATTAAGTGTAGGCTCATTCAAACCAAATCAAGTCATCAAATAATATTAACAAATCAACTAAATCACTTAAATAAAACCACCCTCTAAGTTGAAGAATTTCATACTTAGAAAACTCTAACCTTATAGCCTAGCTAACACATGCCACACAAGCCATAAATGGCACACACATTAGGATAAGTCACCATTTCTAGATCTATGTTAGGGCGGTGTATGGTTTGATGCCTGATTTTATTTTATGATGTAATATTTTAGTATAGATGTTGGGGTGTATGTGCATATACTGGATAGTAGGATGATCTTAGTCTAATCATTATCTTCTATAGTGGATTGTGCTTAAGGGGCGTTGTAATAAAAATATAAATGCTTTTGCTGTGCAATTTGTATATAACCCTAAGCATAATCCAAAATAGGCCACGTGGACTTGGTTACCCATGTGTGGGGTAGTAAGTCCAATTTATCCATATACATGCTTAGGATTGTGTGGTTTGTTTAGCTAATCTTTATTTTATAGGTTTTAGTTAGATTTACTTTCCCTTTTTCATGTTATTTTATAATTAGGATTTGGAATGAATGTTATGGGGGATTAGGATGAACATTGGTCATAAGATTATATTTTATGTACCATGTGAAGGCTTTGGAGCATCCACATTACAACCAACCAAAAGAAGGAAAGAAAGAATAAAGAAGAAAAGAAAGAAGCAATGCAAAACATGAAGAAAAGAAGAAAAGAAGAATGAAGAATGTAGACCTCCATAACATGAATTCATTTTTGATTATAATTAATTCATTAGTTGTATAAGGGAAGAACTCGGCTACCCACATTTCTTTTCGGGTTTGTGCGGTGGAGCCCGACCACAAAGGCATTTTATTCTTTTGTGCTAGCTTTATAAATTATTTGATGTTTATTTAGCTTATGCATTAAGATGAATTATTTTTCCTAGTTTCTTCTTTGCTTTGATGAATGGCCTAGATACGATTAGGCTCTTAGGGAAAAATAAATTATCTATCCAATTAATCAACTCAAAATTCAAAATTAACAACTTATAGCATCACCTAAAGCCTAGGTTATAAATCAAGATAAAAGATTTAGCAACCCCTTAGTTGGATGTTGTATGTTTTGCATCATGCATAAAAAGCATCTTGCTTCACTCTTGCTTATGGAGGGCTTCCACCTTTGCCAGGGAACTTGGCTTGACCTTTGAGAGCCATGGTGGAAATACACCTCCTTATTGTTGGTTTTGGCCCATAATCAAATTTCTCAAGCATTAGACATTTGAATCCCAAAGCCTATGTCAAATCAATTATCCAAAAATAAAAATAAAACATAACAAAATTTGCATTAGATTAAGTTATTTATTCGTGCTCTATATGATCTAGTCTCTTAGGGAGTGTGTTTAAGGACTTAGTCTCTTTCTAAATAAATACAGCTATTTATCTAAATGCATATGACTTGCCTACATGTATTTAAAATCATCACCACCCTCGGCGTAAGTCCAATAGTCGGATGGTTTATCCTCTCTTGTGAAGGCAAACCATATACCCATTTTTTCTCCTTAGATTTAGGTCGTTCTTTGGCCCTCACCAAAGCTCCATAGATTTAGGTTCTGAGGTTGTTGTTTTCCTTTGCGAGCTACAAGCATAAATCCTCACCTCTTAGGCATTTTCATGATCTTGTATTATGGAATTGTAAGTCCTAAATTTCAAATAAAAATTCAACTCAAACAAATAATTCTCTTCCAATTCAAAAATATAAAGCCCAACCATAGGATAGTTTATGATACTCGCTAGGTCTCCTAGCATCATAAGCATCTTACTTATCTCCCTTTGGTTTCGATAATACCTCCCTCCTCTTGATCAATCCCACTTGATCTTCCAAAATAACCAATTGATTGATAGTCCTATCTTTGAAATCTTTGTAGACAACGATCATTTACCTTAATCGAGAGTATTCCTAAGGAATCTCACTCCTTAAGATGTAATTAACTACGGCGGCTTGCCTCCATAGGGAACTTAATGAACCCAATTTAAAATAAACCCTTCCTTACTTTTCCATGTAAAGTAGGGGAAGAATCTCTGGTATATACGAAGACCCATAGTCCTTAGGAGTCCTTATTAAGATGATTTGGTCCATTGTAGGATGGTGACTTCTGTCTCTTGAGATAGTACATCATTCCTCAATGTCATACCTGATCACCCTAATGAGAATATCTATGGATCTACGTGGTGTCCAAATTAAGAAGTGTTATTTTTGTTCATTCATTAACTTTTCTCAAAAGATAGATGAAGAATGAAATAAAAATTCACAATAGATTTTTCTGGTGACTCTATTGGGGAAGGTTCCTCTCTCGATCTTTGGTAAATGATCGTTGTCTCCAAGTATCGATGGTGGGTTTATATTTTATATGAATGCAAGGCAATCTTTCTTTTTCGTTGGCACTTAGTTTATTTCATCCTTAAGCTAAGCTAGCCAACATCCTTTAAGTTTTAGGACCCCACTCTGTGTAGGTCTTAAAACCCTTATTGGGTTCCCCAATAGGTGAAAATAAAAATTTAATAAAAAGAAATAATGAAAGGCTTCCCTCTTACCATTTCTATGGTAAGGTAAGGTTCATTCCAATAATAAAGAAAAAAATAAATCGTTTATAAAAAATATCAATTTTCAAAAAGCATTTTTTTAAAATGCACATGATAAAATGTTTGCACAAAAATTTTCATAATTCAACCTCATCTAATAATCTTCATAATTGTTATATGTAGGATCTTCTCAAAAATAAAAGCAAAAATCATATTTTTAAAAAGCATAAATGAACATCCTCATTCAATTTGTTAAATGAAGATTTCATTTTCAAAAATTAAAATCAACAATCATATTTTCAAAAAGCATAAATGAACACCCTCATTCAATTTATTGAATGAAGATTTCATTTTTAAAAATCAAAATCAACAATCATATTTTCAAAAAGCACAAATGAACATCCTCATTCAATTTATTGAATGAAGATTTCATTTTCAAAAATCAAAATCAAACATCATATTTTTTTAAAAAATATAAATGAACATCCTCATTCAATTTATTAAATGATGACTTCATTCTCAAAACAAAATCAACAATCATCCTTTCAAAAACAAAGTTAATAATCATCTTTTCAAAAATAAAATATTTCGATCTTTCATTTAGCATACCCAAATTTGTTAAATAAAGATCCACTTTTCAAAATCAAATTCAAAAAATCAAAACACACATGGATCCTTTATTTAGCATACCTAAATTTGCTAAGTAAAGAATCCTCTTTTCGAAATCAAAAATCAAAACACATTTGGATTTCCTTTATTTAGCATACCTAAATATTCTAAATAAAGAATCTTTTTTTCAAAAATAAAAACATGAAACACATTTGGATTTCCTCTATTTAGCATACCTAAATTTGCTAAGTAAAGAATCCTCTTTTTAAAAATCAAAACATGAAAAACATTTGGATTTCCTCTATTTAGAATGCCTAAATTTGCTAAGTAAAGGATCCTCTTTCAAAAATCAAAACATGAAACACATTTAGATTTTCTTTATTTAGTGTACCCAAATTTGCTAAGTAAAGAATCCTCAAAAATCTAAACATGAAACACATTTGGATTTCCTCTATTTAACATACCTAAATTTGCTAAGTTAAGAATCCTCTTTTCAAAAATAAAAAATAAAACACATTTAGATTTTTTTTATTTAGCATACCTAAATTTGCTAAGTAAAGAATCCTATTTTCAATAATCAAAACAAAATACATTTGGATTTCCTGTATTTAACATACCTAAATTTTCTAAGTAAAGAATCCTCTTTTCAAAAATCTAAATAAAATACATTTGGATTTTTTTAGCATACCTAAATTTGCTAAGCATCCTCTTTTCAAAATCATCAAAACAAAGTACATTTGGATTTCTTTAGCATACCTAAATTTTCTAAGAATCCTCTTTTCAAAATCATCAAAACAAAACACATTTGGATATCTTTAGCATACCTAAATTTGCTAAGAATCTTCTTTTCAAAATCATCAAAATAAAACACATTAGGATTCTTTATTTAGCATACATAAATTTGCTATGTAAAGATCCTCTTTTCAAAATCACCAAACATAAAACACATTACGATTCTTTGTTTAGCATACCCAAATTTGCTAAGTAAAGATCCTCTTTTCAAAAATAACAAAACACTTGGACTTTATTTAGCATATCTAAATTTGCTAAGTAAAGATTCCATTTTTTTTAAATTCACACATAATTCATAAATAAGCTAACAAAAGAAGAAAATTGTTTTCAAACACCTTACCTAGCATACCCAAATTTGCTAAGTGAGTAAAATTCTAAAATCACAAATCAAAACAAAATCAATTGACCTTTTACTTTAAAATACTCAAATTTGTAAATGAAGGGTCCTCAAACACAAAAATCAAAATCAAATATGAACCTATGGAAGCATCAATCTCTTCAAAATATTAGAACCCATTTTCAACATACATAATTTGTTGAAAATGGGTTCTAAATTCAAAAATCTCCTTTCCAATTCTGAATTCTAAATCTCTCTCCAAAATCAAAGAGCCCCACTTAACATATCCAAATTGTTGAGTGTGGGCTCAAATTCTTAAAATAAATTTAAATAGAAATTTGATTCGAACTTGTTTTCAAAATTACAAAAGTTCAACCAAATTTCTTTCAATTCGCTTCAGACTTTGTAAGGGAAGTATCTTTCCATTGGGGATGGATTTGCCTTGATTAGCTGACTCCCACTGACTTTTCCATCTCATTCATTTTCTCGAGGTTCAGGGGCTAGGATCACTTGTGAGGGACCACCTCACAACAGCTAGCAAAGGGTGAGTGTGGCACCATCTAGGTTGAGATGCCATATGACTGAGTTTCCAAGAGGAAGGATGTGGCGCTTGCAATAGTAGAGCCTCGGCTCACAATGGTTCCCATTACCCGCATTTAGCTAGCATACCGCTGCTTCTTCCAGGGGAAGGCTCCATCTGGGATAGTCTCCCCACCTAGGTAGAGTTAGTGCTTCCCTCCTAGCATCAATGCCATAATCCACCGCAAGATCAAGTGGAATTACATGCAGCCAAGAGAGAGGATGCTAGAAGAGGAGACACCCAAGATAGTCTCTCCTCTCATCACAGAGAACAAGTTTCACCCCCTCTATGGATCTGATGGAGAGGAAGACATTAGGAGGACCTTACTTTTGCCTCCACCTATAGTTTACTCTGAGGCTCCTACTAGAGATAAGAGAATGTCATATGCTGGCCTTAGATCAGTTATGCATTGATTAGGAGGGATGGACTGGAGAGAGCTCGCTTTATTTATGTTCTTCATCTCCAGTGTGGTAGCACATCAGTAGAGAGGCCGGGAGGCCCGCATCAAGACATGTGACCAGAGAGAGCAAGGTATAGCACCACAAAGAGCCCTCATCCCTCGTGGAATTTCTTGATTAGTGTGCTACCCAGGTCATTCGAGAATTTATGAGCCACCATAAGAGGAGCTCTATAGAGAGAGGGGACCTCCACACGCTAATGCATCACCATCTCGATAAGTTCCATCATCCACCTCTCAAAGAAAGGCCATGAAGGTAGCATCGAGAGAAGAGAGCCCCTAATAAGATCCCATTCCCATATCACATCTAATGAGGAGACCAAGCTCCTACTGACCTCCCTAATTGTGGTGAAGAAAATGGCGATGAAAGATTGTAGTCGCTCTATCACCACCACCAGAAGGCATGGAGATAGAGCCAAGAGGAGAGTACCACTGCTCCCATGGCCATAGATTCTCTAGTACTAGTCCATTAAATCCAAGTGATAGTCGAGCATGTTTTCAGAGCCTCAAGGTTAGCTCAGAAGATGGATTAGATGTCTCTGTCACAAAGATCCGCCATCCCAACCTCAAACTTTATATGCTCGCTTGGATCATTCTCAATGATAGTGTTTAAGATATGGAGAAGAAAGAGATCTTAGATATGACTAGTTGACTTGAGAGAGTGGGTCATTTTGATCTTAATGAAGATGACTTAGAGATTAAGAGGCACATGGATACGAGGTTCTCTCCTGGATGTAGAAATTGGAAGGTGATGTGATAGCAATGATACATATGACCAACACACCTCCATCAAAGAATAAAGCAAAGGCATTTGAGAGTTAATCAACAAGGCTAGCTTATAAGAGAAGTCTTTTCCTCGATCAATCAATAAAGCCAAAGACCCTAGAAACTTTGAGAAGAAACTTGGGCAAAGAGTAGATAAAGGGAAGAAAAGCAGAGCAAGAGTGAGAGGCCTCATGCTCCATAGCCGCACTTCCACCTCCTCTACCACCAATCGAATTCTACACCAAAGAAGTTTTACCACTTCATACCTCCTCCTAGCATATATTTACATGAAGAAATACACCCTAAATTACCATCCAACTACTTATGGATAAACTAAACAACAATACTCATTTAAGAGGGAGGTAGGAAAATCTTTAAGAATCTTAAAGAAACCTAACTTTAAATACCCGAGATGATTCAAAGCAAGAGAAATGATCTAAATTTTTAACCAATGCTAAGCCATGTTTTAATTACTTTATTTAAGGACTTGCTTCATAACTACAAGATGCATTAGTTATCCCAAAGGAATACCTTAATAACCATCCAGTTCCATTAGGGTAATTTGGGATACCACATCCTCTCAAAAAAAAGAAGGTTGGGATATCTCCTTATCAACCTCTAAAAAATATTGTATAAAAAATTAAGAAACTTTCTTTGATGCTGAGAGGTAGCTCAACCTCCAAAGATTAATATTAAGTCTGATAAATTAGGAAAGGTGAGCTCAACAAAGTCCACTAGCTTGATAAAGAGCACAACCAGAGAGCTCACCTCCAAAATTATTGCACACAAACACTTTACTTGAAGCTTTCCTCTAGACATCTGATTACATGAGCAAATCAACCCCACTACTAAATTTATACTATGTACCTCCTTCAAAATCTAAAAAATCAAGGAATAAAGCTAATTTGAATTACATCTATGTCACTGTGGTTATCTAACTTTACTCTTTGAGCCAAAGTTTAAACAATAATTATAACAACTGATCTTCCTTTATGATTCTGAGTTGGACTTTCCTTCTCAATGCAAAATTTGAGATAGAATTAGAATCATCTATGAGGGTCCTATGGAGATACATTGAACAGAATCAAGTTTAGAAGGGATGGAATTGAATATTGTGTCAAAGGAGATGAAAAGCCATTTTCAGTCAGAGAGGTTGAGATATATGAAGATGTGACCTACTATCTTCCTCAAAATATCTTTTCTCATGAACTTGGTTAAAATTCAAATGCAAAAGAAAAAGAAAAGGAAAGAGAAGCAAAATACAAAGAAAAAGAAAAAGAAAAGAAAAATGAAAAATAAAAGTGAGCGAGAAAAGGATATCAAGGAAGAAGGTGAGCCGCATGTCACATTCCACCCATAGTTCATTCCATCATATGGACATATGGGTAGGATGACTTGACCTTCATCAGGCAGAGGTAAAGGCAAAAATAGAGGCAGTTCAAGAGGTAGAAGACCCCCCCCCCCCTCAGTTGGCAGCCAACCAACAAGGGTTATGTTCCAGTTCACAGGAGTATCCCTACTATTCACATAGACTTGGAATCCAGCTCAGAGGATGAGTCTCATGTGATTAGCATACCAGCCAACCCCTCTCAGCTGGTTTCATTGGAGGTGACATTCAAGCTGGATAGTGATGAAGACTGGGCCTCCAAGCAATGCACGAATGTATTCGAATCAAGTTTATGTGAAACTATCCAGCAGTAGTTAGGAACCTTAGCTCTAATCTCACTTTCCTCTCAAAAAGTTAAAGGATTAGTAGTTAAGGAAGCCCCTCAGTCTTCCATGTATGTCAAGCCGATGAGATTCTTATTGGGATCATCATCCTCAAGTCTAGAAGCTGATATAGAACTTGGGGATAATTCAAATAAAGAATTAATGAAATTGCCTTTTGATTGGTACTCGCCTTATGTTCTTAATCTTGCAAAGAAAGGTTTGATTCCTTATACATGGTCTAAGCATAGGTCAGAATACTTTGAAAAGCTATGGAACAACAGAGGCGGGGATGCACAATCAAGATCAGGACTAGGATTTGGTACAGGGGGTCTAGTTGATGATGACGATTATTGCTTAGTTGTTACCAATCATCTAGAATCAGATAGGTTCTTCTCAAACCACACTAGCTTTTATGAGGATGTGTGTTTAGAAATATTAGATGATCTAGATGATCTCCAAATTAAAGTTGCACCACCAAAATTCAAAGAAGAAATACATTCAACAATCGACAAGCTTAAAGAAATCAACCTCAGGATAGAAGAAAATCCATTCCCGACATACATCAGTTCATTACTGAATGAAGAAAAGACTAATGACTTAGTTAGGCTATTGATTGAGTTTAAGGACTGCTTTGCATGGAGCTATAAAGAAATGCCTGGATTATCTTCTGGCATAGTAGTCCACAAACTGACAATAGACCTTGACACTAACCCTATCAAGCAAGCTCCTAGACACATGCGATTAGAAATTGAATAACAGGTCATTTTTGAAGTCAAGAAACTGATCGATGCTGGTTTCATCAGAGAAGAAAAATACCCTACCTGGTAAGTAGTGTCGTACTAGTTAAGAAAAATAATGGCCAAATTCACATATGCGTCGATTTCAGGGACTTAAATAAGGTATGTCCTAAGGATGAGTTTCCTATTCCTATACTAGAATTAATGGTGGACATCACCTCATCTCATGCAAAATTCTTCTTCATGGATGGGTCATCTAGCTACAACCAAATCAAGATGACCCCCGAGGATGAAAGAAACTTTTTCAAACCCCGATCGGAACCTATTGTTATAAGGTCATGCCTTTCGGTCTAAAAATACTGGTGCTACATACCAACGGGCCATGACGTAGATCTTCAATGAACTCATTCATCATTAAGTTGAATGCTATGTTGATGATCTAGTTGTGAAAAGTAGAGAAAAGGAAGACGATCTCTTTAACTTGAGAGTAGTTTTTGAACGACTAAGATAATATAACCTCAAAATGAATCCCTTGAAGTGGGCATTCGGAGTAGCCTCAAGGAAGTTCTTTGGGTTTGTTGTTCGACATTGGGGAATAGAGATAGATCCAAAAAAGATCAAAGCTATCTTAGAAATGCCAACTCGTAAAAGCCTAACACAACTAAGATCATTCTAAGGGCGGTTGGTGTATCTAAGATGCTTTATCTCCAACCTATCAATGAGATACAAGTCATTTTCAGCACTTGTTAAAAAGGATGCCAAGTTCAAGTGGGATGACAAGTGTTAGCATGCCTTTGAAGATATCAAGCAGTATTTGGTGAAGCCACCAGTTCTAGCAGCCCCAATCTCGGGTAGGTTGTTGATCCTCTACATTGCTTCATTGGATGACTCCCTTGGCCCTTTGTTAGCTCAAGCCAATGCTGAAGGGAAGGAGAACACCCTTTACTACCTCAGCCATCGTCTAATCCCTATTGAAGCGACTACCCACCTATTGAGAAATATTGCCTAGCTTTAATCTTTGCAACCCAAATGCTATGACACTATATGCTTTCTTATAAGGTGAACTTGATTTCCAGAACCAATCTACTGCAGTATCTCATGATGCTGCCAATGTTATCCGAATGTTTGGCACATTGGTGCATGATTCTCTCATAGTTTGATATCATGTTTGTACCCCTTCGTGTGGTGAAAGGATAGACACTAGCAAATTTCTTAGCAGCACACCCATTGCCTGCTGATTCTCTGCTTAGTAATGATCTTACTGATGAACAAATCATGAACTTAGGGGAGGCTGACAATCACCATTGGGAGATGTATTTTGATGGTGCGGCTTCCTTTTATAAAGGAGAAGAACCATGATCTACTCTTCCAAGAAAGGCAGGGGATTCTCAGTTGAGGCTTTGAGGCTTTGATTTCTAGTCTGGAATTAGCCATTACAGTGTGTGTCAAAAGAATCAACATCTATAAGGATTCTCAGTTGGTCATCAACCAGATTGTCGAGTCTTACAAGGATCTCAAACCTAAGCTTCATCATTACTACGAGTACACCATGAAGCTATTGGCCCAAATCCCCGAGGTTACCATTTACAAGGTCCCTTGAGGAGAGAATGCAATAGCTGATGCTTTGGCCAAACTTGCCAAGGAATTGGCATGTATGGAAGATGATTCCATTCCAATATGGGTCCAAAATAGACAAGTCCTATCCTTTTTTTACACTGAACTCGTCGAGAGACTTTCTCTTGAAGGGTAGGTTGTCGTTGCCAATAAGGACATGGAGCTGGATTGGAGGCAACAGTTCACAGATTACTTGAACACTGGAAAAAAACCTCAAGAAAAGTCACAAGTTGATCAGATGAAATAGAGAGCTCTCTCTTATGCTCTCGTGGATGGCACCATGTATCGACGGTCCTTTGATCAAATGTGGTTACGTTGTTTAGACAACGACGTAAGATCATGATCAAGGTGCATTCAGGTCTATATGGAGCGCACCAATCTAGTCAGAAGATGAAACCAAAGATCAAGAGACTAGGATACTACTGGCTTTTGATGATCATAGACTACATGGATGTATCTAGAAGATACCATCAGTGTCAAGTACACGGTGTGATCCTACATCAACCTCCCAACATTGGTCTCATGGTCATTTGAGTGTTGGGGTACTGACATTGTGGGTCCTATCGATCCTCCTTCTTTCAAGGGTCATCAGTTCATCTTAGCTGCAACCGACTACTTTTCCAAGTGGGCAGAAGCAATCCCACTTAGAGAGGTCACGACTCAACATGTGCTCCAATTTTTCAGGAATCATATCGTATATAGGTTTGGGGTGCCTAGATGAATTATATCCAATAATGGTACTATATTCAAGGCCACCAAGATCAATAGCTTTTCTAGAAGATAATATATAGATTGGAAATACTCCACCATCTACTACTCTAGAGTGAATTAAGCCAATCCAACAAAACTCTCATTCAAATACTAAAGAAAACACTTGATGACAACAAACGATAATGGCACGAGCAGTTAGTTGAAGCTTTGTGGGCATATCGCAACATATATAGAACTCCAACTCGATCTACCTCATTCTCATTAGTGTATGGATCTGAAGCTGTTCTACCATTTGAAGTTCAACTCCCATCATTAAGGATAGCAATGGGTAGTCAAATCACTAAAGTACAGAATGCTAAGTTATGATTAGAAGAGTGTTGACTCATTTTTAGAATGAGCTCTCTACCCCTCCATCTTAGATAGAGGAATTCTCTTGACTTTAAGAATTCCTTAGTCTTGAGACTCATATAGTGATTAGGTGAACACTTAACCTAATCTTAGAGACTTAGAAGAGTTAGCCATAGGAATAGGTCATGCCTTAGGGGTGTTAGGAAAATTTGCCTACACTATAGCATGAACCAACTCCTCACTTCCTTCCTTCAAGTCAAATTAAAATTAAAACTCCAAATCATTTAAATCAATTCTAACTCAAACCTTGAACCAATTCAATGATTTTTCTCAAATCATTCAAATCAATTCCTAACTCAAACCTTGAACTAATTCAATGATTTTTCTGAAATCATTCAAATTCTCCAACTTGAGTGATTTTTCTCAAATCATCCAAATCAATTTGAATCCAAGAAATTTTCTTATAACCTATTTATATTCTCATTTATATTCACATATATAAATGAAATATAAACTCAAATCAATCAAACTGAATCTAAAACTCAAATCCAAATTCAAAATCTTTCCTAAGCCCTTTGATTTTATGTTATGGACTTAGCTCAAATCAAATCCAAATATTTTCAAATTCAAGAAATTTTCTCATAAACCATTTATATTCTAATTTATATTCACAAATATAAATGAATTATAAATCTAAATATCCAAGAATCAATTCAAAAATCAAATCCAAATTCCATCAAAAATCTAACCTAAGCCTTCAAGAAAAAAATCTTGAACTTAGCCAAATCAAATTCAAATAAAGTAGAACCCTTGATTTTTCTTTAAGATTTAATTAATCCTACAATCATAAATCCAAATATAAACATAAACTTAAATCATCAAACCAAAACTAAATTCAAAAATCAAACCCAAGTCAAACTTATGTTCACCCTTTGACTTGAAATTATCAAATGAATCAAAACCCATTTGACTCCAAATCTCTTGCAAATGGATTTATATTTCAATCATAAATCCATATGTGAGTTCAACCAAACTTGAATCAAGCCTTGATCAAACCAACTAAACCCAATTGGCTCACTTGACCCAAAGTGACCAATTTAACCTACATGAATCAAGATTCAATTCAATCTAAATAAAAGTGAATTAAGCCAATCCAAACTTTATGTCATGATTGTTGATCATCATAGGTTAACCAATTATCATGAATTGAGTCAAACCAAGTCAACCTAGCCTGTTGACCAAGTCAACCCTTTAACCCACATGAACCCAAACTAGCAAAATTGTAACCTAAACCAAATTGATTGGAAACAAAGATACCAATCCATTTCAAATGATCAACCAAACCCAAACCAAGCCATGATTTAAGCCAATTTGGTCAATTGGGTCAAATCAGTCAACTTAGCCCAAATTGACCTAAAGGATCAAATTGGCCAAAATCTAAATTAAATCCAAATTAAACCAAATTAATTAAAACCAATTGAACTAATATATCCAAATATTCATTTGAACTTGACCCAACTCTTGGTTTGACCCAATTTGACCAATTGGTCAATCTAACCGATTTTGACCTATTTTGACCCAAGTGGGTCAAATTAACCCAAATTAAACCAAATGAACTTCAAATGACATGAAATTTGGCCCAACTTACTTTTGACTCATTTCAAATCTACCCAAATCAAATCCAGAACCAAATGACCACTATGCCCTTGAGTCAAGGGCATCCCATGAGAAAAGGCACTTTCCCAATTGGTCATTTCTCTTTCTTGACCACTTGGCACTCATCCATTGATCCAGATAGGCACCAAGGACACTGATTTTCTGACCCAAGGAGTGGTTGGGGCAGTCATGACTCATGGGGAGGTAAAATCACCTCAGGTCTCCCATTAGAACACTTAGCTTGAAGGACACTCACCTCCCCTTGGCTAGGACACCCACTTGTCCTTCTTGGCAGTCACTTTTCATGCCTTAGCCAACCATAGAGAGCCACCTAGGATGATTCTCTTCCCTTTGCAACCACCCCAATCCAAGTGACATGAGTTTGGAGCCAAAATTTCAAACAAAAAGTGGAAAAAGGCTCATTTCAGTTCACTTTTCATTCTAAGGCTTTAGTGGCTGAAAGAAACTCTCATTCCTCTCATTCTCCTGCTCCTAGAGCTCCCAAAAGCCATTAGCAATCATCCAATTCATTTTGGAGAGAAATACTACAAAACTAAAGGGATTTCGGTGAGGAAACAACGATCACTGAAGGAAACTTCATTTCAACATGAAGGCGAGGATCTAAGCTCAGTCTAAGGCTTCTTCCCTCACTCGACAGCATGCTCGAGTCACCACCACCATCGAAAATCATCCCGGTGAGGTAACCTTCAAAAATCATAGGTGGCCTTAGGATCTTTCATTTTGTGATAGATTTTGCATGACTTTTAGGAATCTATCCTAGATAATCTCGCATTTTTACTTTAAATCATCCCAATTAGAAAATAGAATATTTTTCGGTGCAAACCCGCATGAAAATGAGTCCATTTGGATGAGTTTCCACTTAGAAAACCCCATTTTTCCAAAAAATAACTTGAAATCACTGTTCACTGCCGGCGATGAAGCAGCCATCGTCCAATCCCGCAGTTCACAGAATCGGACGGCTTGGATCGTGTGTGGATCATGCTATCCGAGCCTTCGAATTTTACGTGGATCGCGCAATTTGAGCCTTCGGATCTCCTGATGCTATCTGGATAGTTCGATCACGTGGTTTGCACTATAGGATGGCTCAGATCAAATGTCGATTGCGTGATCCTGACATTTGGATAGCACAATTTGATCTGGACCGTCTGATCGACGATTGGACAGTTTAGAGCGAGCTACGGGTAACTTTCCCTTCGTTGACTCAATTTTTTCCCAATGGCATGCAAAGACTACGCATTTCATCGATGCGTGATGGTGTATATGCGTAAAAAAATTAAAAAATACCTAAAACTTCAAAAATTCATAGAAAATTAAGTACTTAACCAAAAATTGCAAATAAGGGCTCGTTGGGTTCATCATTTCGAGGGGAATCCACTAAACTCAAAATCTCTAAATTTCTCTATATATTTTGAGCTTAATTGGACTTTTAGTGAAAGTCAATTTTCTTTAATTAAATCAAAAATATATGTCAGATTAAGTTGAAATTTTCAGATATTAAAATTTATGTTAAAATACACCTACCATAAAAAGTTTAAGTCAAAATAACCTTTGGTTTAAAAGATATTAAATTTTGAGTGTCAAATAATTTATTTTAATAAAAATAAATCAGCAAAATTCTTAAAAAGCACTTAAGGCAATTGAAATTTCAAAAATACATAACTAAATGTAGAAACATCAAAAAAATATGAATGAGGTCTCATTTTAAAGATAATTTAGAGGAGAATCTAATAAAATTATTTCTAGTTGAGTTTGAATAGTTCCTTAATTAGGGTTTATTTGAAAACTAATAACCCTAGTTACTCCCTAATAACTTCATTAATTAATTCCAAACTTTTCAGGCATGTTTAGTTGGATGACTTCTGCTCCCATAATTTTCTTGAAATTTATTAATGAGTTAATCAAGAAAATTAATTAATGAACCCCTAATCACTCTCTTAATATAATTACGATTACTTAAGCATGTGAATAGTGATTTATCTCCTTGATTAAATTAATTAACTTTGTTTAAGTGATTAGGAGGTTTATGGAATGATTTTGGGATATTTTTTTATTAAGCTATTCCCTAAACCCCTTCCTTCTGTAATCTAAACTTAATTAAGGGCTAATCCACTAATGACCAACTTAATTAACTTGATAAAATTTTCAAAACTTCCAGGACTTAATTAATCATTCTTGGGTAGATGCTTAGGTGTTCAATAACCTAAGTGGCTTAAGGAAATCATACCTAATCCACATGTGTGGGAAAAGGTTATGAAAGTACTTAAATTAAACCTTTTAGCTTAATTAATCATTAATTATGAGCCAATTGCATTAGGTACCTTTCTTTCCTAGGATGCATTGTTGATTTAAATTCCTTGTGATTTTATGTCTTACATTGGCTCATAATCATTTGATTAAATATGTTAAAGTGGTATAGGTAAGGGGTATTTAATGAACTTATTCTACACCTTAACCTAACCAAAGCATAAAATTAATCTAATCACCTAAAAATAAAATTAAAATAATACTCACATGTGGGAATGGGTAAGGACTAGCAAACATTCTCACACTTTCCTAATTCAAATCAAACTCAAAATAAAATGAAAGTCTCTTTAAACAACTTTTGATTCCATTTAAATAATCTTATTTCATAAGATTGTCTTTAGGAATTAATTAGAGTGAATGACATTGCATGCTTATATCATTTTATTTCTTTCCTAGCATGCTAAATATATATGTCATATGAAAATCATGCATTCATGCTTTTCTAAAATCAAATTCAAAATGAAATATTTTTTTATTTCAAATTGCATGTTTTGGCTAAAATAAAAATATGAGTGGCTATTATCACTATTAAATTCATAACTACTTTCAAAATCTATAAATCAAATACCTAAAACTAAATGTGTGCTACTTATAGTTTATTTATAAGCTTGCATGTGAATATAAAAATGTGCCTTATGTTTTCTTCCTTTTTTTCCTCTTAATATGGATTTGAATAAGATTTGCAAAGTGTATAGTTCTTTTAAAAGAACATAACACTTTCTTAAATCTATTCTTATCCTCTTCCATATTATGACTTAACAAAGATCCTTACATACACTTGCCACATATAAATAATCAAGTTCAAACATATGTACAAACTTTTGCATCTTTCTTTTCCATTCATTTCTTTTGTACATATGCTTATATTTAAGGAAAGTGGTATATTAGTCTAGACAACCCCGGGATTGCGAGGCTTTAAGTATCCCTAAGTAGGTCTTGTACCTTACACCCCTGGTTAATAATGGCACTATACTCACTTATGCCTTTCATACATACATGTGTGCATGTGAAAAATGGATGAGAAAACCTCTTTTCTGCTTAATGAAAATCATGCATCATAAAGCATTCAAATTTTCTTAAGTAGCTCACTTAGAATTCTCTTTCCATGTATTTCTTTTTGTACATGCACATGTATTTAAGAAAAGTGGTATATTAGTCTGGACAACCCTGGGGTTACGAGGCTTTAAGTAGCCTTAGTAGGTCTTGTACCTTACACCCCTGGTTAACAATGGCGTCGTACTCACTTATGCCTTTTATACTTGTAAATGTGCATATGAAAGATGGATAAAAGAATCATTCTCTACTATTTAACAAAATCATGCATACATGAAACATTCCAAGTTTCCTTAAGCAACCTCTCTTAGCATTCATCATTAAAGTGTACTAAATACTTGCATCACATGTATAGATATGCTTAGGATTCATTCATGTGCATGATACACATGTGGGAAAGAAATAAAATATTGTGTTTTGTGATAGTAATTCAATTTACTTAATCTTAAAATGCCTTTCTTTTTGAATAGGTTTGTTTAGAGAAAAATATAAACTTAGGATTAATTAAAATACACATAATAAAATATTCATTAAACAAAACTAAATATGAATCTACTTTAAAAATTACTTAAGATAGGGAAGGAAAGAGAAGTTCTCTTCTCTTTACCCTCTATTTAAAACACTTAGTAATTAATAGTAGGTTCATTCAAACCAAATCAAATCATCAAATAAAATCAACCCAAATCAATTAAATAACTTAAATGAGATCACCCTCCTAAGTTGAATCTTTTCATACTTAGAAAATCTAACTTTAAAGCCTAGCTAAGCATACCACATAAACCTTACATGGCACACACATTAGGCTAAGTCACCACTTATAGTCCTATGTTAGAGTGGTGCATGGTTTTATGTTTATTTTTATTTTGTGATGTAATGTTTTAGTTTGGATGTTAAGGTGTAAGTGCTTAGAATGAATGGTAGGATGATTTAGCCTAATCATTATCTTCTGCAGGGGATTGTGCTTAAGGAGTGCTGTAATAGATAAAAATATAAATACTTTTGCTGTGCAGGTGCTTATACCACTAAGCATAATCCAATAGGACAGGTGGACTTGATTACCCTTGTGTGGGGTGCTAAGTCCAATATACATGCTTAGGATTTGTATGGTTTGTTTAGCTAATCTCTATTTTCAGGTGTTAGTTAGATTTACTTTTTATTTTCATGTACTTTTGCAATTTGGATTTTGGAATGATTATTATGGGGGATTAGGATGAGCATTGGTTATAAGACTATGTCTCATGTACCATGTGAAGCCTTTGGAGTAACCACCTTCCAACCATCCAAAAGAAGAAGAAAGAAGAAAGTAAGAATGAAGAAATGAAGCTTGAAGACCCCCATAACATGAATTCCTTACTTAATTGTACTTAATTCATTTGTAATCCGGGTTGTATAAGGGCAGAGCTCGACTACCCAATTTATTTTTGGGTTTGTGCGGTGGTGCCCGACCACACATGACCTTTTATTCTTTTACGTTAGCTTTATAAAATGTTTGATATTTTATTTAGCTTGTGTTTTAGAAATGGCATCCTTTTCCTAGTTTCTTCCTTGCTTTGATGTATGGCTTGGATGAGGATTAGGCTCTTAGGAAAAAATAAATCTTCTACCAAATTAATCAACTCAAAAATTAAAAATAAATAACTCATAACCTCATTTAAAGACTAAGCTAAAAATCAAGATAAAAGAATTAGCAACCCCTTAGCTGGATGAGTATTTCTTTTACAACATCATGAACAATAACATATTGCTTCACTCTTGATTTGGAGGGCTTTCACCTGTGCCAGAGAACTTGGCTCGACCTTTGAGGGCCATGAGCATAAATCCTTACCTCTTAGGCATTTCCATAACCTTGTATCGTGGAATTATAAGCCCTAAACTTCTAATAAAAATTCAACTCAAATAAGTAATTTAATTTCAAAAATGTAAAGCCCAACTATAGGATAGTTTGGGATGTTTACTAGGCTTTCTAGTATCCTAAACATCCCCTACTCACCTCCATTTGGCTTCGATAAGAACTCCCTCCTCTTGATCGATCCCACTTAATTTGCCAAAAATAATCTAATCGATTGATAGTCCTACTTATTAAAATCTTTGGAGATAACGATCATTTACCTTAATCGAGAGTATTCTTAAGGAATCTCATTCCTTAAGATGTAATTAACTTTGGAGGTTTACCTCCATAGGGAACTTAACGAACCTAGTTTAAAATAAACCCTACTTTACTTTTCCATGTAAAATAGGGGAAGAATCTCTAGTACATATGCAAACCCATAGTCCTTAGGAGTCCTTATTGAGGTGATTTGGTCCATTGTAGGGTGGTGAATTCTATCTTTCGAGATAGTACACCTCCCATCAATGTCGTACTCGATCACCCTAATAAGATCATCTACGGATGTACGTGGTGTCCCGACCAAAAAGTGTATATTTCTATTTTCATTTATCCTCTCCAAGAGGATAGATGAAGGCGAGAAATTTTCACCATAATGAGTTCAAAGGTTTGGAGGAGAAACGCCTACGGGCATGCTAGAACCTTGAGTTATATAAAGCCAAAATGGTTCAAGCTCACAATAAGTTGATCTGCTCTAGAACCTTTCAAGTAGGAGAGCTTATATTAGTTCTAAGGAGACCAATTTTTGCCCATCGAAAGATGGGAGGCAAGTTTGAACCAAGTTGGGAAGGCCCTTTTGTCATAGAAAAGGCCTACCAAGGAGGATCTTATCAGCTTATTGATTGTAAAGGGGAACACCCGGTGCTTCCAATTAATGGGCTCTATTTGAAAAAATATTACCCATAAATCATGTTTGAAAATCAATTATCATCAAAAGAATAAAACTTCATTCCAATTCATCAAAATCTTCTCTTCATTCGAAGTGTTATTTGCTTGTCTTGCGAATCTGCCACGACATGTTTAGGATAGGTGTAAGAGAACCCAAGAGGGATCCTATCCCTCTTTCACAACACGAACACAAACAAACATAATCCCCCTAGCGCTACTAGAATAGGTGTGAGAGAACCCAAGAGGCATCCTATTTCGACTAGCACAACTAAGTTAGGTGTAGGAGAACCCAGGCGACAACCTATTCCCTCTTTAACAACACAAATGAACACATATCTTTTATTTTTGGCTATTTTGATGTGGGAGCAAGCCCCCAGTGGAACTCACTCATTAGCTGCTCTAGGTCGGGTTAACATGCTACTTTATTAATATGTCATCCTAGTGGTCATTTGTTTGGCGGATGTGAGTCACCGCACTTTCTTCCCAACTTTACCATTGCAAACCAACAAGCACCTTGTTAGTTCGATAGGCTTCACTGCCTAGCTAGTAAGTTACATCATGTTGATTTTGTTTAAGAAGATGTGAGTCCCTGCGCATTCTTCTTGAACTAGGCACCATGGATTGACTAGGTTGAGTATATTTAAGGTTTAAGATAAGTACCCCAGGGGCTACTTTCCTCTTAACTACTTTTGAGTTGATATAAGTCCCCCAATAACATTCACTCAGTAGTCTGCCCTAGGTCGAATAGCACTTGTCGAGCCAAAGATAGACTATCCCGATGATCAGCTCCACTATAGGAAGATGTGAGTCTGTGCGCTTTCTTCCTAGGTTGATTATCGCAAACTGATGAGCACCTTAGGTTTGTTGATGTTCGCTATGCTGACAGCGACTCACCTGGTGGATACATAACTTTTGGTAGATATGAGTCCCCAAGCATTCTCCTTGAGTTGACCACCAAATACTTATAGATATTATCTTCTCCAGGGTTTTAGATAATGCCCTTAATGACCCCTCTCCCTGCAGGTACTCTATTTGGATCACATCCTTTGTGACCCCATTTAGACACTACTCGGTGTGCTTTTGGATTGGAAAATCCCCCTTTCCTAGTAGCCACCCTTGTGGTTGGAAAATTTATTTAGTGGATGCACAGATTCTCCCTTGGTTTAGTAAATCTGGGATAGATCTAGGCTGATATAAGCTCCTTCTCAATATGATCTCTCGTAAACCAACAGGGTCCATGATAAACAAATAAAATAAACAAACAAATTAATTCACTTATGGATTAGGAATTCAAGCCCCCAACAACCCCTTTTCCAAGAAGACATCCTATCTTTAGGGCAGTGTCAGCAGAACACCCTATAAGAATTGCCTGACTACGCTTGAGTTGAGATAAGTCTCTGAGTTGGTATTTTCTCCATAGTCACCCTTAGGTAGGGTTCAATCTATTTTTCCACATGCAAGTTACCCCGATAGTCATTTTGCTTTGGAAGATATAAGTATGCTATGCATTCTTTCTAGCATGACTATCACAAACCGACGGGCAGCCCTAGGTCAGGTTGAGATGTTACCTCGCTAATGTCACCCTAGTGGTCTTTTATTCAGGAAAGATGTGAGTCCCTATACTTTCTTCCCTGAATTAACCATTACAAATTGAAAGACACCTCTTTGGTTGGATAGTTCTCCCTTAGATAAAAAAATTACTCCATTTGGATTGGTAAATCTATGTTAGAGCAAGGCCAACATGACCCCTACTTAGTAAAGTCCATCACAAACTGATGTGATCCATCAAAAACAATTAAAATTGAAATTGATCTTTGACTATCTTTGAGCTGATTTAAGTCCTCCAGTGACATTCACTCAATAGTTAGCCCTAGGTTGGGTTTGATTCATTGTGTCACCAATTGATCACCCCAAGAACTGATCCCTACTTTGGAAGATGTAAGTCTACTATGCTTTCTTCCTAAGTACAGTTGCTACACACCGAAAGGAACTCCTTTGGTTGGATAGTCCTACCGTGTGGTTGGTAGACTACTTCTTTTGATTGCTAAATCTGAGTTAGGTCAAAGCCAACATGGCCCCTACTCAGTGTAGCCCATCATAAACCGACAGGGTCCATCTCAAAATTCAAAATTTAAAATTCTGAAATAAATCAATCAACCTTCCCAATGGAGTAAAATCTAAAATAAATTCAACACTCCTCCCTCAGTGGAATCAAATCAAATAAAAAGCAATCAAATCAGTTAAATCAATCAAATCATCTGCTTCTCCTCACCGAGATGCAAGTCTTTTCGGTTCCCCAGTGGATCCTGAACTCTAATCCTCCAATGGATTTCACAACCTCTTATCCCCAGAAATGACTTGAACTTGCTCCCCTAGTGGAGAGTTCATATTTTCATCCTTAATGGAGCACCAAATCCTAAATCAACAAATCAAATCAAATTTTTCCCAGTGAGATATAAATGAAATCAAACCTCTCATCCCCCAGTGGATGACTTGAATCTTTTCCCTTAGTGGAAGGTTCACATACTCGATCCCTAGTGGATTCCTCCTTCACTCTCTTATGCCTTTGACATGAGTAGAGTCACATTGCACTAAGCTCTTGATTCCTTCTACACCTTGGATTGGGAGTAGATCATTTCTATTAGTTCTTGTGATTGTTCGGTATTGTTGATCATCTTAATAGAATAATGCATGCTGTCGGGTCACACCACACCTATTGGGCACCCTTTGTTGACCTCATTTTTTAGAATGAGCTCTCAACCTCCCCATTTTAGATATAGGATTCCTCATAGACACTATGAGTTCCTTACTCTTAAGACACTCCTAGTGATTAGGTGAATGCTTAACCTAACCCTAGAGACTTAAAAGAGTTAGCCATAAGAATAGGTAATGCCTTAGGTGTGATAGGAAAACTTGCCTACCCTATAGATTAAACCCAATCCTCACTTTCTTCTTATAAATCAACTTCAAATTTAAAACAACTTCAATTCATAACCAACTCCAAATTCAAATCAAATTCCAACTTAAATGACTTTTCTCAAATCATTCAAATCAATTCCAAAAATTCAAATCAATTCAAACTCAAAATATTTTCTCATAACCCATTTATATTCTCATTTATATTCACAAATATAAATGAAATATAAATTCAAGTAACCAAAACCAAACCCAATCCTTACTTTGATTTCATCTTATGGACTTAGCTCAAATCAAATTCAAATCACTTCAAATTCAAAAGATTTTCTCATAACCCATTTATATTCTCATTTATATTCATAAATATAAATGAAATATAAATTCAAATAATCAAACCAAATTCAAAACTCAAACCCAAATCTAACCTAAAACTAACCCATACCCTTTCAAGTCAAATTCTTGAACTTAGCCAAATCTAACCCAAATCAATCCAAACCCTTGAATTTTCTTCATGATTCAATCAATCCTTCAATCATGAATCCAAATATAAACATAAACTTCAATCATCAAACCAAAACTAAATTCAAAACTCAAACCCAAATCAAACCCATGTTCATCTTTTGAACTTGAAATTGTCAAATGAATCAAAACTCATTTGACTCCAAATCACATGCAAATGGATTTATACTTCAATCATAAGTCTATATGTGAGTTCAACCAAACTTGAATCAAGCCTTGATCAAGTCAACTGACCCATTTAGGCTCACTTGACCCAAAGTGATCTGAAGTATCTTTTTGAGCCAAATTCTAATCCTACATAATTTGGATTGAACTAGGCCCATCTAAGCCTAACATTTTGAGCAACAATCATCACAAGATGATCAATCACTCAAATTAGGTCAAACCAAGTCAAACCTAGCCTTTGACCAAGTCAACACTTTACCCAAATGATATCCAAACTAGCCAAAATCCACCATAGACTAAATTGATTGAAACCATTGATCAAAACTAATTTATGATCAATGATTGGACTTGACCAAGCCATCATTTGAGCCAAACCTAGCCCAATTGGCCACTTGACTCAAGTTGACCCAAGTTGACCTAAAAAGTCAAAAAGTGTCAAATCTTGATCTAAGCTAAATTGATTGCAACCAATATGCCAAATTCATTCTAAATCACTTATTGAACTTGTCCAAAGCTCCGATTGGCCAACTAGACCCAACCTAGCCCAATTGACCATGAACTTAGCCAAATCAAGCCAAAATCAAACCAAACCAAAATTAATTAAAACCAAAGCTTGCAAAATATTTCAAATGACTAACCAAACCTAAACCAACCTATGACCTAACCCAATTGGGTCAAATTGGTCAACTTGACCCATTTGACCTAAGTGAACTTAAATGAACCAAAGCCAAATATAAATCAAATTGAGCCAAACCAATGATACAAAACCACTCCAAATGTTCATATGAACTTGACCCAACCCTTGGTTTTACCCAATTTGACCAATTGGTCAACTTGACCTAAGTTGACCCATTTTGACCTAAATGAGTCAACATGAGCCAAATGATATCAAATCAACACCAAATTCATTGAAACTTGGCACAACCCTTTTTTTAATTATCCTAAATCTGTCCAAATTGAAATCAAAGATAAATGACCATTTTATCCTTGGTTCAAATAGTAACTCTTGGCCAAATTCACTTGAAATTTGGCCAATTCCTTTTCATGGCCACTTGGCACCCTCTTAGTGAACCAAATGGAAACTAATGAGGGTGTTGAACATGACCTAATGGGTTTGGGTCAGCCATTACCCAACCCATGGCCAAACCGACCACCCAATGGAAAATGAGCACATAGAATCACTCCATACTCTCATTTAACACATGGGCAACTCCTCCACTACACTCCCACAAAATTGAACTATGTGAAGCTCCTAACAACCTGACAAACCCATTCAATAAGATCAATTTGATAAAAATGGCAAAGGAGCTCACGACCATCCAATCCAAGTAGGGGGAGATATACTCCCCCAAATTTCATTCTAATTCAAGTCACTTGCACTCGATTGAGCCCTAGGAACCCAAAGGAAGAATTTCCAAGCTCTCCCAAGCATTCCTAAGCTTAATTGAATTCTCCATTCTCATTTTTGCCTAAACCAAAATTAGGGGAGGTGAGTGAGAGTGCCAACTTACTAAATTCTCCATAGAAGTCCAATTCCTCTTCCAAGCACCATTAATGAGGAAAGTCAAGCTCACCCAAGGTGTTTTCCAACCAACCACGCCACGAGAAGGAGGAGCTAAACCAAAGTCGCAAGCCATTGAAGCTCATTTTGGTTAATAGGTAGATCCACTTCATCTCATGCCTTCAAACCTTCAGTAGGGCTTTGTCTCCACTAGATAAAGCTACCTTAATATTTGAAAGCGTCGGTGATATCCTCCGGTGAGGTATGCTTTAAAACTGAGCTTACGTAGAAATTTCTTTGGTCCTTTGTGAAGGAAATTATCATCCCAATCGAATTTGATCATTGGATGTTCTTCCCCACACCTCTTGATGCTGTGGGTTGAATCAAGCTAATCCGAGCTCAAGGGAGCTCGGATCAAGCCATGGAGGATGGACGACCTCCATCTCTTGCATGCGAGGGTAGGGATGAATCATTTGTTGTCCATCCCATATGTTTTGGATGGAAGGTCATGATTAAAACACGTTAGATCCCATAATTAATCCCTTTGATACCACAGGTTTAATCTTGACCGTTCGATCTTTGGTCGGACGGTCCAAGGGAAAGAACGTAGCTCCACCGATTGACGTGCCATAGGATGTGATAACTTAAATACCCATTGTACCACATGGAAAGCGTGCTCCGTGTCAGCAGCCCATGTGATACCGATAGGATTAGTTAATTAATTAGGCTTTATAATGACCTATTACTCACGAAAACTTCAAAAATATATAACTAAATATAGAAAAATTCAAAAAAATGCAAACTCAACATCATTTGTGAGGGGACCATCCTCACAACCATCAATAGGAGTGTGGTGACCGGGCAGAAACTAATCATATAGGTTGAGATGTCATCCTTCAGTTTCCCTCAAGAGGAAGGGTGGCGTTCCGGTGGGTTCAATGCCAATGTGCTTTGTGGTTCCGCTTTCTGCCCCAGTACGGGCTAACACCCACTCATTTGCATCCTCTAAGGGGAAAGGTCCCCTATCTTCAGGGATAATCCCCCCTATGAGGTAGGGTCTAGTTCTCATGCTGCCCCTCCTAGCAGGGCCCAATGTCATAACCAGTGCCTCAAGATCAAGCGACATCATGACCGCATAGCCAAGGAGCTAGATTTAGTTTCTCAAGTTACAGTAGAGGAGTTACCTAGAATGGTTTCCCCTTTGATCATAGAAAACAAGTTCCATCCTCTCTCTAGAACTGATGTAGATGAAGACATTAGGAGTATCCCAGTTTCACCTCCACCTATATATTAAGCTCCTATCAGAGATATGAGAAGGTCGTATGCTGACCTTAGATCAGCTCTGTACCGAGTAGGTGGAGCTTATGGACAATCAGAATCTAGGCTCAATTTGATTTATGTTCAGTCATCTCCTGTAGCATGGAGGAGCACATCAGGAAAGAGAAGGCCAGGGAGGCTCGTGTATCAGTATAGATTACTAGCAGAGAAAGGCGGAGGTATTGCAGATAGTCAGTAGCCTCAACCATCATTAATTTTCCAGATCGGCATGCTACCCGTGCCGGTCGTACTGATAGCATCTTATTGATGGGTACTACCCACCATTGAAGAGGAGCTCCTGCCTAGAGAGAGTTGGTGGTGCCTCCACCATACCGCTCTACTCCATGCCCACCATCTCTAGTACAAGTCTCATCATCCACTATTCTAGAAAAGGCCATGAAGGCAGCATCTGGGGAAAAGAGAGCCCCATTGGTGATCCTACTATGACCAAGAGAGTCCATTCCATCTACACCACCAATTGAGGCATGACCGAGCTCTCTTGCTCAACCTTCTACCCTAGTTATGATGAAGAGGGCATGGCGACCTCGGAGCATAGTAGTTGTGCCATCACCACCACCACCACCGCAGCAAAGTATGGAGATAACAATAATCGAGGGGGAAGGAGACAGTACCTCTATCTCCATGGCTATAGATCTTCTTAGGAATACCACACCACCCAGATTTAGCAATAGTCAGGAGCATCTATCCTTTGGTGAGCATAGTCCTCACAAGATCAACTTTATAATAGAAGGAGAGGTTAGATGTCTTTATGTTCATGATAGTGATCCTACCACTGATGAGCCGTGATCATTCATGCCCGTGCAGTTGGACTGTTCCGTAAATGATATTGTAGCACAGTATCTGGTTGAGAAGAAGGAGATCCTAGGATATGACTGGCCTGCCTTAGAGGAGGAGAAAGTCAATTTTGATCCCAATGAAGATGACCTGTTGGAGGATTCAATGGGAGTGCACATGGTTGATACCATGGGCTCCCTCCTTTATAATCAGCAAGGATTGGACGGTGCTGTGGGTGAGCAGGATGATATTTCCCACTTGATCCAACACCTCCTTCAACAACTGAAATAAAAGGATGAGCAGATAGATATGATATGTAAGAGGCTTGAAGACTTGCTAGCAGTAGCTTTGGTACTTCAGAACAAAGCCCTGGTAGTACATCCTACTATTGCAGAAATAAGTCAATCTGAGCCGTTGCATGTCTTGGATCAGCCTAAGAGTTTACCTACGATAGAGCAGGGCAGCACAAGCTTGTATAGGAAGGTAGTGGATGGTACCTCATATAAGAAAAGGATATTAAACTCATGGTTGAGCAGCAGGTGAGTGAAGCACTGGCACAAGCTCGAGGAGGATCATCGGTTCTAAAGGGTAGACCCTACCCAGAGGAATTCGATGGCATCCAATATCTAAGGGTTTTCTACCACCTTCTTTCAAGAGTTTTGATGGCAATGGGAACCCACATCAGCATATAGCGCACTTCAGAGCCAGGTGTTTCAACGCTGGTGGCAGTGATGCATTACTATTTTGTCATTTTGTCAGCATCTTAGCAGGCATAGCCTTTGATTGGTACATTGAACTCCCTAGCAATTTAGTAAAAACTTTTGCTAAGTTAGAGCAACTCTTCATTAAGAGATTTATTAGAGCTCAACAAAGGGTGACTGTAAGCAATCTTGTTACAGCTCAGCAACACCCTAGTGAGTCCCTTGTTGATTATATTCTCAGATGGTGCAATTTGAGTAAAATGCGAACCACAGCTACTTGAACAACACTCTATTGAAATTCTACTGAAGAATATTCATGACCTGATTGTCTTCATGCTCAAAGGTTTCACCATCAAAATATTTAGAAGCTAATCAATAAGGCAGCTAGCTTACAAGAAGAAGCCAAAAAATTACCTTTTCCAGATCAATCAATAAAACCAAAGCCACAGAAAGCATATGAGAAGAAGCCAGGGGCAGTAACAGTAGTGGACAAGGGGAAGCAACCGACCAGAGAGCAGTATGAGAGACCTCGAATTCCACACCGTGACTTCCACCTCCTTTACCATCGCCTAGGCCATCCTATGGGCCACCGCAGTAGCCTCCATAGCCTTCGTCACCTCCTCCTCATCCATACTCTCAGTAGCAGTGGTACACATACCCACCACAAGGTAGCTACCATCCACCTACTCTTTTGGATAAACTAAACAAGCCTTATTCATTTAGGAGGGAGGTAGTTAGGAAAATCTTTAAGAACCTCTTAAAGAAACTTGACTTTCGGTTACCAGAGCCTAGGAAGCTGGAGGAAGTAGGCAGGAGCAATGATCCTTACTTTTGCCCCTACCATCACATACTAGGCCATGTTTTGGAGGATTGCTTTACATTTAAGGTCTGGCTTGAGCATAGTTACAAGACAAGCGTCATAGTTATCCCAAAGGAATATCTTGTGGAATAACCATGCAGTTCCATTAGGGTAATCTTTGGGGATACATGAGATCCTCTCAAAACTAAAGAAGGTTGGGATATCTCTTTATCCCGAACCTCTAAGAAGATTATTTTAAAAATCAAGAAACTTTCCTTGCAAGTGCCTGAGGCAGCTTAAACCTCCAACATCAAAGAAGGTTTGCAAGTTGTGAAAGACAACTTGGGGAAAGTGGGAGCTTAGTAGCAATAGCACTAGCCCATACCACCCGGGATAGTAGCTCCAACCATCCGACCTCAGTCTGTTCTCCTTTGAGCACTTCTACTTCACCTAGCTCTTCTTCTAGTAGACATCTTGTATCGATGAATGAAGCATCAAATCCCTCACCCACTTACTTTACTGGATTTCTACTATGTACCTTCTTCAAAATCCAAGAAATTGAAAAATAAAGCTAGTTTGAATTACATCTATGTCACTTCTGATGGGTTGTCTAACTCTACTATTTTAGCAAGCTATTTAAGTATAAATAATAATTATAATAACTCTGATCTTCTTATTTCTAATTTAGCGATGGACTGTCCTTCTCTAAATAATATGTGTTCACCTCTTGAGATAGACTTCAAATCTTATGATTCCGAGGGTCCTATAGGAGAAGCTATAGGTAAGCCTGATGAGCAGGTGGAATCTTCCACTAAATCGTCATAAGAAATCATCGAAGTTAACCTTCATAGTGGCAAGGTTCGACCTCCTAAGGCAGCACCTCAAGACAAGGGAAAACAAGTCATTGGTATCGGCGAACAAGAAGCCCCTCCACAGGATGCTCCATCTATGGATATGCTTTTGGAGGATCAACCCAAAGTGGATTACAATGTCCTCGCTCACCTAAGAAAGTTGTCAGCTAAGTTAAGCATATATGACGCCCTTGCCTTATCTAAAGCGATGAGGGAATTATTAATCAAAGCTCTTCTTGATCCAATAATATGCTTAGCTCAGCTGACCACTATTGGAGAGGAGGCACATTATTCAAGAGAAACTAGAGTCACATTCACAGATGAAGACCTTCTTCTAGGGAACATGGAGAATAATCGTCCCTTCAACATCACAGTGGACATGGGCAGATTCAGACTTTCTAGGATTTTGGTCGATCTAGGTGCATCAGTAAACTTTGTGAGTCTAAATACTCTTGCCTACTTAAAAATTGACATCTCTACACTCCAAGGAGATCGGATGATGTTGAGAGGATTCAATGAACAGAGTGAGAGGGCTTTGGGCTCCATAGTGTTACCTTTGGAAATAGGTGACTGGAAGACTGAGGCAAGTTCTACATAATTGATTCGAATACTTCGTTCACTACTTTGCTCAGTAGGCCTTGGATACACTATAATAAGATGATTCCATCCTCCCTCCATCAGTGCATCAAGTTCTGAAAGGATGAAATCGAATACTGTGTCAAAGGAGATGAAAAACTATTTTTCAATTAGAGAGGTTGAGATATATAAAGATGTGACCTACTATCTTCCTCAAAACACCTTTTCTCATGAACATGGTCAAAATTCAAATTCAAAAGAAAAAGAAAGAGAGGAAAATGAAAATGAAAAAGAAAAGGAAAAGAAGAAAGAAAATACAAGTGAGCAAGAAAAGGACATCAAGGAAGAATTATAACCGCATATCACCACCCACAGTTCATTCCATCATATGGACATATGGGTAGGATGATTCAACTTCCACCAGGCAGAGGCAGAGGTAGAAATAGAGGTAGTTCTAGAGGTAGAAGAACCCTTGGTTGGCTGCTACCAATAGGGGTTTTGTTCCAGTTCATAGGAGAACCCCTACTATTCACATAGACTTGGAATTCAACTTGGAGGATGAGTCTCATGTAATTAGCATACCAGCTAACCCCTATCAGTGAGTTTCATTAGATGTGACACTTGAGCCAGATAATGATGAAGACCAGGCCTCCAAGCAAAGCATGAATGTATTCAAATCAGGTTTATGTAAAACCATTAGGCAGCAGTTGGGAACATTAGCTCTAATATCACTTTCTTCTCAAAAAGTTGAAGGTTTTGTACTAAAGGATGCACCTAGGTCTTCCATTGATGCCAAACGAAGAGATTCCTATTGGGATCATCATCCTCATGTCCAAAAGCTGATGTAGAACTTGAGGATAATTCATATAAAGATTTAATGGAATTGCCTTTTGATTGGTACTCGCATTGTGTTCTTAATTTTAAAAAGAAAGGTTTGATTCCTTATACATGATCTAAGCACAGGTCAGAGTACTTTGAAAAGCTATGGAACAACAAAGGCATGGATGCAAAGTCAAGATCAGGACTAGGACTCGGTACAGTGGGTCCAGTCGATGATGATGGTTATTGCTTAGTTGTCACCAACCATCTGGGGTCTGATAGAATCTTTTCAAACAACACTAACTTTTATGAGGAAGTGTGTTTAGATACTTCAGATGATCTAGATGATCTTCAAATTAAAGATGCACTGCCAGAATTCAAAGAAGAAATCCATTCAATAATCGACAAGCTTAAAGAAATTAACCTCGGGATGGAAGAAGATCCATGCTCGATGTACATAAGTTCTTTGTTGAATGAAGAAGAAACCAATGACTTAATTAGGCTATTATTTATATTTAAGGACTACTTTCCTTAGAGATATAAAGAGATGCTCAAATTATCTCCTGATGTAGCAGTCCACAAACTAGCAATAGATCCTAACGCCAACCCTATCAAGCAAGCTCCTAGTCGTATACGATTAGAAATCAATAAGTCATTTCAAGTCAAGAAAGCTGATGCTTCAATGGGGTAAAAATATCCTACCTAGTTAGCCAGTTAAGAAAAGAATGGCCAAATTCACATATGCGTCGATTTTATGGACTTAAATAAGGCATGTCCTAAGGATAAGTTTCCACTTCCTATATGAGAATTAATGGTGGACATCGCCTCATCTCATGCAGTATTCTCCTTTATGGATGGGTCATCTGGCTACAACTAAATCATGATGGTCCCCGAGGTTGAAAGAAACACTGCTTTTTGAACCCCCGATCGAAATCTATTGTTATAAAGTCATGCCTTTCAGCCTTAAAAATATTGGTGCTACATACCAACGAGCCATGACTCAGATCTTCAGCAAACTCATTCATCATCAACTTGAATGTTATGTTCATGATCTAGTTGTCAAAAGCACAAAAAAGGAAGACCATCTCTTTGACTTGAGAGTAGTTTTTGAATGGTTAAGATAATTTAACCTCAAAATGAACCCTGAAGTGTGCATTCGGAGTAGCTTCAGGGAAGTTCCTTAGGTTTATTGTACGACACTGGAGAATAGAAATAGATCCAGAAAATATCAAAGCTATCTTAGAAATGATACCCCCTAAAAGTCTAACTCAACTTAAATCTTTCTAAGGGCTGTTGGCATATATAAGACACTTTATCTCCAACCTATCAAGAAGATGCAAGCCATTTTCAGCACTTGTCAAAAAGGATGCCAAGTTCAAGTGGGATGATAAGTGCTAGCATGCTTTTGAAGATATCAAACAGTATTTGGTGAAGCTGCTATTCTAGCAGAGCCTATCCCGGGCAGATCACTCATCCTCTACACTACTGCATTGGATGACTCCCTTGATGCTTTGTTGGCTCAAGCCAATGATGAATGGAGGGAGAACACTCTCTACTATCTCAGCCATCGTCTGATCCCTTGAAGTGAAATACCCACCTATTAAGAAATATTTCCTAGCTCTAATATTCGCATCCCAAAAGCTACGACACTATATGCTTTCTGATAAGGTGAACTTGATTTCAAGAATCAATCCACTACAGTTTCTCATGACACAGCCAATGTTATCTGGATGGTTGGCAAGTTGGTCCATGATTCTCTCATAGTTTGATATCACATTCATATCCCTCCGGGAGATGACAGGACAAGCACTAGTGGATTTCCTAGCAGCACACCCACTTCCTACTAAATCTCCACTTAGTGATGATCTCCCTAATGAATTCTTCATCTATCTTTTAGGAAAAATTAATGAATTAAAAAAATAACACTTCTTGATTTGGACACCATGTAGATCCACAGATGTTCTTATTAGGGTGATCGGGTATGACATTGAGGAAAGATGTACTATCTTAAGAGATAGAAGTCACCATCCTACAATAGACCTAATCACTTTAATAAGGACTCCTAAGGACTATGGCTCTTCATATATACTGAAGATTCTTCCCCTACTTTATATGGAAAAGTAAGGTAGGGTATATTTTAAACCAGGTTCGTTAAGTTCCCTATGGAGGCAAGCCCTAATAGTTAATACATCTTAAGGGATGAGATTCCTTAAGAATACTCTCAATTAAGCTAAATGTTCATTGTCTCCAAAGATTTCAAAGATAGGACTATCAATCAAATGGTTATCTTGGAAGATCAAATGGGATTGATCAAGAGGAGGGAGTTATTATCAAAACCAAAGAGAAATAAGTAGGGGATGCTTATGATGCTAGGAGACCTATTGAGCATCCCAAACTATTCTATGGTTGGGCTTTACATTTTTGAATTTGAATAGAATTATTTATTTGAGTTAAATTTTTATTAGAAATTTAGGACTTACAATTCCATGACACAAGATAATGAAAATGCCTAAGAGGTGAGGATTTATGCTTGTAGCCCGCAAAGGAAAATAGCAATCTCAGATCCTAAATCTAGGGAGCTTTGGTGAGGGCCAAAGCATGACTTAAATCTAAGGTGAAAAAATGGGTATATGATTTACCTCCATAAGAGAGCATAAACCACCCGACTATTGGACTTACAACCGCCTCAGGATGGCTGCCAACTAGCTCCTCCTATAATTTTAAATATATGTAGGCAAGTCAAATGCTTTTGCAAGATAGCTAAGCTATTATTTATTTAGAAAGAGACTGAGTCCTTAAACACACTCCCTAAGAGACTATATCATATAGGACATGAATAAATGACTTAATATAATACAAATTTTGTTAGGATTTATTTTTAATTTTGGACAATTGATTTGACACAGGCTATGGGATTCATATGCCTAATGCATGATTATGGGCCAAAATTAGCAAAGAGGTGTATTTCCACTCTAGCTCTCAAAGGTCAAGCCAAGTTCCCTAGCAAAGGTGGAATGCCTCCATAAGCAAGAGTGAAGCAAGATGCTATTTATGCATGATGTGAAACATACAACATCCAGCTAAGGGGTTACTAAATCTTTTATCTTGATTTATAACCTAAGCTTTAGGTGAGGTTATGAGTTATTAATTTTTAATTTTGAGTTGATTAATTAAATAGAGAATTTATTTTTTCCTAAGAGCCTAATCACATCCAGGCATTCATCAAAGTAAGGAAGAAATTAAGAAAAACACGCCATCTTAATGCACAAGCTAAATAAACATCAAACAATTTATAAAGCTAGCACAAAAAAATAAAAAGGCCTTTATGTTCGAGCTCCACCGCATAAACCCGAAATGAAATGTGGGTAGCCAAGCTCTACCCTTATACAACCCAAATTACAAATGAATTAATTACAATCACAAAGGAATTCATGTTATGGGGATCTTCATTCTTCTTTCTCCTTTTCTTCTTTTCATCATGTTTTATTTTTCATCTTTCTTTTCTTCTTTCTTCTTTCCTTCCTTCTATTGATTGGTTGTAATGTGGATGCTCCAAAGGTTTCACATGATACATAAGACATAGTCTTATGACCAATGTTCATCCTAATCCCCCATAACACATTCCAAATCATAATTGCAAAATTACATGAAAAAGGAAAGTAAATCTAACTAAAACCTATAAAATAGAGATTAGCTAAACAAACCACACAATCCCAAGCATGTATATGAATAAATTAGACTTATTACCCCACACATGGGTAACCAAGTCCACCTAGCCTATTTTGGATTATGCTTAGGGATATAAGCAAACTGCATAGCAAAAGTATTTATATTTTTATTACAGGGCCCCGTAAGCACAATCCCCTGTAGAAGATAATGATTAGACTAAGATCATCCTACCATCCAATCTATATACATACACCCTAACATACAGACTAAAACATTATATCATAAAACAAAATCAAGCATCAAACCATATACCGCCCTAACATAGAGCTATAAATAGTGACTTAGCCTAATGTGTGTGTCATTTAAGATTTGTGTGGCATGTCTTAGCTAGGCTTTAAGGTTGGTGTTTTCTTAGTGTGAAATTGTTCAACTTAGAGGGTAATTTCATTTAAGTGGTTTAGTTGATTCATTAGTTTTATTTGATAACTTGATTTGGTTTGAATGAACATACACTTAATTACTAAGTGTTGTAAAGAGAGAAAAAGAGAAGAGAACTTCTCTTTCCTCCCTACCTTAAGTAATTTCTAAGGTAGATTCATTAGTGATTTTTTAGTGAATGTTTTATTTTGTATTTTAATTAATCATAAGTTTAGATTTTCTCTAAATAAATCCATTCAAATATGAAAAATATTTTAAGATTAATTAAAGTGAATTACTATCACAAAATACACAACGATTTATTTCTTTCTAACATGTGTATCATGCACATGAAATGATCCTAAGCATATCTATATATGCAAATGTAAATATTTAGCACACCTTAATGATGAATGCTAAAGAATGTTGCTTAAGAAAATTTGGATGCTTCATGATGCATGATTTTGTTAAGAATAGAGAGAGATCCTTTTATCCATTAATCAAATGCACATTTACATGTATGAAAGACTTAAGTGAGTATGACACCATTGTTTTCTACACCAGGGGTGTAAGATACAAGACCTACTTGGGGCTACTTAATGTCTCGCAATCCCGAGATGTCCATACTAATATACCACTTTTCTTAAATACATGTGCATGTACAAAAGAAAATGAATGGAAAAAAGAATCATGCATGTTGGTTGAAAAATTTTCTATATGGTCACCTTCATCTATGGGTGAAAAGGCAAGAATATAAAAATTCATCTTTTTGGGATGCCACGCAGATTCATAGATGTGCTTATTCAGGTGATCAGGTATATCATCAAAGAATAGTGTACTATCTCGGGAGATAGAAGTAATTACCCTTTAATGAACCTAATCACCTCAATAAGGACTCCTAAAGACAATGGGTCTACATATGAGATTCTTCCCCTACTTTACATGGAAAAAAGTAGCGGTTTATTTTAAACCAGTTATTAAGTTCCTACAGGGGCAAGCCCCATAGTTAATTTCTAAGGGATGAGATCCCTTAGAATACTCTGATTAAGGTAAATGATCATCTTCAAGATTTCAATAAGAAAGGACTATCAATCGATTGGTTCATTTTGAAGATCAAATGGGATCAAGAGAGGAGTTATTAGCAAAAAAAGACAAGTAGAAATGCCGATGCTAGGAAACCTGTGAGCATCTCAAACTATCTATGGTTGGGCTTTTACGAAATTGATTTAATTTGTTTGAGTTGAATTTTTTTAGAAATTTAGGTCTTATGATTCCTAGAATGAAATATAAGAGGTGAGGATGCTTATGGCTGTGGAGAGAAGAAATCTAGAACTTAAATCTAGAGAGCTTTGGCGAGGGCTGAAAGCACAACCTAAATCTAAGGCAAAAATGGGTATTTGGTTTGCCTCCACAAGAGAGGACAAACCACCGGACTGGTTGGACTTACAACTAAATGGGGGTGGCTGCCAACTAACTCCTCCTACGATTTTAAATACATGTAGGTAAGTCATATGCTTTATGCAAGATAGCTAGGCTATTATTTATTTAGAAAGAGACTAAGTCCTTAAAATCACTCCCTAAAGAGACTAGATCATGTAAGGACATGCTTTAAATGACATAAATCTAATGCAGTTTAGATTTTATTTTATTTTTGGTCAATTATTTTGACTCAGGCTAATAGGATTCATATACCTAATGCATGAGAAATAAAGTTATTGGCCAAATCATGAGAAGGAGGAGGTGTGTTTCCACCATGGCTCTCAAAGGTCAAGCTAAGTTTCTCGATAAAGGTGGAAGCCCTCAATCAAGAGTGAAAAGATGCATTTGTGCATGATGTTATAAAAGAACTCATCTAAAGGGGTTGATAATTCTTTTATCTTGATTTTAATCTAAGCTTTAGGTGAGGTTATGAGTTCTTTATTTTAGTTTTGAATTATTAAGTTTGGTAAAAGATTTATTTTTCCTAAGATCCACATCCAGCCATACATAAAGTAAGGAAGAAACTAGGAAAAGAATGCCCTCTTAATGAAACTAAACAAATCATCAATCAATTTATAAAGCTAATCAGTAAAAGAATAAGGGGTCATTATGGTGGAACAAACCAAAAATAGATTGGGTAGCTGAGCTCTACCCTTATACAACCCGGATTACAAATGAATTAAATACAATTAAGCAAGGAATTTATTATTATGGGGGTCTTCAAGTTTCATTTCTTCATTCTTCTTTTCTTCTTTCTTCTTCTTTTCTTCTTTCTTCTTTAGTTCCTTCTTTTAGATGTTTGGAAGGTGGATGCTCCAAAGGCTTCACATGGCACATAAGATGAGATCAATGCTCATCCTAATCCCCATAACAATCATTCTAAAATCTTAATTATAAAATTTACATGAAAAGAAAAAGTAAATCAAGCTAACACCTGCAAAACAAAGGTTAGATAAACAAACCATCAAATCCCAAGCATGTATATTGGACTTATCACCCCACACATAGCTGACTAAGTCCACCTAACCTATTAGATTATGCTTAGGGGTATAAGCACCTGCACAGCAAAAGCATTTATATTTTTATTATAGTGCCCCTTAAGCATAATCCCCTGCAGAAAATAATGGCTAGACTAAGATCACCCCTACCATTCATTCTATGCACATACATCCTAACATCTAGTCTAAAATATATATCATAAAACAAAAATCAAGCATCAAACCATGCACCGCCCTAACCTAAAGTTAGAAGTGGTGACTTAGCCTAATGTGTGTGCTTTAAAGGTTTGTGTAGTATGCTTGGCTATGGATTTAAGTTAGAACTTTCTAAATGTGAAGCATGTTCAACTTACAGGAGGGTTTCATTTAAGTGATTTAATTATTTTGGGTTGATTTTATTTCATGTTTTGATTAGGTTCAAGTGAATCCTACAATTAATTTACTAAGTTATAAAGAGAGAAAGAAGAGAACTTCTCTTTCCTTCCCTAGTCTAAGTAATTTTTAAAGTAGATTCATATTTTAGTTTTGTTTAGTGAATGTTTTAATTAAGTGTTTTAATTAATCCTATATTTATATGAACTCTAAATAAACCCATTCAAAAAGAAAGGCATTTTAAGATTAAATTACTAAATTCATAAAACATACATCACTTCATTTCTTTCCCAACATGTATAACATGCATATGAATAAATCCTAAGCATATCTAAACATACAAATGAGAATGTTTAACACACTTTATAATGCATGCTAAGTAATTCATTTAAGGAAAGTTGGAAGTTTATGATGCATGATTTTTTTTCTTAAGTAGAAAAGGGATTTCTTATCCAATTTTTACATGCACACATGAAAGTAGGAAGGACATAAGTGAGTACAATGCCATTATTAACCAGAGGTGTAAGGTACAAGATCTAATTAGGGCTACTTAAAGCCTCACAACCTAAGGGTTGTCTAGACTAATATACCACTTTCCTTAAATACAAACATGTGTACAAAAGAAATGAATTGAAAAGAAAGATTGTAAAAATTTGTATTAGTTGATTTATTTTATTTATGCAATTTATATGTGCAAGCATAGGTGTCCTTCTTAAGTGATAGTATAGGAATGGATAGGATGTGGAATTAGGCAAGTGTTAGGTTCCTATCAAATGAACCATACATCTCACCAAATCCTATTCAAAACTATACTAAAAGAGAACAAAAGGAAAACCTATACTAAGCACATTCTTTTATCTTACTCACATGCAAGCTTGTAATTAAAATATAAGTAACACACTTTCATTTTGGTAATTGATTCATATATTTTGAAAGTAATTTGAATTTAAAATGAAAAAATTGTTTACATTATGCCAAAGTACATGTGTTGGCTAAAGTAATAATATGAGTGGCTAAAGTAATGACAACATGAAAAGAATAGATGCATGTTATATTTTAATTTTTGAAAAGAATAGATGCATGAACCCACATGGCATACGTATTTAGCATGTTGGGGAAAGAACTAAAGTAATGACAACATGTAAACACATTCACTTTATTTAAATCCTAAAGATAATCTTATGATATAAGAAAGCTTAAAGTAAACCAAAGTTCATTTAATATGATTTTTGTTTGACCTTGAGTTTGATTTAATTTTCAAAAATATGAGTTGAGTTTGCTTTACCTAACCCATTCCCACATGTGTTTGACATTTTTGTTTAATTTTTAGATGATTAGATTCATTTTATATTTTTGGTTAGGTTAAGGTATGAATTAAACATATTAATTAATCCTTACCTACACCACCTTAGCATAGTTAACCAAGTAATTATGAGCCAATGAGATGATATAAAACCTCACAAGGAATTTAAGCTTACAATGCATCTAGGAAGAAAAGGGCTTAGTGTAATTTGGCTCATGATTAATGGTTAATTAAGCTAAGGGGTTTAACTTAAGTAATTTCAAAAATACCCCTCACACATATGAGTTAGGTTTTGATTTTCTTAATTGAACTTGGGCTCTTGAACACCTAAGCATCTACCCAAAGTAGATTAATTAAGTTCTAGAAAGTTTTAGAAATTTTAAAAAATTAAGAGGGTAATTAATGAATTATCCCTTAATTAAGAGAGGATTAAGAAAAGAAAAGGGGATTTAGGGAATAGCTTAAGGGAAATACCCCAAAATTATTCCCTAAGCCTCCTATTCACTGATCAAACCTTAATCAACTTCAATGAGGGAATAAAACACTAATCAAACTCTTAATTATGCTTAATTACATTAATGGAGTAATTTGAAAATATATTTGCAATTCCCTTTAACCCTTCAATAAATCCCAAGAAAATTAGGGGAGGCAGAAGTCATCCCCCAAAACATACCCAAAAAGTTTGAGATTAATCAGAGGATTAATTAAGGAGTAATTAGAAAATAAGATTTCCATTAAAACCTAAAATCAGAGAAATATATAATTCAAAATCCATTGCAACCAATTTTAAAATATTCTAGATTGAATTATCTTTCAGTAGAAATTTACCTCATATTTTTTTGATTTTTATTTAGGGATATATGAATTTTTAAAGCTTAGAGGATTAATTAAAATTAATTAAAACCTAATTAAATCCCTTAGCCCACAGCTCGACATGCGACGACAGCGGTCAATGCGCTTTCCACGTGTCGTGTAGTGAGCCATTACATAAACCTTTTATCACCGATCGTGTAGTGGCAGTGGGATGCGGTTTGATACCCGCCGTTCGATCAAGGATTGAATGACCAAGAATCACCTCATGGTTTTAAAAGGATAAATCAATTTTTAAAATGCATTAAATCTCGGTCGTCCATCCAAAATGGACGGATGGATGGCCGGGATCATCCATGTTCTTCCATGAGGATCATAGGAACTGTCCATGATCTAAGGATTGATCCGAGCTCGATTGAGCTCAGATTAGGATAAAATTTTGCACACACCATCATACACTAATGGCAATCCTATCCAACGATTGAATTTTCATTCCATGACACTTTCTTTCACAAAGGACCAACACCTCTTAAGTCTAATGGTCGAAAAATGCCATACCTCACTGGAGGTGATCACCGGTGCTCGATTCCCTTGGAGGAGCTTCGTCTAGTTGAGACGAAGATGTGGTGAAAGAATTAGCTCCTGAGGTTGGGTAGTTTGCTCTATGGACCAACTCCCCTTGCTCTTACTTGTAGCTTTGAACGAATTGGACTTCTCCTTGCATTGAGAACTTGAGGAGAGCTTAGGCAAGCTCGATTTGATCCCCTGAGGGAGTGTGCAAAGGCAATTGAGTGGATAAAGTTTGTTCAAGGAACTCCCCATTCTCTTGAAGAAAATCAAAATTTCAATCTTAGAAACTTTCGATGGCTCTAACACTCTCTCACATAATGTGTGACATGTGAATTAAATTAGGGGCAGTATATCTCCCCCTATGGCAATTGGATGCCGAAGCATGGTTTGCCATTTTGATCCAATTTCCAATATGGAGAGGGTTGTCTAGGCTATTTGGAGTTGGCAGATGAAGGTTTAAGCTAAGGAGTGGATTAGTAACCTCCCATGTGCTTCGAATTGAGTGGAGGGAGGTTTTCAAATTGGCCAATTTGAGCTATGGGGTTGGTTTTGGCCTTGGGTCCATTTAGGTTGACCCAAACCCATTAGGTTGGGTGCACCACTCTGCATAGGGTTCACTTGACCTATTAGGAAGGTATCAAGTTGATATGAAGAGGGCTTGACCAAATTCCCCATGGATTTGACCAAAATTTGTTCTATGATGTAGGGATAGAATGGTCATTTGACTAATTTTTGAATTTGAATATGTTGGGTATGTTGAGAAAATAGGTTTAGCCAAGTTTAATTAGATTTGGAGTTCATTTGATATGGTTTGGCTCATGTTGACCCATTTAGGTCAAAATGGGTCAACTTGGGTCAAGTTAACCAATTGGTCAAATTGGGTCAAACCAAAGGATGAGTCAAGTTCATATGACCATTTCAAATGTTTTGGTGGCTTTAGTTTGATTCAATTTGGATTAGTTTTGAGTTTGGCTCATATGACTTCATTTAGGTCAAATGGGTCTAGTTGACTGGTTTGACCTATTTGATCTATTTGAGCTAGGTCATGGTAGATTTAGGTTTGGTTAGTCATATGAAGTGGATTGATATCTTTATTTCCAATCAATTTTGGTTAAGTTTGAATTTGGCTCAACATGACCCCTTTAGGTCAAGTTGGGTTCAAGGTCAATTGGGCTAGGTTGGATCTAGTTGGCCAATTAAGACTTTGGTCAAGTTCAACAAGTGATTTGGAATGAACTTGACCCATTGGTTTCAATCAATTTGGCTTAGATCAAGTTTTGACACATTTTGACTTTCTAGGTCAAGTTGGGTCAACTTGGGTCAACTTGGGTCAAGTGGCCAATTGGGCTAGGTTAGGCTCAAATGTTAACTTGGTCAAGTTCAAACATAGTTCATGAATGAACTTAGATCATTGGTTTCAATCAATTTGGCCTATGGTGGATTTTGGCTATGTTAGCTTCATTTTTGCTAAGTGTTGATTTGGTTAACCCTTGGGTTTGACTTGGTTTGACCCAATTTGATTGATTGATCATCCCATGATGATTGATGATGATGATGAGAGACATAGGTGAGTTTAATTCAATCCAATTTGGTTAAGATTAGAATTTGGCTCATGAGGGTACTTTAGGTCACTTTGGGTCAAGTGAGCCTAAGTGGGTCAAATGGCTTGGTCAAAGCTTGATTTGAGTTTGATTGAACTTGTATATGCACTTATGATTAAGGACTTAAGAAGGATTTTAAATTTGGAATTTAAATTTTGGATTTAATTTTATTTATTTATATTTATATTTCATTTATATATGTCAATATAAATGAGAATATAAATGAGTTATGAGAAAATCCCATGAATTTGAATTCATTTAGAGTTGATTTTGGCTAAGTTCTTAAGAGGAGATTAAGGACTTAAGAAAGATTTGGACTTAAGAATTTTATTCATGGATTTCAATCATGGCTTTCAATTATGAATTTCAATCACATGGATTTCATTTAAGTTTGGAAAAAATCAAATAAGATTTATTTGGAGTTTGACTTGAAGGAAGGAAGGAGAGGAATGGTTCAAGCTAAGGGTAGGCAACTTTTTCTAACACCTCTAGGACATGACCTATTCCTATGGCTAATTCTTCTAAGTCTCTAGGGCTAGGTTGAGTGTCCACCTAATCATTGGATGTGTCGTAAGACTAAGGAACTCTTAAAGTCTAAGGGAAGTCCTATGTCTAAGATGGAGAGGTTGAAAGCTTATTCTAAAATGAGGTCAACAAAGGGTGCCCAATAGGTATGGTGTGACTGACAAGGAACACCGCATGTATTGGTGTTGACCAAAATGATCAACAACACCGAAATATCACAAGCACTAGATAATCTATCTTAGGTGTAGAAAGAATATAGAGCTTTGCAATGTGGCTCTAATGTATAAGAGAGGGAAGAATCCACTAAGGAATGGAGTGTGAACCTTCCACTAGAGAAGTAGGTTCAATTCATCCACAAGGGGATAAGAAGTTGATTTGATTTAGGTCTCACTGAGGAGAAATTTCCATTAGGAAAAAGGGTTGAATTTGCTTCAATTTTTTTATTTAGTTTGAATTTTTGAGATGAACCCTATTGGTTAGAGATGGACTGCACTAAGTAGGAGCTATAGAGGCCAAGACCTAACTCAGATTTACCAATCTAAAGGGGTAGTCTACTAAACACATAGTAGGACTAGCCAACCAAAATAATGTCTTTTGGTATGCAGCAATTGTACTAGGATGAAAGCGTAGTAGACTTACATCCTCCAAAGTAGAGATTAGTTGCTAGGGTAATCTATTGGCAAGGCAACATATTGAACCCAACCTAGGGCTAACTATTGAGTGAATGCTGCTGGGGGACTTAGATCAACTCAAAGATAGTCACGATTAATTTCATTTTTTTTATTTGTTTATTTCGATGGATTCTATTGGTTTACAATGGGTCACACTAAGAAGGAGCTCATATCATCCTAGACCCATCTCAGATTTACTGAACCAAAGGGAGTAGCTTCCCGATCGATGGGAGAACTATCCAACCAAAGGAGTGCCTTTCAATTTGCAATGATCAATTGAAGGGAAGAAAACTCAGGGACTCACATATTCCACTACAAAAGACCACTAGGGTGATCAGTTGCTTTGGGAAACAAATTGAACTCGACTAAAGGTCATAGATTTGCGCAATCATGCTAGAAAGAATCATTATACATCTTCCAAAGGAATGAGATGGGGTAACACTATGGAAAAATAGATTGAACCCAACCTAAGGGTGACTACGGAGTGAGTATCAACCTTCGAATTTATCTCAACTCAGGTTGTCAGGCAATTCTTACAAAGAGTTTTGCTAACACTACCCTAAAAATAGGATGCCTGTTTGAAAAAAAGGCACTTTGGGGCTTGAATTCTTAATCCATAAGTGAATATTTTGTTTGGTTGTTTGTCTAGTTTATTTTATCATGGACCTTGTTAGTTTGTGAGGCATAAAACTGAGAAAGAGCTTGTATTATCCTAGACCCATCTAAGATTTACTAAACCAAGGGAGAATCTGTGCATCCGCTGAATAAATTCTCCAACCATAGGGGTGGTTACTAGGAAAAGGGAACTGTTTAATCCAAAAGCAACCTAGGTAGTGTCTAAATGGGGTCACAAATGAACTCATCCAAATAGAGTGCCCACAGGGCATTGGGGCATAAGGGCTTAATCCAAAATCCTAAAGAAGATGACATGGCTAGTCATATATCCAATAGGTATTCGATGTCCAACTAAAGGATGAGGGACTCATATCGCAAGAGTGGTATCGACCATGAGTCACATCGATAGCGAACATCAACCAAACTAAGGTGCCCATCGATTTACAATAATTAGCCTAGGAAGAAATCTTGGGGACTCACATCCTCCTATAGTGAAACTGATTGTTGGGATAGTTTGTCTTGACGGTCTATCAATAGGCGACTATTAGCGAATGCCACTAGGGGACTTATATCAACTCAAATATAGTCAAGAGGAAAGGAGCCTCTGGGGGACTTATCTTAAACTTCAAATATACTTGATCTAGTTATTGCATGATGGCTAATTCAAGAAGAAAGCATAGGGAGTCACATCTTCTTAAACAAAGTCAACATGAGGTAGCTTACTGGCTGGGCAGTAATGTCTACCATACTAACAAGGCGTTCATTGGTTTGTAATGGTCAAGTTAGGAAGAAAGCTCAAAGACTCACATCTTCCAAATAAGTGACCACTGGGGTGACATACTAGCGAGGTAGTATGTAGACCCGACCTAGAGCAGCTAATGAGTGAGTGTCATAGGGGGCTTGCTCCCACATAAAAATAGCTTGAGATAAAAGATTTGTGTTTGTTTATTATGCATGTGTTAAAAGGAATAAGATGCCTCTAGGGGACTCTTACACCTACCTTAACACACTAGGGGATTTTGATGAAATGGTGCCACGGATGGCAAACATGATTCCTACTAAGAAAGGATGCCGCTTAGGTTCTCTCACACCTATCTTAGTTGTTCTAATCGAAATAAGATGCCTCTCGGGTTTTCTTAAACCTATTCTAATGGCATTGGGAGATTGTGTTTGTGTTGTGAAAGAGAGATAGGATGCCACTAGGGGACTTTTACACCTACCCTAGACACGTCATGATGGATTCTCAAGACAAGCAAACAACGCTCCAAAAGAAGAGAAGATTTGATGAATGGAATCAAATTTTTTATTCTTTTATTAATATTTGTTTTTAAAGTTGATTTGCTTCATGGGTAATATTTCTTTTGGATAGAGCCCATTAATTGGAAGCATCGGGTGTTCTCCTTTACAACCAATAAGCTGATAAGATCCTCCTTGGTAGGCCTTCTCTATGACTTAGGGGCCTTCCCAAGTGGGTTCAAACTTGCCTCCCATCTTTCGATGGGCAACAATTAGTCTCTTTAGGACTAACACAAGTTCTCCTCAAAAGATCAGAACCATCTTGTTGTGAGCTTGAATCATTTTGGCCTGTCAACTCAGGTTACGGCATGCGTGGCGACTCCAAACCTTCAAGCTCTTCTATGTAACTTTGCATTACCTAGTGATCTTGTTACCAATGCTATCCTTAGTGATGAGTTAAACTTCAAGGTAGAATGGCTTGGTCTTACACTATGGAAAATGGGATAGACTGAGTTGGAGTTTGGTATGTGGTGCGGTAGGCCCACAAAGCTTCAACCAACTACTCATTCAACTGTCATTTGTTGCCATCAAAAGTCTTCTTCAATATCTGGATGATAGTTTTGTTGAATGCTTCTGCTAAGCCATTTGCTCTAGGGTAGTAGATGGTGGAGTATCTTCAATCTCTACCATGTCTTTTGGTGATGCTGTTGATCTTGGTACTTTTGAATGCAGTACCATTATCGGTTATAATTCATCGAGGCACCCCAAACCTATACAATATGGTTCCGAAATTTAGCACATATGACCTCTCTCTCTAGTGGGATGGCCGCCTTGGAAAAGTAATCGATGGCAGTTAAGATGAATTGATGACCCTTGGAAGAAAGAGGATCAATCAGACCCACAATGTCAGTACCCCAACACTCGAATGGCCATGAGGCAAAGGTAGGGTGTAGAATGTTGGATGGTTGGTGGAGGACCACATGTACGACACGATGGCATCTCTTAGCATCCATGCGATGCAGTAATAATGAAGGCTAGTATCCTAGTCTCTTGATCTTCAACTTCATATTCTGACCGGATTGATGTGCTCGGCATAGACCTGAATGTACCTTGGTTACATTTCCATGGGCTTTGTATTTATCTAAACAACATAACCACAATTGGTCAAAGGACTATCAGTACAGGGTGTTATCAATGGGAGCATAGGAGAGAGCTCTTTATTTTACCTGATGGGCTTGTGACTTTTCTTGAGTAGTTCTCTCCATGAGGTCCTGATCATTCATGGCATTCTCTTGATGAGTTCAACATCAATAAGAGATAAGACTTGTCTATTTTGGACACTTATTGAAATGGACTCATCTTCCAGACATGTCAATTCTTTGGCAAGTTTGGCCAAAGCATATGCTATTGTGTTCTCTGCTCGGGGAACCTTGCAGATGGTGACTTCAAGAATTTGGGCCAACAGCTTCATGGTATACTCTTAGTGATGACGAAGCATAGGGTTGAGGACCTGGTACGATCTGACAATTTGGTTGATGACCAACTAAGAATCCTCAAAGATGTTGATGCTCTTGACACTGATAGTGATGGCTAACTCCATACCGGCAAACAAAGCCTCATGCTTGACTTCATTGTTGGTGCATGGGTTGGATAGATAGTATGAGAATCTCATCACATCACAGTCTGGAGTTAGAAGAACTATTCCTACCCCTGCCTTTCCTAGGAGAATAAATCGTGGTGCTTTCCCTTTGTGAAAAAAAAAGCTACACCATCAAAATAAATCTCCTATCGGTGGTTGCTAGCCTCCCCTAAGTTCATAATTTATTCATCAGGGAGATCATCACTAAGCAGAGAATCAACAGAAAGTGGGTGTGTTGCTAAGAAATTCGCTAATGCTTGTCCTTTTACAGTATAGAGGAGTATGAATGTGATATCAAACTGAGAGAGAATCATGGACTAGCGTGCCAAACATTCGGATAGCATTGGTCATTTCATGAGGTACTATAGTGGATTTTTTTGAGAGATGAAGTTCACCTTATGAGAAAGCATATAGTGTCGTAGCTTTTAGGAAGCAAAGATTAAAGCTAGGCAATATTTTTCAATAGGTGGATAGTTCACTTCAGCAGGAATTACGATGCCTGTGATAGTAGAGAGCATTCTACTTCCCTTCATCATTGGCTTGGGCCAACAGAGCAACGAGAGAGTCATCCAATGTAGCGGTGTAGAGAATGAGTGGCCTACCCAGGATAGGTGCAGCTAGAACTGGCAGCTTCACCAAATATTGCTTGATGTCTTCGAAGGCATGCTGACCCTTATCATCCCACTTGAACTTGACTTCCTTTTTTTGATAAGTGCTGAAATGGCTTGTATCTCCCCAATAGGTTGGAGATAAAGCATCTTAGATACGCTAACCATCCTTGAAAGGATCTGAGTTGAGATAAACTCTTAGGAGGTGGCATTTCTAAGATATCTTTGATCTTTTCAGGATCTATTTCTATTCCCCAGCGTCGAATAATAAACCCAAGAAATTTCCCTGAAGCTACTCTGAATGCATACTTCAGTGGATTCATTTTGAGATTATATTATCTTAAACGCTCAAAAACTACTCTCAAGTCAAAGTCGTGGTCTTCTTTTTCTTTGCTCTTGACTAGTAGATCATCAATGTAGCACTCAACCTGATGATGGATGAGTTCGTTGAAGATCTAAGTCATGGCCCGTTGGTATGTAACACCAGTATTTTTAAGAATGAAAGGCATGATCCTATAATAGAAGATTTTGATTGGGGTTTGGAAAGCAGTGTTTCTTTCATCTTTAGGAGACATCTTTATTTGGTTATAGCTAGATGACCCATCCAGGAAAAAGAAGACTGCATGAGATGAGGTGATGTCCGCCATTAATTCTGGTATAGGAAGAGGAAACTCATCCTTAGGACATGCCTTATTTAACTCAGAAATAAATATATTTGGCCATTCTTCTTCTTAACGGGCGACTAGCTAACTAGGTAAGATATTTTTCTTCCCGATGAAACCAACATCGATCAATTTTTGACTTGAAATAACCATGTTCAATTTCTACATCGTCCCAGGAGCTTGGTTAATAGGGGTAGCATTTGGATCTATTGCTAGCTTGTGGACTGCTACGTCAGGAGATAATCCATGCATCTTTCCATAACACCATGTGAACTAATCTTTAAACTCAGTCAATAGCCTAACTAAGTCATTGGTTTCTTCTTCATTTAGCAACAAACTGGTGAATGCCGGGTGTGAATTTTCTTCTATCCTGAGGTTGATTTCTTTAAGCTTGTCAATTGTTGAATGAATCTCCCTTTCAAATTTTGGCGGTGCCTCTCTGATTTGGAGATCATCTGGATCATTTGAGATTTCTAAACACACATTCTCATAAGAGTTAAGGTTGTGTGAGAAGAACCTATCTCAAATGATTGGTAACAAAGCTAATTAATTAAATTTGGACCCCTTGCAAATCTAGTCTTGATTGTGCTTCCCTGTATTATTAGCTTTTCAAAGTTCTCAAACCATGCTTGGACCATGAGGAACTAAACCTTTCTGTATAAGATTATGAACACAAGACAAGTAAAAGTCAAATGGTAATTCCATAAATTCTTTAAAAGTATCCTCCTCAAGTTCAACATCAACTTTAGGACTTGAGGATGATGATCCCAAAAGGAATCTCTTTTATTTCATGTCATTAGAAGACTTAAGGACTTCCTTAACTACCAAACCTTTAACTTTATGAGATGTAAGTGAGATTAGAGCTAATTCAATCTTCTAATAGTTTCACATAAACTTCAAATACTTTCTAATTTTCTTCATCTCATTCACCTCCAATGGAACCAGATTTTTCTAATCATTAATTTCATCCTCATTTATTCTAATGTGAATAGTATACTCTTATGAAACCTCTATTTATCGCCAACTAGATCTTCCATGGAACTCTTTCATCCCTCATGGATTGAGCCATCTTACTCACATGTCCATATGATGGAATGAACTGTGGGTGGAATATGATATGCAGATCAATTTTTTTCTCAATTCCCCTTTCTTGTTCAATTGGATTTTTATTTTCCTTTTCTTTTTCTTTTATCTTTTCTCTTTCTTCATTTTTTTCTTTTGATTTTGAGTTTGAATTTTGTCCAAGTACAAAATTTTTGAAAAATCGCTCACTCATAAATCTCAACCTCTTAATGAATTTTCATCTCCATTGACACGGTATTCAATCCCTTTTTGAACATCATGAAAGGAGGATGGAATGATCTTATTCGATGTATCCAAGGCTATCAAAAGCATGAAAGTATTCAAATCAATGATGTAAACTTCCTTTCTTTCATATCTCCAATGGTATCTTATAAAAAACACTCACCTTGTTCATTGATTCAAACCACTTGTAAATGGATTTATATTTCAATCATGAGTCCATAGACAAGATCAATCAAGCTCAAATCAAGCTTCGACCAAGTCATTTGACCCACTTAGGCTCACTTGACCCAAAGTGACCTAAAGTACCTTTATGAGCCAAATTCTAATCCTAACCAAACTAGATTGAACAAAACTCATCTATGCCTCTCATCATGATCAACAGTCATCATGGGATGATCAATCAATCAAATTGGATCAAATTAAGTCAAACCTAAGAGTTGACCAAGTCAACACTTAACCTAAAATGAAACATAACATAGCCAAATTCTACCATAGGCCAAATTGATTGAAACCATTGATTTAAGTTCACTCATGACCTATGTTTGAACTTGTTTGAACTTGACCAAGCCAATATTTGAGCCTAACCTAGCCCAATTGGCCACTTGACCCAAGTTGACCCATTTTGACCTAAAGGGTCAAAATGTGTCAAAACTTGATCTAAGCCAAATTGATTGAAACCAATGGTCAAATCCATTCCAAATCACTTGTGGGACCAAAGCCTCAATTGGCCAACTAGACCCTAAGCACAATTCACCTTAAACCCAACATGACCTAAAGGGGTCATGTTGAGCCAAATTTGAACTTAACCATAATTGATTGGAAACAAAGATACCAATTCACTCCATATGACTAACTAAACCCAAGCCTAACCTTGACCTACCTAAAGTAGGTAAAATAGGTCAACTTGACACATTTGACCTAAGTGAAGTTAAATGAGCCACATCCAAAAATATACCAAATTGAATCGAACCAAAGCCACCAACACATTTCAAATGGTCATATGAACTTGACCCAACCCTTGGTTTGACTCAATTTGACCTATTTGTCAACTTGACCCAAGTTGACCCATTTTGACCTAAAGGGGTCAACATGAGCCAAACCCTATCAAATGAATTCTAAATCTCATGAAACTTGGCCAAGCCTAGTTTCTCCACATACCCAACATATCCAAAGTAGAAAATCAACAAAATGACCATCCTACCCCTAGGCCATAGAACAAATTTTGGCTTAATCCATGGGTAATTTGGCCACACCCTCTTCACATTCACTTGAGGCTTTCCTAAAAGCTCAAGGGGACCTAGTGAAGAGTGGTGCACCCAACCCAATGAGTTTGGGTCAGCCCATTTGGTCCCTTGACCAAACCTGATCCCATAGGTCAAAATGCAAAATTCAAAATCCCCCTCCCACTCAAATTCAAGCACATGGGAGGTTGGAAATCCACTCCTTGGCTCAAATCGACCATGTGCACACTCTTAACTGATCAAACAACCCACTTCCTATGATCAATTGGATCAAAATGGCAAGAGGATGGATGGCCATCCGATCCTTCAAGGGAGAGATATATTCCCCCTAAATGAACTCAAATTCCATTCCTGTTGATTGAGTAGGAGAACTTAGAGCCACCAGTGATCCCAGCCTTCTAGAGCTCTTACCATTTCCCCATTTCTTGGTTTTTGAACAGTAAAAATTAGGGAGCTCAATCCATTCTTGAACTTTCTCTTCACTCAATTTCCATCCAATTCCTCTTGCATACTTCATCAAGGAGCTAAATTGAGTGCAGCTTCCTTTGAGTTCCCACAAGAGGAAGAGCTAAATGGATCAAGACCACAATCTAGCTAAGGAGGGTCCATACACAATCCACTCAATGCTCACTCTCAACCGCTTTGTCTCACGGATGAAGCTTCTCCAAGGGAATCGAGTGTCGGTGATCACCTCCGGTGAGGTATGGATTTTCTGACCATTAAACTCAATGTGGTGTGGAGCTTTATGAAAGAAATCTTAATCCCGTGGATTTTTTACCATTGGATTTTCCTCTCTTTTGCTTTAGATGGTGTGGGTCGAATTTGGTTTGAATCCAAGCTAGATCGAGGTCGGATCTTCCCCTTGATCATGGACGGTATCTGTTGATCAAGGGGAAGAACTTGGGAGATCTCAGTCATCCATCCGCACATTTTAGATGGACGGATGAGATAATTCCCACATTTAAAAATCCCTTGGCCATTTTAAAACCACGGGGAGATCTTTGGCCATCTGATCTTTGATCCGACGGCAGAGATCAAACTGCATGCTCCACCAGCCACCTTTTGGGATTTGACAACTTAAGGAAACCCCTCATGGAGCGATGCATGTAAAGCGCACTGACCATCACCGTCACACATTACGCTATGAACCATGGGATTAGTTAAATGCAATTAATTTCTAATTAACTTAAGGATCTGCTAAAATTCATAACTCCCTCTTAAAAATTTAGAAAACTGTGAAATAAAATCCTACGGAAAGATAATTCAACCTAGAATATTTTAAAATTAATTTCAATGAGATTTTGAATTATTATTTTCTCTGAATTTGGGTTTTATTGGGAATTTCATTTTGCTAATTACTTTAATTAAACCTTTAATTAATCCCAAACTTCTTGGGTATTTTTTAGGGTATGACTTCTACCTCCCCTATTTTTCTTAGGATTTATTGAAGGCTTGATTAGAAGAATTGCATATGGATTACTTAATTATGCTCCTTAAATAATTAAGCATAATTCTAGTATGATTAGTGATTTTAATCCATGATTAGGGTTGATTAAGTCAGATCTAGTAAGTAGGAGGTTTATGGAATAATTTTGGGGCATTTTCCCTAAGCTATTCCCTAAACACCCTCTTCTTTTCTTAATCTTATCTTAATTAAAAGTTAATTCATTAATTATCCCCTTAGTTAATTTCTAAAAATTTTAAAAAATTTCAGAACTTAATTAATCTACTTCGGGTAGATGCTTAGGTGTTTAATAGCCTAAGTTCAATTAAGGAAATCAAAACCCAATTCATAGTATGAAGGGTGTTTTGAAATTACTTTAAACCTCAATTAACTTCTAATTGTGAGCCAAATTGCATTAGGCCTCTTTCTTATTAGGTGCATTGCAAGTTTAAATTCCTTGTGAGTTTCAAGTCATTTCATTGGCCCATAATTATTTGGTTAATTATTCTAAGGTGGTGTAGGTAAGGGTTAATTAAGTTACTTAATTTATACCTAAACCTAATTAATGCATAAAACTGGATCTAATTACCTAAAAATTAATCAAAAATATCAAACGCATGTGAGAATGGGTTAGGAACAGCAAACACATCTCACCTTTTCAAAATTAAATCAAACTCCAAACTAAACAAAAATCACTTTAAATTCACTTTGATTTATTTTAAACTTTCTTATTCTATAAGAATGTCTTTAGGATTTAAATGAAGTGAGTTTGTTTACATGCTTTCATTGCTTTGAATCTTTCCCTAACATGTTAAATTTCTATGTCATGTGGTTTCATGGCCTCATATTTTTCAAATTCAAATTTTAAAATGAAACTATTTACTTTATGTCAAATTTGCATGTGTTGGCTAAAGTAGAAATATGAATGACTATTATCACTACTAAATCCAAATTATTTTTAAAAACATATAAATCAAATACCAAATCTGAAAGTGTGCTACTTATCCTTTAATTATAAGCTTGCATGTGAAAGAATATAAAGGTATGCTTAGCATAGGTTTCCTTTCTTTCTTATGTTGGCATAGTTTTGAATATTTGGTGTTGTATGTGGTTCATTTGAAAAGAACCTAACACTCACCTAATTCCATATCTTATTCATCTCTATGCTACCACTTGAAGGGTTACTTACTTGCATACATAAATTGCATAAATAAAATGAATCCATTAATACAACTTTTGCATTCTCTCTATTTCATTTCTTTTATACATATGTTTGTATTTAAGGAAAGTGGTATATTAGTCTAGACAACCCGAGGTTGTGAGGCTTTAAGTAGCCCTAAGTAGGTCTTGTACCTTTTGGTTAACAATGTATGTCTCACTTATGCCTTTCTTACTTTCATGTGTGTATGTGAAAATTTAGATAAGAAAATCCCTTTCTACTTAAGAAAATCATGCCTATTCAACTTCTAAATTTCCTTAAATGGATTACTTAGCATGCATTATAAAGTGTGTTAAATACTCTCATTTGTATGTATAGATATGCCTAGAGTCCTTCCATATGCATGTTATGTATGTTGGGAAAGAAATGAAGTAAGGTGTATTATGTGAATTTTGATTCATTTTATTTAATCTTGAAATGCCTTTCTTTTTGAATAGATTTGTTTAGTTTATCTAAACTTAAGATTAATTAAAAGATTTAATCAAAACATTCAACTAAACAAAACTAAAATGTGAATCTACTTTAAAAATTACTTAGGTTAGGAAAGGAAAGAGAAGTTCTCTTCTCTTTCCCTCTCTTCATAACTTAGTAATTAATTGTAGGATTCACTTGAACCAAAGCAAAAATAAGAAATAAAATCAAACCAAAATAACTAAACAACTTAAATGAAACCCTCCTCTAAGTTAAACAGGTTCTTCACAGTTAAAATATTTTAACCTAAAGCCATAGCTAAGCATACCACATAAGCCTTCAAAGCACACACATTAGCCCAAGTCACCACTTCTAGCCTTAGGTTAGGTTGGTGCATGGTTTGACATTTATTTTATTTTATGATATAAGTTTTAGACTAGATGTTAAGGTGTATATTCATAGAATGAATGGTAGGACGCGGTTAGTCTAACTACTCTTTTTTACAAGGGATTGTGCTAAAGGCTATCATAAATAAAAATATAAATGCTTTTTTTGGGTGCTTTATACCCCTAAGCATTAATCCATAGGCCGGTGGACTTAGTCACCCATGTGTGGGGTGATAAGTCCAATATACATTCTTGGGATTTGTGTGGTTTATTTTAACTAACCTTTGTTTTGTAGGTGTTAGTTAGATTTCTACTTTTCCTTTTCATGTAAATTTGTGCAATAAGGAACATTGGTCATAAGATCCTATCTTATGCACCATGTAAACCATCTAAAAGAAGGAACCAAAAGAAGAAAGAAAGAAAATAAGAAAGAAAAAATAAAGCTTGAAGACCCCATAATAATGAATTCCTTGTATAATTTAATTTAATTCATTTGTATAAGGGTAGGCTGGTTACCCATATTTTTTTTTGGTTTGTGGTGGTGCAGACCATCACCTTTTATTCTTTTGTGATTAGCTTTATAAATTGATTGATGATTTATTTAGCTTTTGCATTAAGTGGAATGATTTTCCTAGTTTCTTGCTTTATGTATGGCTGGATATGGATTAGGCTCTTTAGGGAAAAATAAATCTTTTACCCAACTTAATAACTCAACTAAAATTAAACTCATAACCTCACATAAAGCTTAGGTTTAAAATCAAGATAAAAGAATTAGCAACCACTTAGCTGGATGAGCATTTCTTTTTCAATATCATACACAACATCTTATTTCACTCTTGATTGGAGGGCTTACATCTTTGCCAGAGAAACTTGGCTTGACCTTTGAGAGCCTTGGTTGAAACTCACGTCCTCCCTTCTCACTGATTTTGGCCAATAACCTGATTTCTCATGCATTAGTCATATGAATCGTATTAGCCTGAGTCAAAATATTTGCCCAAAATAAAAATAAAATGAAATTTGAATTGCATTAGATTTAGGTCATTTGAAGCATGTCCTAACATGATATAGTCAATTAAGGGAGTCAGTTTAAGGACTTAGTCTCTTTCTAAATAAATAATATCCCAACTTATCTTGTATAAACATAAAGACTTGCCCACATGTATTTAAAATCATAGGAGGAGCTAGTTGGTGGCCACCCCCAAGCGGTTGTAAGTCTAAGCTATGGGGTGATTTCTCCTCTCTTGTGGAGGCAAACTAATTATCCATTTTCACCTTAGATTTAGGTTGTGCTTTCTGTCCTCGCCAAAGCTACCTAGATTTAGGTTTTGAGATTGCTTCTCCCCTTTGTGGGCCATAAGCATAATTGATCACCATATAGGTATTTTCTTAATCTTATGTTAAGGAATCTTAAGTCCTAACTTTTTAATGAAAAATGAAACTTAAATAAACTAAATCAATTCGAAAAAATGTAAAGCCTAACTATAGGATAGTTTGAGATGCTCACTAGGTTTCTTAGCATTGTGGGCATCTCCTACTTATCTTCCATTTTGGCTTCGATAATAACTCCCTCTTTTGATCAATCGCATTTGATCTTTCAAAGATAAACCAATCGATTGATAGTCCTTCCTATTAAAATCTTCAAACATAACTATTATTTACCTTAATCGAGAGTTTTTCCTAAGGAATCCCTATTCCTCAGGATGTAATTAACTATGGGGGTTTGCCCCTATAGGGAACTTAATGAACCTGATTTAAAATAAATACTGCTGTACTTTGTCATGTAAAGTAGGGGAGGAATCTCTAGTACATATGTAGACCCATCATCCTTAGGAGTCATATTGAGGTGATTAGGTCCATTAAAGGGTAGTGACTTCTATCTCTCAAGATAGTACACTATTTCTTTGATGATGTACTCGATCACCTGAATAAATACATCTGCGGATCTGTGTGGCACCAAAAAAGATGAATTTTTATATGCTTGTTCTCTTTCATTTCTCTCCACAGATTTGAAGGTGACTCCCATATCAGAAATTTTTCACCATAGATTTTTCTGAAGACTCCAATGGAGATGGTTCTTCTAAACATTTTTGGTAAATGATCGTTGTCTTTGAGTATTGATAGTGGGTTTGTACTTTTGTATAAATCCAAGACTATCCTTCTTTCCATTGTCACTTAGCTCATTTCATTCCTTGTTGGTCTTAAAACCCCCATTGGGTTCTCAAATGGGTAAAAATAAAAAGATCAAAATAAAAAAACATCTTAAAGACTTCCTCCTTATCATTTTCATGATAAGGAAAGGTTCATCTTAAAATAATAAAGATAAAATAAATTTTCCATAAGAACTTGTCTTTTCAAAAAGCACATTTTCAAAAATGCACTTAATAAAATATTTTCCACAAAATTATGTCACCCTCATTTAACAATTCTCATAATTGTTACATGTAGGGATTTTCCAAAATAAAACTAACAACATTTTCAAAAAGCACAAATGAACATCTTCTTTCAATTCACTTTGATGAAGATTTCATTTTCAAAATAAAATTAGCAATCATCTTTTCCAAAAAATCACAATCACAATCATGAAGTTTTCAAAAAGCACACTTGAATCTTTCTATTCAATGCACTCACACTTATTGAATGGAAAGTTCATTTCAAACAAAATTAAACTTTTCAAAAAGCACATATAAATATCTTCATTTAATATACTCAAATTTATTAAATGAAGATTTCATTCCCAACTAAAACAATAAGTATCATTTAGGAAATCCCACTTGAACATATCTCACACATGTTTTAAGTTGGAATTCCTCTCTTTCAAAAAGCAACAATCACACGTAAAAATTTTACATTTCAAAAATAAGATTGATCTCCATTCTACATACTTAAATTTGTTGAATGGAAGTCCTCTTTTCAAAACATTAAAACTCTAACAATCATATTTCAAAATTTTCAAACACATTTTGGAATTTCACTTAACATACCCAAATTTGCTAAGTGAAGTTTCCAAATCCAAAATCAAAATCAACAATCATATTTCAAAAATTTTCAAAACACATTTTTGGAATTTCACTTAACATACCCAAATTTGCTAAGTGAAGTTTCCAAATCCAAAATCAAAATCAACAATCATATTTCAAAAATTTTCAAAATACATTTTTTGAACTCCACTTAACATACTCAAATTTGTTAAGTGAAGTCTTCAAATCCAAAATTCAAAATTTTCAAACATATTTGGAACCTCACTTAGCATACCCATAAGTGAAGTCTCCTTAAATTCAAAATCCAAAAAATTTTTCAAACAAACTTTGGAACTTCTTTTAACATACCTAAATTTGTTAAGTGAAGTTTCCAAATCTGAAATCAAAATTTTCAAACACCTTTGGAACTTCTTTCCTTAGCATACCAAATTTGCTAAGGAGAAGTTTCCATTTTCAAAACCAAAACAAATCAAAAAAAATTTGAACACACCATTTGGAATTTCATTTAGCATACCCAAATTTGCTAAGTGAAATTTCCATTTCACAAAACCAAGTGGGACTTCATCTTTAGCATACCAAATTTGCTAAAGTAAGGTCTCCACTTTCAAAAAAAAATACATCAAAAACAAAATGAAACACTTAGAATTTTCTTAGCATACCAAATTTGCTAAGGATCCTACCCTTTTCAAAATCAAAATATTAAACAAAAAAATGAAACACTTAGGATTTTCTTAGCATACCTAAATTTGCTAAGGATCCTATTTTCAAAAAAAAAAAATCAAACAAAACACACTTAGATTTTTCACTTAGCATACATAAATTTGCTAAGTGAGAACTCCAAAATTTCCAAAATAAAAAAAAATTCACAAAAAGAAACAATCACTTTCAAAATATTTCACTTAGCATACCTAAATTTGCTAAGTAAAATTTCAAAACAATCAAATAAAAACTAAATCATTTGACCCTTACTTTAACATACCCAAATTTGTTAAAGGAAAGGGTCCTCAAATCAAAAATTCAAATTCAAAATAAACATGAACCTATGGAAGAATCCTTATCAAAAATTTTGAATCCATATTTCAACATACCTAAATTTGTTGAAGTTTGGATTCATATTCAAATTCCTCTTCAATCAATCTTCAAATCCATTTGAACCCCACTTAACACTTCCAAGTTGTTGGATGTGGGTTCAAATTTTCAAATTCAAAATTCAAAAATCTCTAGAGATAGAAATCTGATACAAATTCATTTCTCATTGTTGATTCTTACCAAGATAGAATTCATTATAGCTGAAAATGGCCGTTCTAAGTTCATTTTACCTTCCCCATGGTATGGATCCGCTTTGGATCCAACTTCCCCATCTAGACCATACCGATTCACTTTGGTCGGGGATTCGAGGGAGCCAGGATTACTTGTGAGGGCACTTCCCTCACCACAAGTAGAAAGGACCATGAAGATCATCGATTTACTTACCCTATAATTATAATGTCTCAAAGAGGAAAGCGTGGCGTAATGACCGACTCGTTTATGAAGTACTAGCACTAGTGCGTCATCCCAAAGTTACTCATGTTGCCCTGAGGCTAACACCACCATCTGTACTCTAAAAGGGCTCTCCTTTAGGGTTTTGCCTCCCCTACATTTGAGTATGGGTCTAGCTCACACTCCTCTCCTACCCACAAGTAGAAATAAGAACCGCATGATCAAGCGTCACACTGATAGCTTGGAGCTAGAGGCGAGCTGATCACCATGGATGAGTTTCGTGTCACTTCACCACCGGGTTATAGAAACCATTCCATCTCTCTAGATGACAGAGGATGGAGGATTCATCATCACCTCCTCATTGGTGCATTTCTAGCCGTATCTAGAGAGAGGTCATACAGGCCTCCAATCTATCTTACATGCAGTATAAGACGCTGAGAGTCCCATACGCTTTGATCGATCTATTATCCCCAGTGGAGGTAGATTCAGAGAGGGCCCTTGAGGCCCATACACACATGTTACTAGTAGAGCGATGGAGGTTCACCTCATTTTACTTTGATTGATTTTCGCTACACGCACCCCATATGATAGTATCCTTCTCACCGGGACTAGCCACCACAGGAGGGTAGTCCTTGTGTACAGAGAGTCAGTGGTGTCTCCACCCCACTGCGCTACCCCTCATCCGCCATCGCCATAGTTCAAACATCTCCATTCCATCTAAGGCCATGAAGCTACATCGGAAAAGCACCCCCCATTGGTGATCCAAGGTAGATCCTACCCCATCTACACTACTCATTATGGTAGAGCCGAGCTCTCCTGCTCGACCTTCTGCCCTAATGGTGGTGTAGAAGGACTGGCGACCCCGAAGCATCGTGGTCATCCCTTTACCAACTCTGCCCATACAGTCAAATGTGGAGATGGTGACATTTATTACAGATATGCTATATGACAGTTCAAATACACTAGTGGTAGAGGAACATCCTAGGATTGCTACCCTCTCATACCGTAGTCGAGTGTCATTTCCAAGTGAGTACACACAGATTGACTCTCCAATGATGAGGTCCTGCCTCTCGCACGATAGGATCACATCTCACTAAATTTGTACCTACTGAGTTGGATCATTCCTTAGATGAGATAGTAGCACATTATTTCATGGAGAAGAAGAAGATCTTGGGGTACGCCTGGTCTGAAGAAAAGAGAGCTAGCTTCGATCCCAACAAAGATGACTTGATGGGAGACTTAGCTATAGTCTACATGGTTGACATTAGAGGGTCTCTTCTTAAAGAATAACAAGCCATGGAAGGTGATGTGGCTGATCAAGGAGACACCGCAGAATTGGCCCAACACCTCTGACAAAAGTTGAGGCAGAAGGATGAACAGATTGATAGGATGGCACAATAGTTACAGGACTTGTTAACAACTATTTCAGTGCTTTAGAAGCAAGCCCCTTTAGTTCATCCTACTACAGTCGATGTCAATCAGTCAAAGTTAGTACATGCCTTGGACCCACAAGACCTACCTGAGCAAGGTAGCACAGTAGTGAAAGTGGAAAGTACCTCCATACAAGATACATAAAATCCATGGTTGAGCAGCAGTGAAGGAAGCTTTGGCTCAAGCTCGGGAGGATCATCAGTTCCAAAGGGTAGACCCTACCCAAAGGAATTTGATGCTATCCAATATCCCAAGGGTTTTGTGCCTCCTTCCTTCAAAAGCTTTGATGGCAGTGGAAACCCAAGGTAGCACATAACTCACTTCAGGGCCAGTTGTTGCAATGCAGGTGGCAGTGATGCTTTGCTTTTTTGACTTTTTATCAGTAACCTAGTGGGTATTGCTTTCGATTGGTATGTTGAATTGCCAAATAGTTCAGTAAAGACATTTGCTGAGTTAGAGCAACTTTTCATCAAAAGATTTGCTGTAGCTTTGCAAAGGGTTACTGTAGGTGATCTCATTGTAGCACAATAACACCCCACTGAGTCACTTATTGATTATATTCTCTGATGGCATAACTTGAGTATGAAGTGTGAACCATAGCTGTCTAAATAACATGCCATTGAGATTCTCTTGAAGAATATCCATGGCCTGGTTGCCTTCATGCTTAAGGGCTTCACTATCAAGACATTTGAGAAGCTAATCAACAAGGCGACTAGTCTACAAGGAGAGGCCAAATAGTTGCCTTTTCAAGATCAGTTGCCTAAGTAAAAAAGAAAGGTCTATGAAGAAGCTGAGTAATGTAGTAGGGGAAGTGCTAGAGATCAATGAGACCACGACCTCAACATCCTCACCTTTTCCACCACCGAGGTAGCCATACCGCCTCCACCAGCCTCCATGACCGACAAACCACCCCATACCACCACCAGTAGTGCATGCATACCACGCCGTGTAGCTATGGTCCACCTACTCTTTTAGATAAGTTAAATAAACCTTATTCATTTAAGAGGGAGGCAATATGGAAAATCTTTAAGAATCTCTTAAAGAAACCCGATCTTGAGCTACCTGAGCCTAGGAGATCGGAGGAAGTAGGAAAAGTCATGATCCAAACTTTTGCCCTTACCACCATATGTTAGGCCACATTTTGGAGGATTTCTTCACATTCAAGGACTGGCTTGAACATAATTTGAAGATTGATGTTGTAGTTATCCCAAAGGAATACCTTATGGAACAACCTTCCAGTTCCATTGGGGTAATCCTTGGAGATACATGTGATCCTATCAAAACCAAAGAAGGTTAGGACATTTCTTTATCCAAAATCTCTAAGAAAATAATTCAGAAGATCAAGAAGTTTTCTTTGCAGGTGCCTTAGCCAGCTCAAACCTCCAACACCAAGGAAGGTTGTTTAAGTTGCTCTAAGAAAGTGGGAGCTCAAAAGAGCAACATGTGTCACCGTGATATCCCCTTAGCATAGCCACCGACCGCGGTCCACACCCTAGTTGCTTCCACACGAACTTCTTCCATTTCAACTAGTTCTTCTATCTCTTATACTAGTAGAACTCTTATATCAACAGATAAGGGCATCAAATCTCTTACTCCACTCACTTTACTTGACTACTTCTTTGTACCACCAATAATTCTAAGAAATTGAAGAATAAAGCTAGTTTGAATTACATCTGTTGATGTGTTATCTTCTTCTATTCCTAACGATAACTCTTCAAGTCTAAATAATTATAATAATTTTGATCTTCCTCTTTCTGATTCAGAGTTGGTTCTAACTTTGAATACTATGAATTCACCTCTTGAGATAGACTTGGAATCATCTAATTCTGAGAGTCCTATAACAGAAGATGTAGGTGAGCCCGGCGTGTGTAGACCTCCACCACCTTCCTCAAGAGATCACCAAGTCAACCTCAGAGTGGCAAGGTTCTACCTCCTAGTAGCACCTCAAGATAGAGAAACAAGTCATTGGTACTAAGATCAAGAAGCCCTTCCATAGATGCTCCACCCTTGGATATGCTTATGGAAGACCGCCAAAGGTGGACTACAACATCCTTTCTCATCTAAGAAAGTTTCATCTAAGCTAAGCATATATGATGCCCTTGTCTTATCCAAAGAGAAAGGGAATCACTAATCAAGGCCCTCTTGATCCTAAATATGCTTAGCTCAGCTATAGGTGAGGAAGCACATTATGCAAAAGAAGCCCAAGGGATCACCTTCATAGATGAAGACCTTCTTCTAGGGGACTTGGAGCACAACCATCCCCTCTACATCATAGTTGACATGGACAAGTTCAGACTCACCAAGGTTCTCGTGGATTCAGGTGCATCCATGAACATTATGAGTCTAAAGACCCTTGCCTATTTGAAGATTGACATCTCTACTCGAGGAGATGGATGATGATGTTGAGGATTCAATGATCAAGGTGAGGGCTTTAAGTTCTATAGTGTTATTGGAGATAGGTGACGAAGATGAAGCCAAGTTCTACATCATTGATTTGAATACTTCATTCACTACTTTCCTTGGTAGGCCTTGGATACATCAACAAGATCATTCCATCCTCCCTTCATGTGCATCAAGTTCAAAAGATGGAATTGAGTACATGTCAATGGGATGAAAAATTATTTTAGTTAGAGGTTGAGATTTATGAGGATGCACCTACTATCTTCCTCAAAACACCCTTTCATGAACTTGGACAAAATTCAAATGCAAATACAAAAGAAAAGAAAAAGAAAGAAAAAGAAAATGAAAAGAAAATAAAAGTCCAAGTGAACAAGAAAGGGGAATTGAAGAAGAAATAGATCGATATCACATTCCACCCACAATTCATTCCATCATATGGACATGTGGGTAGATGGCTCAACCTCCACCAGAGGCAAAAGAAATAGAGGTAGTTCTAGAGGGAGACCATCTAGTTAGCCTCACCAATAGGTCATGTTCAGTTCATAAGAGTACCCCTACTATTCACATAGACTTGGAATCCAGCTCGGAGGATGAGTCTAATGTGATTAGTATACCAGCCAACCCCTCTCAGCGGGTTCCATTGGAGGTGAATTTTGATCCAGACAGAGACAAAGATCAGGCCTCCAAGCAAAGCAAAGTATTTTAATTTGGTTTATGTGAAACTATTAAGCAATAGTTTGGAACCTTAGCTCTTACCTCACTTACATATCAAAAAGTTGAAGGTTTAGTAGTTAAGGAAGTCCTTAAGTCTTCCAAAGGACATGAAATAGAAGAAGTTCTTTTGGGATCATCATCCTCAAGCCGAAGTTAATGTAGCTTGAGGAAGATACTTTAAAGAATTAATGGAATTACCTTTTGACTTTTACTTTTGTGTTCAAAATCTTATACAAAGGTTTAGTTTCACACATGGTCCAAGCATAGGTCAGTACTTCAAAAGCTATGGAACAATACAGGGGAAGCACAATCAGGACTAGATTTGGTAGTGGGTTCATGATGAAAATTATTGCTTAGTTGTTACCAACTAATTGGGGTCTCCTAGTTTCTTCTCACATCCCCAACTTTTATGAGAATGTGTGTCTAGAAACTTCAGATGATCTAGATGATCTCCAAGTTAAAGAGGCACCACCAAAATTTGAAGAAGAGATTCATTCAACAATCAACAAACTTAAAGAAATCAACCTCGGGATAGAAGAAAAACCAAGCCCAACATACATCAGTTCGTTATTGAATGAAGAAGAAACCAATGACTTAGTAAAGCTATTGATTGAGTTTAAAGACTGCTTCACATGGAGTTATGAAGAAATGCCCAGATTATCTCTTGAAGTAGTAGTCCACAAGCTAGCAATAGACCCTAACGTTACCCCTATTAAGCAAGCTCCTAGATGCATGCAATTAGAAATTGAATAAATGGTCATTTCAAAGTCAAGAAACCGATGTTTGGTTTCATCGGGAAGAAAAATATCCTACCCGGTTAGCTAGTCTAGTTAAGAAGAAGAATGGCCAAATTTGCATATGTCGATTTTAGGACTTAAATAAGGCATGTCCTAAGGATGAGTTTCCTCTTCTATACCGTAATTAATGGTGGACATTGCCTCATCTCATGCGCTTCTTTCATGGATGGGTCATCCGCTATAACCAAATCAAGATGTCTCCTGAAGATGAAAGAAATACTATTTTTTGAACCCTAATCGCAATCTTCTATTATAGGGTCATGCCTTTCAGGCTTAAAAATGCTGGTGCTACATACCACGGACCATGACTCAGATCTTCAGTGAACTCATCCATCATCAGGATGAGTACTACGTTGATGATCTAGTAGTCAAGATTTTAGAAAAGGAAGACCATCTCTTTGACTTGAGAGTAGTTTTCGAATGGCTAAGATAATATAACCTCAAAATGAATCTCCTGAAGTATGTATACAGAATCACTCAAGGAAATTCCTTGGGTTTGTTGTTCAACACCCGAGAATTAAAATAGATCCTGAAAAGATCAAAGCTATCTTAGAAATGCCAGCTCCTAAGAGTTTAACTCAACTCAAATCCTTTCAAGGATGGTTGTCGTATCTAAGATGCTTTATATCAAACTTATCAAGGAGATGCAAACCTTTCTCAGCACTTGTCAAAAAGGATGCCAAGTTCAAGTGGATGTGCATGCTTCAAGACATCAAAGAGTACTGGTGAAGCGCCAATTTAGCTCTATCTCAACCAAACCACTCATCTTACACCGCAGATGACTCTCTGGTGCTCTTGGCCCAAACCAATGATGAAGGGAAGGAGACTCTCTACTACCTCGCCATCCGATCCCTATTGAAGCAAAACTATCCACCTATTGAGAAACATTGCCTAGCTTTGATCTTTGCATCTCCAAGCTGACACTATATGCTTTCTCATAAGGTGAACTTGATCTCAACCAAATCTGGTATCTCACACACGGCCAATGCTTTCGGACATTTGGCTGTTGGTCCATGATACTCTCACAGTTTGATATCACATTTGTACCTCAGTGTAAAGGATAGAACTAGATTTCTTAGCAACACACCCACTTCGATTCTCCTTAGTGATGATCTCCGATGAACAAATCATGAACTTAGGGGAGGTTGGCAAGTAATGGGAGATGTATTTTGATGGTGCTTTTTTCTTAAAGGTGAAGCACCATGATCTATTCTCCCAGGAAAGGCAGGGGTAGGAATAGTTCTGCTAACTCCAAACCATGATGTGATGAGATTTTCATACTATATGTCCAACCCCTGCACCAATAATGAAGCTGAGTATAAGGCTTTGATTATCAGTTTGGAGAAAGCTATCACTATCAATGTCAAGAGCATCAACATCTTTGGGGATTCTCAGTTGGTCATCAACCAGATCACTGGGTCCTACCAGGTCCTCAAACCCGAGCTTCATCATTACTATGAGTATACCATGAAGCTACTGACAGAGATTCCCAAAGTAACCATCTACAAGGTTCCTCGAGCACAGAACAGAGTAACAGATGCTTTGGCCAAACTTGCCAAAGAGTTGGCATGTCCGGAAGATAAGTCCAATTCAATAAGGGTCCAAAATAGACATGTCTTATCCCTTATTGATGCTGAACTCAGTGAGAGACTTTCTCTTGAAGGGGAGGTTGTCATTGCCAAAATGGACAAGGAGTTGGATTGGAGGCAACTATTCATAGATTACTTGAACACCAGTAAACTACCTCAAGAAAAGTCACAAGCCCATTAGGTGAAATAGAGAGCTCTCTCCTACACTCTTGTTGATGGCACCCTGTACCGTCGATCTTTTGATGAAATGTGGCTACATTATTTATACAAAAATGAAGCTCATGGCATTGTAGCTGAGGTACTCTCAGGTCTATGTGGAGCACATTAATCCGGTCCAAAGATGAAGATGAAGATCAAAATACTTGGATACTACTAGCCTTTGATGATCACATATTGCATAGATGTAGCTAGGAGATGCCATCAGAGTCAGGTGCACGGTGTGGTCCTCTACCAACCACCTAACATTCTACACCCTACGTTGGCTTCATGGCCATTTGAGTGTTGGGGTAGACATTGTAGGTTTGATCAATCCTCCTTCTTTTAAGGGGGATCGGTTCATCTTAGCTACCACTGACTACTTTTCCAAGTGGGCTGAAGCCATCCCATTTAGAGAGGTAATAACTCACCATGTGCTTCAGATTTTTAAGAACCATATTGTATATAGGATTGGGGTGCCTCAATGAATTATATCTTAATGGTAACGCATTCAAAAGAAGATCAACGCTGGAAGACAATATAGATTAGAGATACTCCACCATCTACTACCCAAAGCTAATGGTTTAGAAAGCATTCAACAAAACTCTCATCCATCTGAAAAAAACTCTTGATGACAACAAACGACAATGGAATGAGTAGTTGGTTAAAGCCTTGTGGGCCTACCGCACCACATATCGAACTCCAACTCAGTATACCCCATTTTTCTTAGTGTATGGGTTTAAAGCCATTCTTCCTTTAGAAGTTCAACTCCCATCACTGAGGATAGCATTGGGTAATAAGATCACTATAGAGCAGAATGCAAAGTTGTGGTTAGAAGAGATCGAAGGTTTGGAGGAGAGTAGCTTATGTGCTGAACCTCGTTACAAGCCAAAATGATTCAAGCTCACAACAAGCCGGTCCCCTAGGTCTTTCCAAGTAGGAGAACTTGTGTTCCTAAGAGACCAATTGTTGTCCATAGATGGGAGGCAAGTTTGAACCCACTTGGGAAGGCCCTATGTCATAGAGAAGGCCTACCAAGGAGGATCTTATCGCCTTATTGATTGTAAAAGGGGAACACATGCTTCCAATTAATGGGCTCTATCTATATTACCCATGAAACAAAATCATGTTTGAAAATAATCAATAAAAAAGAATAAAATTTGATTCCATTCATCAAATCTTCTCTTCTTTTGAAGTGTTTTGCTTATCTTGTGAATCCATTGTGGGGTAGGTGTAAGAGTCCCCCAATAGGCATCCTATCCCTCTTTCACAACACAAACACAATCTCCTAACGTTATTGGAATAGGTGTAAGAGAACTTAAGAGGCATCCTATTTTGATTAGCATAACTAAGCTAGGTGTAAGAGAACCCAAGTGGCATCATTTCTTAGTGGGAATCCTTTTTACCACCAGTGGCATTATTTCACCAAACCCCTAGTGTGTTTAAGGTAGGTGTAAGAGTCCCCCAGATGCATCCTATTCCTTTTAACATATACACAAAAATAAACACAAAACTTTTGTCTCGAGCTATTTGATGTGGGAGCAAGTTCCCTGTGGCACTCACTCATTAGCTGTTCTAGGTCAGGTCTACATGCTACCTCGCTAGTATGCCACCCCAGTGCTCATTTGTTGGAGGATGTGAGTCCCTGAGCTTTTCTCCTAACTTGACCATTGTAAACCAACGAGCGCCCTATTAGTATGGTAGTCTTCACTGCCCAGCCAATAAGCTACCTCATGTTGATTTTATTTAAGAATATGTGAGTCCCCATGCTTTCCTGTTGAACTAACCATCATGCTCTAACTATGTTGAGTATATTTAAGGTTTAGGATAAGTCCCCCCAGAGGTATCTTTCCTCTTGACTATATTTGAGTTGATCTAAGTCACCCAGTGACATTCACTCAGTAGTGGCCCTAGGTCGGATAACCCTTATTTAGCAAGACTATCCCAGCAATCCACGCCATAGGAGGATGTGAGTCCCCAGCTTTCTTCCTCGATTATTGCAAACAATCATAGGTTGGTTGATGTTCGCTATGCTAACAATGACTCACCCAGTGAGTACACCACTCTTTGCAAATGTGAGTCCCCATGCTTTCTCCTTGAGTTGGAAATTGAATACCTACTAGATATATGACTAGTCATGTCATTTTCTCCATGGTGTTAGATTAAGCCATTAGCGGCCCCATCCCTTGTGGGCACTCTATTTGGATCAAGTCCTTTGCGATCACATTTAGACACTACCCGGGTTACTCTTCGAATGGATAGTCTCCCATTCCTGGTAGCCACCCCTGTGTTCGAAGAATATGTTCAACGGATGCACAAATTCTCCCTTGGTTTAATAAATATGAGATAGGTCTACTGATATAAGCTCCTTCTCAGTCTGATCCCTCACAAACTAATAGGGTCCATGATAAAATAAACTAAAACAAAATAAATAATTTTAATTCATTTGTGGATTAGGAATTTAAGCCCCCAAAGGGCCCTTTTCCCAAACATGCATTATCTTGGGGAAGTGTAGAACTCTCTATGGAATCACGACTACGAGTTGAGATAAATCCCCGGGTTGGTACTCACTCCATAGTCGCCCTTGGGTCAAGTTCAATCTACTTTTTCATGAGTAGGTTACCCCGACAGCCATTCCGCTTTGGAAGATGTAAGAATATGATGCATTTTTTCTAACATGATTGTCGCAAACCAACGGGCAACCCTAGGTTAGGTTCAATTTATTGCCCAAAGTAACCAATCACCCCAGTGGTCTTTTCTATTGGAAGATGTGAGTCCCCGAGCTTTCTTCCCTTGAATTGAACATTACAAACTGAAAGGCACTCCTTTGGTTGGATAGTTCTCCCATTGGCCGGGAATCTACTCCCTTTGGTTTAGTAAATCTAAGATAAGTCTAGGCTTTTATAAGCTCCTTCTTAGTTTGATCCATCATAAACCAACGAAACCCATCAAAAATAAATAAATCTAAAAAATGAAATTAATCTTGACTATCTTTAAGTTGATCTAAGTCCCCCAGCGATATTCACTCAATAGTTAGCCCTAAGTTTGGTTCAATCTGTTTCCTTGCCAACTGATCACCCCAGTGGCCTTTTAGTTTGAAAGATGTGAGTCCCCGTGCTTTCTTCCTAACTTGGCCATTGTATACCAAAAGAGATTTTCCCTTTGGTTGGCTAGTCCTACTATGTGTTTAGTAGACTACCCCTTTGGAGTGGTAAATCTAAATTAGGTCTTGGCCTCCATGGCTCCTACTTAATGCAGTCCATCCCAAACAAATAGGGCTCAACTCAAAATTTAAACCTAATAAAAATTAAAATAAATTCAACCCTCTCCCCTAATGAAGATCTCTCCTCAGTGAGATTCAAATCAAATCAAACCTTTCATCACCTTGTGGATGACTTAAACCTGCTTTCCAAGTGGAAGCTTCACACTCTATCTCTTAATGGATTCTTCCCTCGCTCTTATGTCTTGGACATAAGTAGATTTTGTCTTTTCTTTTGGGTTAAGGATAGATTGTTTATATTGGTGCTTGTGATGTTGATCATTTGATCAACACCAATACTTGTTCCTTGTTAGGCACACCACACACACTTGTTGCCGAGAATGAGTTCTCAACCCCTCTATCTTAGACATGGGATTTCTTTTAGACATTAAGAGTTCCTTAGTCTTAAGACACATCTAGTGATTAGATGGACACTCAACCTAGCTCTAGAGACTTAGAAGAGTTAGTCATAGGAATGGGTCATGCCTTAAGGGTGATTGAAAATTTGCCTACCCTTAGCTTGAACCATTCCTCACTTTCCTTCTTTCAAGTCAAACTCCAAATCAATTATATTTGATTTTGTCAAAATTCAAATCAACTCCATATTATTCAAATCCATGATTTAAACCCATGATCAAATTCCATCAAAAATTCCTAAGTCCAAATTTTTCCTAAGTCCTTAAACTTCCCTTAAGGATTTAACCAAAATTATGATCTAAACCAAATCAAATCTTTGAAATTTTTTCAAAAATCATTTATATTCTCATTTATATTCACATATATAAATGAAATATAAATATAAATCAATCAAATCAAATCCTCAAATTAAATTTCCAATTTAAAAATTTCCTAATTCCCTTAATTTTCCATTAAAGGACTTATCCTAAACCTTGATCAAATAAATTCAAACTCATGAGATTTTCTCAAAGCTCATTTATCTTATCATTTATATTCACATATATAGTTGAAATATAAATATAAATTAATCAAATCAAGTTCTCAAATTAAATTCCCAATTTGAAATTTTCCAAAGTCCCTTAATTCTCCATTAATGGACTTAGCCTAAATCTTGATCAAACCACCTCAAAGTCATGGGATTTTCTAATAATTCATTTATATTCTCATTTATATTCACATATATAAATTAAATATAATTATAAATTAATCAAACCAAATTCAAAAAATCAAACTCCAAGCTCCAAAAGTTCCTTAAATCCTTCTTTAATGGACAAAATCATGATTAAACCACTTCAAATCCTTGAAATTTTCTCATGATCCATTTATATTCTCATTTATATTCACATATATAAATGCAATATTAATTCAAAAAATCAAAACCTACTCCAAAAATCAAACTAAAATCAACTCAAAATCCAATATAAGTCTTTCAAGTCAAAATCTTGAACTTAGCCAAATCAACTTCAAATCAAGCCAAACTCTTGATTTTCTCTCATGATTCAATCAACCTACAATCATGAACTCCTATATAAATACAAACTTCAATCAAACAATCAAAACTTAGTTCAAAAATCAAACCCAAATTTCTTTCATGTTCACCCACTGGATATGAAATTGTCAAATAGACCAAAACCCATTTGACTTTAAACCACTTGTAAAAAGATTTATATTTCAATCATGAGTCCATAGACAAGATCAATCAAGTTAAAATCAAGCTTTGACTAAGTCATATGACCCACATAGGCTCACTTGACCCAAAGTGACCTAAAGTACCCTTATGAGCCAAATTCTAATCCTAACCAAATTGGATTGAACCAAACTCATCTATGCATCTCATCATGATCAACAATCATCATGGGATGATCAATCAATCAAATTGGATTAAACCAAGTCAAATCTAAGGGTTTACCAAGTCAAAAATTAACCTAAAATGAAACCTAACATAGCCAAATTCCACCATAGGCCAAATTGATTTAAACCATTGATCTAAGTTCACTCATGACCTATGTTTAAACTTGACCAAGCTAACATTTAAGCATAACCTAGCCCAATTGGCCACTTGACCCAAGTTGACCCATTTTGACCTAAAGGGTCAAAATGTGTCAAAACTTGATCTAAGCCAAATTGATTGAAACCAAGGGGTCAAATCCATTCCAAATCACTTGTGGAACTTGACCAAGCCTCAATTGTCATCTAGACCTAACCTAGCCCAATTGACCTTAGACCCAACATGACCTAATGGGGTCATGTTGAGCCAAATTTGAACTTAACCAAAATTGATTGGAAACAAAGATACCAATCCACTACATATGACTAACTAAACCCAAACCTAACCTTGACCTACCTCAAATAGGTCAAATGGGTCAAATAGGTCAACTTGACCCATTTGACCTAAGTGAAGTCATATGAGCCAAATCCAAAAATATACTAAATTGAATCAAACCAAAGCCACCAACACATTTCAAATGGTCAAATGAACTTGACCCAACCCTTGGTGTGACCAAATTTGACCTATTTGACCCATTTTGACCTAAATGGGTCAATATGAGCCAAACCCTATCAAATGAATTCCAAATCACGTGAAACTTGGCCAAACCTAGTTTCTACACTTACCCAAAATATTCAAAGTGGAAAATCAATAAAATGACCATCCTACCCTTACGCCATAGAATTAATTTTGGCTTAATCCATGAGTAATTTAGTCATACCCTCTTCACATTCACTTGAGGCTTTTCAAAGCTCAAGGGGACCTAGTGAAGAGTGGTGCACCCAACACAATGGGTTTGGGTTAGCCCATTTGGTCCCTAGACCAAACCTGACCCCATGGGTTAGAATGCAAAATTCAAAATCCCCCTCCCACTCAAATTCAAGCACATGGGAGGTTGGCCATCCACTCCTTGGCATAAACTGACCATGTGCACACTCTTAACTGATCAAACAACCCACTGCCTATGATCAATTGGATCAAAATGGCAAGAGGATGGATGGTCGTCCGATCCTTCTCTACAAACTCAAATTCAGCATTCCTCAATTTGATTGAGTACTAGAGAGACTTAGGAGCCATCAAAGAGTTATCCATAGCCTCTTAGAGCTCTTACCATTTCCCCATTTTTTGGTTTTTGAATAGTGAAAATAAGGGAGCTCAATCCATTCTTGAACTTCCTCTTCACTCAATTTCCATCTAATTGCTCTTGCATACTTCATCAAGGAGCTAAGTCGAGTGCACCCAAGCTTCCTTTGGAGTTCCAATAGCAAGGAAGAGCTAAACATGATCGACACTGCAAGCTAGCCAAGGAGGAGTTGGTCCATAAACCAATCCACTCAACCTCAAGTGCTCATACTCTCAACACTTGTCTGACCGGATGAAGCAATGTAATCACCTTCACCGTATGGGATTTTTCGACCATTAAACTCAATGTGGTATGGAGTTTTGTGAAAGAAATTTTAATCCCATGGATTTTTTATTGTTGCATTTGCCACTCTTTAGCTTTAGATGGTGTGGGTTGAATTTGGTTTGAATCCAAGCTATATCGAGCTCAGATCTTCCCCTTGATCATGGATGGTCTCTGTTGATCAAGGGAAAGAACTTGAAAGATCTCAGCCGTCCATCCATGCATTTTGAATGGACGGTTGAGATAATTCCCCACGTTTTGAAATCCCCTACCCATTTTAAAATTGTAAGGAGATCCCCGGCCGTCCGATCTTTGATCGGATGGCTGAGATCAAACCGCATGCACAACCAACTACCATTTGGGATTTGATAACTTAGTAAACCCCTCATGATGTGATGCGTGTAAAGCGCACTGACGGCCGCCGCCACATGTCCCGTCGTGAGCCAGGGGATTAGTTAAATGCCTTAATTAATTTCAACTTAACTTAAGGATCTTCTAAAATTCATAACTCCCACTAGAAAATTTAGAAAAAATGTGAAATAAAATCCTATGGAATGATAATTCAACCTAAAATATTTTAAAATTAATTTCAATGGGTTTTCAATTATTATTTTCCTTGAATTTGGGTTTTATTGGAAAGTTCATTTTGCTAATTACTTTTTAATTAAACCTCTGATTAATCCCAAACTTCTTGGGTATATTTTAGGGGATGACTTCTGCCTCTCCTAAGTGTCTTGAGATTTATTGAAGGCTTGATTAGAATAATTATGTATGGATTCTTTAATTATCCTCTTTATGTAATTAGGCATTCTAGGATATGATTAGTGATTTTAATCCATGATTAGGGTTGATTAAGGTCAAATCCAGTAAGTAGGAGGTTTATGGAATAATTTTGGGGAATTTTCCCTAAGCTATTCCCTAAACCCCCTCTTCTTTCATTAATCCTCTCTTAATTAAGGGTTAATTCATTAATTATCCCCTTAATTAATTTTTAAAAATTTTAAAAAAGTTATAGAACTTAATGAATCTATTTTGGGTAAATGCTTAGGTGTTTAATAGCCTAAGTTCAATTAAGGAAATGAAAACCCAATTCATAAGTATGAAAAGGTGTTTTGAAATTATTTAAGCTAAACCCCTTAGCTTAATTAACTTTTAATTATGAGCCAAATTGCATTAGGCCTCTTTCTTATTAGGTGCATTGCAAGTTTAAATTCCTTATGGGTTTTATGTCATTTCATTAGTTCATAATTATTTGGCTAATTATTCTTAGGTGATGTTGGAAAGGGTTAATTAAACCTTAAAATAAAATGGATCTAATTATCTAAAAATAAAACAAAAATATCAAACACACATGTGGGAACATAAACTCATCTCACCCTTTCAAAATTAAATCAAACTCTAAACTAAACAAAAATCACATTGAATTCGCTTTGATTTATTTTAAACTTTCTTATTCTAGAAGAATATCTTTAGGATTTAAGTGAAGTGAGTTTGTTTACATTCTTTCATTGCTTTGAATATTTCCCCAGCATGTTAAATTTGTATGTCATGTGGTTTCATGCATTCATATTTTTCAAATTAAAATTTTAAACTGAAATTGTTTACTTTATGCCAAATTTGCATGTGTTGGCAAAAGTAGAAATATGAATGACTATTATCACTACTAAATCCAAATTATTTCCAAAAATATATAAATCAAATACCAAATCTAAAAGTGCGCTACTTATCATTTAATTATAAGCTTGCATGTGAAAGAATATAAATGTATGCTTAGCACAGGTTTCCTTTCTTTCTTATGTTGGTATAGTTTTGAATAGGAATTTGGTGAGGTGTATGGTTCATTTGAAAAGAACCTAACACTCACCTAATTCCATATCCTATTCATCTCTATGCTACCACTTAAGAAGGGTTACCTATACTATTATACATAAATTGCATAAATAAAATGTATCCATTAATAGAACTTTTGCATTCTCCTTTTCTATTTCATTTCTTTTATACATATGTTTATATTTAAGGAAAGTGGTATATTAGTCTGGACAACCCTGAGGTTGCTAGGCTTTAAGTAGCCCTAAGTAGGTCTTCTCTTGGTTAACAATGGCACTCACTTATGCCTTTCTTATGTATGTTACATAAGGAAATCCATTTCTACTTAAAAAATCATGCATATTCAACTTCTAAATTTCCTTAAATGGATTACTTAGCATGCATCATAAAGTGTGTTAAATACTCTCATTTGTATGTATAGATATGTCTAGGGTCCATCCATATGCATGTTATATATGTTGGGAAAGAAATTAAGTAATGTGTGTTATGTGAATTTTGATTCATTTTATTTAATCTTGAAGTACTTTTCTTTTTGAATAGGTTTGTTTAGAGTTTATCTAAGCTTAGGATTAATTAAAAGATTTAATCAAAATATGCACCTAAATAAAACTAAAATGTGTATCTACTTTAGAAATTACTTAGGTTAGGGAAGGAAAGAGAAGTTCTCATCTCTTTCCCTCTCTTCATAACTCAGTAATTAATTGTATGACGCACTTGAACTAAATAAAAACATGAAATAAAATCAACCCAAAATAACTAAACAACTTAAATGAAATCCTCCTCTAAGTTAAAAATGTTCTTCACACTTAGGAAATTTGAACCTAAAGCCATAGCTAAGCATACCACACAAGCCTTCAAAGTACACACATTAGCTAAGTCTCACTTCTTTTAGGGTTTGATATTTTTATTATTTTATGATATATGTTTTAGACTAGAAGTTAGGGGGTATATTCGTAGAATGAATGGATGGATGCTCTTAGTCTAACTATTCTTTTTTGCAGGAGATTGTGCTTAAGGGGTGCTATCATAAATAAAAAAATATAAATATTTTGCTTGCAGGTGCTTTATACCCCTAAGTGTAATCTAGTAGGCCAGGCAGGCTTAGTCACCCATGTTGGGGTGATAAGTCCAATATTCATGCTTGAGATTTGTGTGGTTTATTTTAACTAACCTTTATTTTGCAGGTATTAGTTAGATTTCTACTTTTCCTTTTCATGTAAATTTGTGCAATTAGGATTTTGGAATGATTATTATGGGGATCAGGATTAGCATTGGTCATAAGATCCTATCTTATGCACCATGTGAAGCCTTGGAGCATCTACCATCCAACCATCCAAAAGAAGGAACTAAAAGAAGAAAGAAGAAAAGAAAAGAAGAAAGAAAAATAAAGCTTGAAGACCCCCATTACAATGAATTCCTTACTTAATTGTAATTTAATTCATTTGTAATTTGGGTTGTATAAGGGTAGAGCTACGCTTTTGATAGGTTTTGCGTGGTGACCACAACAGCCTTTTATTCTTTTTACGATTAGCTTTATAAATTGATTGATGATTTATTTAAGATTTTGCATTAAGTGGCATGATTTTCCTAGATTCTTCCTTGTTTTATGTATGGCCTGGATGTAGGTTAGGCTCTTTAGGAAAAAATAAATCTTTTACTCAACTTAATAACTCAAACTAAAAATTAAACAACTCATAACCTCACCTAAAGCTTAGGTTTAAAATAAAGATAAAAGAATTAGAAACCCCTTAGCTAGATGAGTATTTCTTTTGCAATATCATGCACAACATCATCTTATTTCACTCATGATTAGAGGGCGCCCACCTTTGTTAGAGAATCTTAGCTTGACCTTTGAGAGCCACGGTGAAAACTCACCTCCTCCCTTCTCACTGATTTTGGCCATTTTGATTTAGCATTGGTCATATCCAAAAAAAATTAAAATTTGAATTTCATTAGATTTAGTTCATTTGAAACATGTCCCTACATGATCTAGTCTCTTTAGGGACTGAGTTTAAGGACTTAGTCTCTTTCTAAATAAATAACAACCTAACTTATTTTGCATTAGCATAAAGATTTACCCACATGTATTTAAAATCATAGGAGGAGTTAGTTTATGGCCACCCCTAGACAGTTGTAAGTCCAAGCTGTCAGGTGATTTGACCTCTCTTGTGGAGGCAAACCAATTATCCATTTTTGTCTTAGATTTAGGTTGTGCTTTTGGTCCTCGCCAAAGCTCCCTAGATTTAGGTTTTGAGGTTGCTTCTCCCATTTATGGGCCATAAGCATAATTCCTCACCTCGTAGGCATTTCCTTAATCTTATGTTAAGGAATCTTAAGTCTTAAATTTCTAATGAAAAATGCAACTCAAATAAACTAAATCAATTTCAAAAATGTAAAGCCCAACTATAGGATAGTTTGAGATGCTCGCTAAGTTTCATAGAAATGTGGGCATCTCCTACTTATCTTCCATTTTGGCTTCAATAATAACACCCTCTTTTGATCAATCCCATTTTATCTTTCAAAGATAAACTAATCAATTGATAGTCCTTCCTATTGAAATCTTCAAAGACAACGATCATTTACCTTAATCGAGAGTTTTTCTTAAGGAATCCCCATTCCTCAGGATGTAATTAACTCTATAGGCTTGCCCATGTAGGGAACTTAATGAACCTGATTTAAAATAAACCCTGCTTTACTTTTTCATGTAAAGTAAGGGAAGAATCTCTGGTACATATGCATATCCATCGTCCTTTGGAGTCCTTATTGAGGTGATTAGGTCCATTAAAGGGTCGTGACCTTTATCTCTCGAGATAGTACATTATTTCCTTGATGACGTACTCGATCACCTGAATAAGTACATCTGCAGATTTGCATGGCATCCTAAAAAGATGAATTTCTAAATTCTTGTTCCCTTTCATTTCTCTCCAGAGATTTGAAGGAGACTCCCATATTAGAAAATTTTCACCACACCTACAGTAACCCTTTGCTGAGCTCCAGCAAACTTTTTGATAAAGAGTTGCTCTGACTCAGCAAATTTCTTTACTAAACTATTGGGCAGTTCAGCTAATGGAGGGGTGTTCTTTCTTCTGATGAGACTGAGAGAACGTAGATATTGGAGGTGAGGAAAGAAGATATGTTAGATAACTAGCGCTCCCACCAAGGATTGCCAAGGTTTGGCCACCAAGCTCTCAAACCACAAGAAGAACTCAATAATTTTTATTTGCCAAAAGATCTCCTTCATTCTAAGAGAGGGCTATTTATAGCCATTACAAAAAGAAAAGAATTCAAAACATGGAGTGAAAGGTGGGTGGCCATATTAATGTGAAGCATTAAATTGCCTCATTATTTTATGCCATCCACCCATTTCACATGCTATTATTTTATATATGGATTCAACCACCTCACATGTCATGCTTTTTTTAATTGTAAAATTTCAAACATGGAGTTTCTAGAAGAAAATTAAAATTACATAAATAAAAAAAGATGAAATCATAAAATGGGCTGCTTGGGCTAAGCCTTCTTCTTTCTTGAATTTTTTTGGGCTTTAGCTTGAGATCTTGTAAATGGACCTTGAGCTCTAATTTTTGGATCATCATGATGTTCTACATCAACTCCCCTAGGCTCAATTGAACTCTACTCCATAGAGTTGAAATCTAAGAAGTCTTATACTAATTATGGGGCTCTCTCCAAATCTCAACCATGTGGGTGGCTTATTCTTCCAATGAACTAGAAAATGATGTTCAAAAGCTAGATCAATGGGTACTTTCTCGGTGATAATATAGTCAACTTCAAAGGAAGAAGGCTTCTAAGTATGCTAAAAGCAAGTGGAGGTTTGCTAATTCCCTCATATGATAGAATATCTTCAATATTAATAACTGTATGAATGAGCATATCAGCAAGAAAATCAAGGTGATAAGCATTTGTTCCAATTTTCTTAAGAATTTTAAATGGACCACAAGCTCGTGCATGTAATTTCTTATATCTAGTGGTTTGATAGCTTCGGCATCAATGTGAATAATCACACTTTTTTATATTTTTTTGTTGAACGATTATGATTTACCTTAGAAGCATAGTTATCATTACTTATAGTAATTTACTTTCTTATATCTCATTAGAGTCTATTATGACTTCTTTTACATGTAATATGTGAAGAAGAAATGGATCAGAAAATTCTTTTCGTAAAGCTCCTAAACCTATTATTTCTATCTTTGGGGTCAAAGGAAGAGTAGATGTTTTAAAGTAAGAATCAAAATGATGATAGGCTAATAGTAGGATTTTCTATAATTGAAGTTTGGCATTTTCTTCAATAGAGGCTTAGGTTGCAAGTCAGAAGTTATTTTGTGTAGTGTTATGGAGGGTGTTTTTTCTGCTGGCTTTATTGGTAGAAGTTTAATACTCTTATTATTATGTTTAAAAATATAACTATTTTCCCTACCATAGTGAATAACATTCATATCATATAGCGAAGGTCGACCTAAGAGAATATGAGCAATGTCCATAGGGAGAACATCAAACCAAATTTGGTCCTTATAGCTTCCTATTTTAATAAGAATTAAACACCGATTGGTGATGGGAAGAGATGCATGATTTACCCAGCTAATAAGAAATGGTTCAGAGTGAGGTTTAGATTTTAGGGCTCGAGTTAAGGTGTGTGTTGAAATAACATTAATAGCACTCCCTCCATCTATAACTAACCTACATCTCTTTTCATTACACAAAATATACATGCTAAAATATTCTTTCTCCTCCAATCTTACGCCTCATTTTTTTACAGAAGACATCTCATCACATTAACATGAGGGTCATCAGTTAATTCCAATTCTTCATCAGATAATGGGGTGTCATCATAAACTTCTTCTAGATTATCATATATTGGATATTCAACTTCTTCTAAACATAAGATTTAATCTTTACATTGATTTTGCATATGATCCTTTTTATGACATTTAAAACATATTACTTTCTTGTCTCCCTTCAATTGAAGTTTTAGGCAAGAAGTTCCATTTGGATGGCGGGTCTAACAATAGATCTATGAGATGAAATGGAAGGTACTTGACTTTTAGTTTAAAGAGGGATGAAGATTTCTTTTGTTGTTCAACCAATAATGCATAATGAAATGCTTCCTCTAAAGATTGTGGGTCAAATAATTCAACTTCATTTCTAATGTCAGTCCTAAGTCCAATAATAAATTTATTGGCTAATTGCTAATCATTATCATCACAATCAGTTATAGAAATTAGATCTTCAAAAGTATTCAAGTATTCAGTTACAAGATAATTACCTTGTCTCAAAGTTAATAATTGACTATGTAGCTTCTTGTCATGATGCCTAGGATAGTACTTTGCTCTTAACATTTCTTTCATTTCTATCCAAGTGAGGTTTGTCCTTCTTAATCTTTGTTCTTTAGCTAAAGTATTTGTCCAATAAATTTTAGCATGCCCTATCAATTTTATTTTAGCAAAAGTAACTCTTTGGTAATCATCCATTTTATACCAATCAAAGAAGTCATCCATTTGAACTAACCAATTGAGAAATTTATTTGGGTCATGTATACCATCATAAGTTGGTGCTTATACTTTAATTCTTCGAGATGGATCATTAGAGTCTTCTATAATCTTAAAATAATTTTCTCCCCTTCCACCATTTCTAGCTATTGATGGTCTTCTAAGTGGTTGATTTTCTTTATGGTTTAGATATGAATCTTCTTCATCTATCCCTATTGGCACAGTCTGAGCAAGTATTGGAGGAGGAGTTGGTACTCTATTATTTTGTAGATGCACTATAAGAGTTTGCATTTGTTATTTAAGTTCTTGCATTTTATTCTTACTTTCTTCTAACATTTGTTAAGTTTTTAATTCATTGTCATGGATCCTAAGATCTAAGGCATCAACTAATCTAGTCAAATTTTCAACTTAATCTTGAGAGATAGATTTTGGTGCCATGAGATTTTTTTTTTAAGAAAAAAAAAGATATATGAAAAGGGACCAACAAAAAAAATAAAAATAATAAGTATAATATAATTGTGCAATCAAAGTGAAAATTTAGGCTAAGAGAACTTCTAAGTGGAGGGGGGTACAAGACCACTTAAATCTCAAGCTCTCCTTAGACAATTTAGATCTTTTTGACAAAGTTCTATTTAGCTTCCAAAATCACCAGGTTTAAGACACTTATATTATTATGCATGCATATTTTTTATTTTTTTAATGCAATGAAAAAATGCTCAAATTTATCAAGCCTCTTTTTTTTTCCTTAAGAAAGCAAGTTATCATAAGTTAATCAAAGAAACTTCTAAAATTAACCATAAATAATAATAAAGATAATAAAGCAAGTAATTAGATTTTGATTTGCACTAATGGCTAGGTTATTTTTAGGGTGAAGCACTACCTCACTAAGGTGCCCTCTTAATTTTTTTTTTTTTTTTTGGAGAGGTCTGGGGGCGGTGCACAAGTTCACACAATTGGAAAATGAATAAAATATATAATGGAGCTTACAAATTGAAATTTTATGATGTCACTATAAACTTGCAAGCAATATATATCTTTCCAAGCTACTAAAATGTATTTAAACTATCATATTAAAGAAAATTAATTAACCTCACAAGTCCAATAAAAACTCACAAGTTTGAAGACAAGTCCAGTACTTGAGATGCTCCCTTTGTTAAAGCAAACTTTTGACCAAATTTGCTTCTTCGAGGCTTCACTCTGATACCAAATTTGATGGAGGAGGGCATTCTTTCTTCTGATGAGATTGAGAGAATGTAGATATTAGAGGTGAGGGAAGAAGATATGTTAGATAACTAGCGCTCCCACCAAAGATTGCCAAGGTTTGGCCACCAAGCTCTCAAACCACAAGAATAATTCAATAACTTGTAATTGCCAAAAGATCTCCTTCATTCTAGTAAGAGGGGCTATTTATAGCCTTTACAAATATTTAAAGAACATGGAGGGAAAGGTGGGAGGCCACATGTAATGTAAAGCATTAAATTGCCTCATTATTTTATGTCATCCACCCATTCATATGCTAATATTTTATGTGGATTCAACCACCACCTCACATGTCATGCTTTTAAATGCAAAATTTCAAATATGGAGCTTCTAGAAGAAAATTAAAAATTACATAAATAAAAAAGATGAAATCATAAAATGGGCCTTAGCTAATGGGCTAAGCCTTCTTATTTTCTTGGGCCTTAGCTTGAGATTTTGTAAATGGACCTTGAGCTCTCTTTTTTGGATACTCATGATGTTCTACATCAACTCCCCTAGGCTCAATTGAACTCTGCTCCATAGAGTTGAAATCTAAGAAGTCTTCTACTAATTGTGGGGCTAAAGTCTCCAAATTAGTACGGGTCAACCATGTGTCTTCAGCAGGTGGCTTATTCTTCCAATGAACTAGAAAATAATATTCAAAAGCTGGATTAATGGGTGCTTCCTCGGTGATAATATAGTCAACTTCAAAGGAAGAGGGGTTCTGCAAGTACGGTGCTATATCTCCTGCTAAAGAGTTAGATTGAACAAGTGGAGGTTTGCTAATTCCTTCATATGATAGAATATCTTCAACATTAATAATTGGATGAATGAGCATATCAGCAGGCAAATCAAGGTGATAAGCATTTGTTCTAATTTTTTTTGAGAATTTTAAATGGAGCACAAGATCTTGCATGTAATTTCTTGTATCTAGTGGTTTGATAATGCTCAGGCCGAATGTGAATCAATGCATAATGACCTTCTTTATATTCTTTCATTGAATGATTAAGATTTTTCTTAGAAGCATAGTTATCATATAATTTTCTTTCTTATATCTTCATGGAGGCTTTGAAAATTTTTTATGAGAATCTTTGCATCGGAAAATACATGAGATGGTAAGTTTGCTACATCTATTGGTCATCATGGGTTTTGACCATAGATCTCAAATGGTGATTTTTTGTAGTTCTTGATATAGTACTATTATAGGCAAATTAGAGGTTGGTAAATGTAAACTTTACTTACCAAACATCTAAGTAAATTTCTTAAGGCGATTTAGTCCATTAATTTGTGGGTGAAAGAATTTGGTACCTAATAATTTATGTTTTTTATAATATGAGACAAACTTAACATCTCTCGAAATAATGATTAAAGGGGAGTCACACTATTTCCTTAAAAAATAATTTGGCTATATAGAAGCATCATTTGTTTTTGAACGAGGTAAGAAATGAGCCATTTTTGAGAACCTATCCACTACAAAAAAATGCTATCATGTCTTTGAGCTGTCCTAGTAATCCTAGAATAAAATCCATTGATAGGTCTACCCAAGGCCTATAAGGAATATTATTGTCCAGAATTTTTTTTTAGCCTATTTACAAATTTAACATTGAGCCACTAATTTTTGAACATCTCATTTTAATGAAAGCCAATAAAATCTATTTTCTAATAAACATATGGTCTTATCCTTTCCAAAATGACCAGCTACACCCTCAGCATGTAGCTCAGTGATAAGGAATTCTCTAAGAGAAGAGCGAGGAATGCATAATTATTTTCCTTTATATAAATATTCATTTGTTATCAAAAATGTCCCTTATAAAGTTATTGGTTTATCTAGGTGTTTAAGATAAACTAGGTGAAAGTCAGGGCACATAATATAATCATCATTAATTCTATCAAATCTAGGGATTCTTAATTCTAAAGAGGAAATCATTAGGTTTACCCTGGATAAAGCATCGATGAGTTTTACCAATCTGGGTACAAATAATCTAATTTCGGGTGTGATCACTGTCGTGAAAGAGAGGGACCTGCGCCTTGGGGAGTCAATCATATGTGGACTATACTCACTAGATGAGAGACACTCCCACCTATCACTAAGTATGAGAGGGGTGACATTCCTAGGAGGTTCCACTATCCTTGGTGCAATTGGCCTATCACCTATCCACATCTCTACCATCTCCACATCTCTTGCAGTCTTGGCAAGTTGGTGACCAGCGACCATGCTTGGGGTCACTACTCCTTTCCTTCCACCGGGAAGAATGTGGGAGAGTCACCTTACCACATGATATGGATGGGATAGATCGGATCAGCAACGGGTGTGCTTCTCCCGATATGCCTTCATGGCTTTTGATGGGGCTGGAGATGACTGGCGGTGATGGCGACTAGGGTAGAGTGGTGTGGTGGAGACACTCTATGAATAGAGCTATCCTCCGGATGGCAAGTAAGTAGATCTTATGCGGTATGGAATGGATAACACAGTGGAAGCTATCGACTAGAGACTAAACCTCCATCTCTCCCTACTGGTAATGTTAGCAGATGTATGGGCCTCCCTAGCTCTCTCCTGACGAATGTGTTTCCCCACACTATGGGGGATGATGGATCTCAGATAAAAGCTAGCTCCCGACTACCCAGGAGCTCACTTTACGGCAAAGGCGACAAGCTGGCCTCTTGCTCTAGTGCTAGGCGTCTGGACCACTGAGGTGATGTGTGAATCCTCTTAACATCCTATCTTTTGACCCAGAGAGAGGATGGAACTGGTTTGCTGTAACTAGTGGTGAAGTAAAAAACATGAAACTCCTCAACAACTGAACGGGGGACTACCTCCATCTCCTTGGCAATCCTAGTGTGATACCGTTTGACCATGCAATTTTTGTTCCTACGCTGTGTCCTGGTAGGAATGGAGGAGTGAGATCTAGACCCATACTCAAAAGTGGTAGGCAATCCCATAGAGCCTTACCCTAGAGTGCAGATGAGAGGGGTCTAGCCTCACTAAGACATGAAACTTGAAACTAGGGCTTGCTGCTACCGCTACCAGCGGGTGGGACTACCATTGCTCTCTTGATGGGAGATGTCAAAATCGAGGGTAGATCGATAGCAGAATTCTAGTCGGTGTCTTCATGGAGTGCCCTCACATGTAATCTCCCTCGATCCCCCCTGATGTGGATATGATGTATGATCAAAGAGGGATGTTAAAGCCAAAGCCAAATACATGCCATGAGGGAAAGTGAAAATGATTTTTTATGAGCCTGGCATTTCATATCAACTATAAAAGACTAAAAAATTGAGTTGTAGATGTACTGCAGTTGATTGTGAGAATCTGTAATAGGAAATGAGCTTGCATTAGGTTTCTATCTTTGTCACTTTTTTGAATTTGAATTGAAAATCTTAACCCACATCCAACAACTTGGAAGTGTTAAGTGGGGTTCAAATAGATTTGAGAAGATTTTTAAATTTGATTGAAAGAGGAATTTTAGAATATGAATCCAACTTTAACAAATTTGGTATGTTGAAAGATGGATTCAAATATTTTGAGAAGGACGCTTCCATAGGTTCATGTTTGTTTGAATTTAGATTTTTTTTCAAACACAATTGGAACTTTAGCATAAATTTGCTAAACAAATTCAAATCAATTTTTTTCAAACATATTTGGAACTTCATTTAGCACACTCAAATTTGCTAAGTGGCATCTCCAAATTCAAAACCAAAACTTTTTCAAGCACTTTTGAAACTTCATTCTTTAACATACTAAATTTGCTAAAGAGAAATTTCCATTCTCAAAACTAAACTAAATCAAAATTTTGAACACATCATTTGGAATTTCATTTAGCATACTCAAATTTGTTATGTGAAATTTCCATTTCACAAAATTAAGTGGAACTTTAGCATACCATATTAGAGTTAAGTCTCCACTTTCAATCAAATTAAAACAAAAATAAAATATATTAGGATTTCCTTAGCATACCCAAATTTGCTAAGGATCCAACTCTTTCAAAATTCAAGACATCCAAAAACAAATAAAACACCTTAGGATTTTCTTAGCATACTCAAATTTGCTAAGAATCCTATTCTCAAAAATTAAACAAAACACACTTGGGTTCTTTACTTAGCATGCCTAAATTTGCTAAGTGGGAACTCCAATTTCCAAAATCAAACAACAATTCACAAAAAGAAACAATCATTTTTGAACACTTCACTTAGCATACCCAAATTTACAATGTTAAGTAAAACTCCAAAATCATCAACCAAAAATAAAATCAATTGACCCTTACTTTAACATACCCAAATTTTTTAAAGGAAAGGGTCCACAAAAAGAAAATCTAAATTCAAACAAACATGAGCCTATGTAAGCATCCTTCTTAATATATTTGAATCCATCTTTTCAACATACCCAAATCTGTTGAAGTTGGATTCATATTCAAAATTCCTCTTTCAGTCAAATTTCTAAATCTTCTCAAATCCATTTGAACCCCACTTAACACTTCCAAGATGTTGGATGTGGGTTCAAATTTTCAATCAAATTCAACAAATCAACAAATACAAAAATCTGATCCAAACTCATTTACTATTGCAGATTCTCACCATCAGTTACAGTACAATGATAGTTCAATTTCTCAGTCTTTATATTTGATCTGAAATGGCAGGCTCATTGAGATTTATTTTCACTTTCCCTCATGGCATGGACTTGGCTTTGGACCAAGCTAACTTCCCCTGATTAGATCATACACCCCTTATCCATTTCGGCAGTGGATTTGAGGGAGCAAGTATTATATGTGAGAGAACTCCCCTCACGATAGTCAGCAAGACCACGATGACCAGGCAGAAGTTGGTCATCCAGATTGATATACCTTCTAATTCTAACATCTCCTCGTTGAAGAGGAAAGTAGTGGCCACCAGCCGTGAGTGGCGTGCGAGTGTCACCCCGCCAAGGTGGTTTCTTGTGGTTATCGCAGGAAGGCTAACACCCTCTCCAGCTCTCGGTAAGGCTCCCCCGACCTTAGGGATTTCCACCCTACTTTGAGTATGGGTCTAGCTCTCACTCTTCCCATCCTACGACATAGGAACAAAATTGCATGATCAAGCTGATCATCACACTGGGATTGCTGGGAGATGGAGGCACCATTCACCACTGAGGAGTTTCCTATTATTACTTCACCACTGGTTACAACAAACTAGTTTCATCCTCTCTCTGGGTTAGACTGAGAGGATGTTAGAAGGATTCACACATCACCTTCGCTAGTGGTCCAGCATCAACTAGTAGTTATTAGGAGCAGGAGGTCGTATGTCAGCCTCCGATCAGTCTTGTGCAAGGTAGGCAGCTTACGGACATTCAGAGTCCGGAGCTCAATTTGATCTGAGATCCATCATCCCCAGTGTGGCAAAACATAATCATTAGAGGGCAAGAGGCCCATACATCACTCACATTACCAGAGGAGAGGCGAGGTTCGCCGCCATCGGCACTTTTGCACTTGTTAATTTTCCAGCCTCACCCACCACACATCATATCGACAAAGATCTTACTTGGCCGCCATCGTAGGAGGGCCCTCGAGAGAGAGTGGTGTCTCCATCACACCACCACTCTACCCCTTGTCTACCATCACCGCCAGTCAGATCAGCCTCCATCAAAGCCATGAAGGCCATATCCGTGGAGAAGCGCACTGCTGGTGATCCGATGGTGAAAGATCCTACCCCATCTACACCACCTATTATGGTCGAGCTCCTCGACCTTCTACCAGAGGTGAAGGACTCACACCTTGAAGCATCGGTCATCCCTTCACCAACTCGATAAGTACAGATGGGAGAGATGGGGTATTTTAGAGATAGATGATAATCCAACGCAGTGATAGTGGAACCTCTTAGGGATGTCACCCCTCTCATACCTAGTGATAGTCAGGAGTGTCTCTCATCTAGTGAGTACATTCCACATAGTACCGACTCCCCAATAGCAGGCAAGGTTCGGTGCCTCTTGGTGCATGATAGTGACCACACCGACTAGCATAGATTATTTGTACATGATCAGATTGATCATTCTTTAGATGAGATAGTGGCTCATTATTTCATGGAAAAGAAGGAGATCTTGGTGTATGATTGGTCATATGAAGAGAAAGTCAGCTTCGATCTCAATGAAGATGACATGTTGGGAGACTCCGCATGGTTGATATACCGAGAGGATCTCTTCTCATAACAGGGAAGGTGAAGAGATTGATTAGAAGACACCACCCAATCAACCTCCAACATCTTGGGGAAAGATGAAAATAGATGACAGAGGACTTGTTAGCGCAGCCGCTCCAAAAAATAAGCCAGCTTCATCCTACTACAGCTAACATTAATCAGCTTGAGTTAGTGTATGTCTTGGACCAAGCCAAGACCTTACCTCTCATTGATCAAGGTAGCATTAGCATGTATAGGAAGGTAGTGGAAAGTACCTCTATACAAGAAAAAGACATCAAATTCATGGTTGAGCAGCAAGTGAAGTAAGCATTGGCTCAAGCCCGGGAGGATCACTGGTTCCAAAATGTAGACCCTACCTGGAGGAATTCGATTCAATCCAATATCCTAAGGGTTTCATGCCACCTTCCTTCAAAAGCTTTGATGGTAGTGGAAACCCAAGGTAGCACATAGCACACTTCAGGGACAATTGTTGCAATGTCGGTGGCAGTGACACTTTGCTTTTCTGCCTCTTCGTTAGTGGCCTAGAAGGGATTTCTTTCAATTGGTATGCTAAACTACCCAATGGTTCAGTAAAGGTATTTGTTGAGTTAGACAACTCTTCATCAAGAGGTTTGCTGGAGCTCGGCAATGGGTTACTATAGGTGATCTCGTTGTAGCACAACAACACCCAAGTGAGTCCCTTGTTGATTATATACTCTGATGGCATAATCTGAGTATGAAATGCGAACTGCAACTATCTGAGCAGCATACCATTGAGATTATCTTGAAGAATATCCATGGCCCGGTTGTCTTCATGCTTAAAGGCTTCACTATCAAGACATTTGAGAAGCTAATCAATAAGGCAGCTAGTCTACAAGGAGAGGCCAAACAGTTGTCTTTTCAAGACCAGTTGCCTAAAGCAAAGCCACAAAAGGTCTATGAGAAGAAGCCAAGAGCAGTGACAGCAATAGATAAGGGGAAGCAGCCAGCTAGAGATCAATCTGAGAGACCATGACCTTAGTAGCCTCCTCCTCTTTTGTCACCACCGAGGCAACCCTACCGGCCTCCATAGTAGCCTCCATGGCCAACACTGCCACCTCCTCAGCCATACCACCAACAGTAGTGGCATGCATACCTGTCGTAAGGTAGCTATGGTCCACCTACTCTTTTAGATAAGCTTAACAAATCTTATTTATTTTAGAGGGAGGTAATCAGGAAGATCTTTAAGAATCTCTTAAAAAACTTGATTTTTAGCTACCCGAGCCTAGGAGATCAGAGGAAGTAGGCAAAAGTCATGATCCAAACTTTTGCCCCTTCCACCATATGTTAGGCCATGTTTAGGAGGATTCCTTCACATTCAAGGATTGGCTTGAACATAATTTTAAGACTGGTGTTGTAGTTATCCCAAAAGAATACCTTGTGGAACAACCATCCAGTTCCATTAGGGTAATTCTTGGGGATACATAAGATCCTACCAAAACCAAAGAAGGTTGGGATATTTCTTTATCCAAAACCTCTAAGGAGATCATCTAGAAGATCAAGAAGCTTTCTTTGCAGGTGCCTGAGTCAACTCAAACCTCCAACATCAAAGAAGGTTTGCAAGTTGCCAGTGCCAACTTGAGGAAAAGGGGAGCTCAGCAGCAGCAATAGTAGCATGTGTCAGCCCGGGATAGCCCAGTAGTGCCACCACCAACTGAGCCCAGACTCCAACCTACAATTGTAGCTTCCACACTGGTGACTTTTCTACTTCAGCTAGCTCAACTTCTTCTACTAGTAGAACTCTTGTATCGATGGATAAGGGCATCAAATCCCTTACCCCACTCACTTTACTTGATTTCAACTTTGTACCTCCAAACAATTTCAAGAAATTGAAGAATAAAGCTAGTTTGAATTATATTTGTGTCACTTTTGATGGGTTATCTTATTCTATTCCTAACGATAACTCTTCAAGTCAAAATAATTATAACAACTCTGATCCTCCTCTTTTTGATTCAGAGTTTGACTTTCTTACTCTGAATACTATAGGTTCACCCCTTAAGATAGACTTAGAATCATCTGATTCTGAGGGTCTCATAGGAGAAGTTGTAGGTGAGACTGATGTGCAGGTAGAACCTTTCATAACCCTACCACAAGAGATCACTGAAGTCAGCCTTCATAATGGCAAGGTTCTACCTCTTAGGGTAGCACCTCAGGATAGAGGAAATAAGTCATTGGTACAGAAGATTGAGAAGCCTTCCATAGGATGGTCCACCCTTGGATATGCTTATGGAGGACCAGCCCAAGGTGGACTACAATGTCCTTTCTCATCTAAGAAAGTTTCCATCTAAGCTAAGCATATATGATGCCCTTGCATCTCTAAAGAGATGAGGGAATCACTAATCATGGATTTTCTTGATCCTGAAATATGCTTAGCTCAGCTGATCGCTATAGGTGAGGAAGCACATTATACAAAAGAAGCTCATGGGATCACCTTCACAGTTGAAGACCTTCTTCTAGGGGACTTGGAGCACAACAACGAAGCTAAGTATGAGGCTTTGATTGTTGGTCTAGAGTTAGCCATCACTATCAGTTTTAAGAACATCAACATCTTTGGGGATTCTCAGTTGGTTAACAACCATATTGTTGGATCCTACTAGGTCCTCAAACCCAAGCTTCGTCATTACTACGAGTATACCATGAAGCTGTTGGCCCAAATTCCTGAAGTCACCATCTACAAGGTTTCCCGAGCAGAGAACGCAGTAACAAATGCTTTGGCCAAACTTGCTAAAGAATTGGCATGTCCGGAAGATGAGTTCATTTCAATAAGGGTCCAAAATAGACAAGTCCTATCCTTTATTGATGTTGAACTCATCGAGAGAATTTCTCTTAAAGGGGAGGTTGTTGTTGCCAAAATAGACAAGGAGCTAGATTGGAGGCAACCGTTCATAGATTACTTGAACACTGACCAAGTACCTCAAGAAACATCACAAGCTCATCAAGTGAAATAGAAGCTCTTTTCTATGCTCTTGTTGATGACACCCTGTACCGCCAGTCCTTTGACCAAATGTGGTTATGCTATTTAGAAAAATATGAAGCCCATGGCATTATAACTGAGGTATATTTAGGTCTATGCAGAGCAAATTAACCTGATCTAAAGATGAAGATCAAAGATCAAATGACTACGATACTACTGGCTTTTGATGATAACAGAATGCATGGATGTAGCTAGGAGATGCCATCAGTGTTAGGTAGTCGTCCTCCACCAACCACCCAATATTCTACACCATACATTGGCTTCATGGTCATTCAAGTGTTGGGGTACCGACATTGTAGGTCCGATCGATCCTCCTTTTCCAAGGGGCATCGGTTCATCTTAGCTGCCACCGATTACTTTTCCAAGTGGACGAAGGTCATCCCACTCAGAGAGGTCACAGCTCAGCATGTTTTTCAATTTTTTTGGAACCATATCATATAAAGTTTCAGGGTGCCTCAATGAATTATATCTGAATGGTACTGCATTCAAAAGCACAAAGATCAATAGCTTCGTCAGAAGGCACAGTACATATTGGAGATACTCCACCATCTATTATCCTAGAGCAAATGGCTTAGTGGAAGCATTCAATAAAACTCTCATCCATATACTGAAGAGGACTCTTGATGAAAATAAACAACAGTGGAATGAGCAGTTGGTTGAAGCCATGTGGGCCTACTGTACCACATATCAAACTCCAACTCAGTCTACCCCATTTTCCTTAATGTATGGGTCCGAAGCTATTCTACCTTTAGAAGTTCAACTCCCATCACTGAGGATAGCATTGAGTAACAAGATCACTATAGATCAGAATGAACAGTTATAGTTAGAAGAGCTCAAAGGTTTGGAGGAAAGTTGCCTACGGGCGTGCCAGAACCTTGAGTTATACAAAGCCAAAATAATTCAAGTTCACAACAAGCTGGTCCGCCCTAGGTCTTTTCGAGTAGGAGAACTTGTGTTAATCCTAAGGAGACCAATTGTTGCCTGTTGAAAGATGGGAGGCAAGTTTGAACCCACTTCGGAAGGCCCCTATGTCATAGAGAAGGCCTACCAAGGAGGATCTTATCAACTTATTGATTATAAAGGGGAACACACAATGCTTCCAATTAATGGGCTCTATCTAAAAAAATATTACCCATGAATTAAATCATGTTTGAAAAAGAATTCTATCAAAGAACAAAATTTGACTCCATTTCATCAAAATCTTCTCTTCTTTTGAAGCGTTGTTTGTTTGTCTTGTGAATCCTCCATAACGTGTTTAGGGTAGGTGTAAGAGTCCCCTAGTGACATCCTATCCCTCTTTCACAATAGAAACACAATCTCCCAATGCTATTAGAATAAGTGTAAGATAACCCGAGAGGCATCCTATTTCAATTAGCATAATTAAGATAGGTGTGGGAGAACCCCAAGCGGCATCCTTTCTTAGTGGGAATCCTTGTTTGCCATCCGTGGCATCATTTCATCAAAACCCCTAGTGTGTTTTAAGGTAGGTGTAAAAGTCCCCCAAAGGCATCCTATCCCTTTTAACACATGCACAACAACAAACATAAATCTTTTATCTCAAGCTATTTTGATGTGGGAGCAAGCCCCCTATGGCACTCACTCATTAGCTGCTCTAGGTCAAGACTACATGCTACCTCACTAGTATGTCACCCTAGTGGTCATTTGTTTGGAGGATGTGAATCCCTGAACTTTCTTCCTAACTTGATCATTGCAAACCAGCATCTTATTAGTATGGTAGTCTTCACTGCCCAGCCAACAAGCTACCTCATGTTGACTTTGTTTAAGAAGATGTGAGTCCCCATCCTTTCTTCTTGCACTAGTCATCATGCACTAATTAGGTTGAGTATATTTGAGATTTAGGATAAGTTCCCCGAGGCTCCTTCCCTCTTGACTACTTTTAGTCGATATAAGTCCCCCAGTGGCATTCACGTAGTAGTCTCCCTAAGTTGGATAGCTCTTGTCGAGCTGAAGATAGACTATTTTAGCAGTCAGCTCTGTTATAGGAGGATGTGAGTCCCCGCACCTTCTTCCTAGGATGATTGTTGCAAATCGACAGGCACCTTAGGTTAGTTGATGTTCGCTATGCTGATAGCGACTCACCCGATGAGTACACCAATCTTTGCGGATGTGAGTCCCCGTGCTTTCTCCTTAAGTTGAACATCAAATACCTATTGGATATATGACTAGCCATGTCATCTTCTCCGTGGTTTTAGATTAAGCCCTTAGCGGCCCCATCCCCTATAAGCACTCTACTTGGATCACATCCTTTGCAACCCATTTAGACATTACCCGAGTTACTTTTAGATTGGACAGTTCCCCTTTCCAAGTAGCCACACCTGTGGTTGGAAAATTTGTTCAGCAGATGAGTAGATTCTCACTTGGTTCAATAAATCTGAGATAGGTCTAGGCTGATATAAGCTCTTTCTCATTTTAATCCCTCACAAACTAACAGGGTCCATGATAAAATGAATAAACTAAACAAACAAATAAAATTAATTCGCTTGTGGATTAGGAATTCAAGCCCCCAAAGGGCTCCTTTTTCCAAGCAGACATCCTGTCTTTAGGGTAGTGTCAGCAGAACTCCCTATAAGAATTGCCTGACTACCTGAGTTGAGATAAATCCCTAGGTCGGTACTCACTCCATAGTCGCCCTTAGGTCGGGTTCAATTTATTTTACCATAAACTGTTTACCCTGACAGTCATTCTACTTTGGAAGATGTAAGACTATGACGCATTCTTTCTAGCATGATTGTCACAAACCGACGAGCAGCCTCAAGTTAGGTTTGATTTGTTGCCCAAAGCAGCTGATCACCCTAGTGGTCTTTTGTAGTGGAAGATGTGAGTCTCCAAGCTTTCTTCCCTTCGATTGATCATTGCAAACTGAAAGGTACTCCTTTGGTTGGATAGTTCTCCCATTGGCTGGGAAGCTACTCCTTTTGGTTCAGTAAATTTGAGATAGTTCTAGGCTTCTATGAGCTCCTTCTTAGTGAGATTTATCGCAAATCAATGGAATCTATCAAAAAAATAAATCTTAAAAATGAAACTAATCTTGACTATCCTTGAGCTGATCTATGTCCCCTAGAGGCATTCACTCAATAGTCAGCCCTAGGTTTGGTTCAATCTGTTGCCTTGCGAATAGATTACCTCAGAAATTGATCCCTACTTTAGAGGATGTAAGTCTAGTACGCTTTCTTCCTAGTACAACTACTACATACTGAAAGGCATCCTTTTGGTTGGCTAGTCCTACTACGTGTTTAGTAAACTACCCTTTTGTATTGTAAATCTGAGTTAGGTCTTGGCCTCTATAGCTTTTACTTAGTGCAGTCCATCGCAAACCAATAGGGTTCATCTCAAAAGTCTAAACTAACAAAATTGGAACAAATCTTTTTCTCCTCAGTGAGACTCAAATCAAATCAAACCTCTCATCCCCTTGAGGATGACTTGAACCTGCTTCCCAAGTGGAAGGTTCATACTCTATCCCTAGTGGAATACTCCCTCTCTCTTATGTCTTGGACATAAATAGAGCCACATTGCACTAAGCTCTGGATTCTTTCCACACCTGGGGTTAAAGGTAGATTGCTTCTATTAGTGCTTGTGATCTTTCGGTGTTGTTGATCATTTCAATCAACACTAATACATGCGGTGTTCCTTGTTAGTCACACCAAATCTATTGGGCGCCCTTTGTTGACCTCATTTTTAGAATGAGCTCTCAACCCCTCCATCTTAGACATAGGACTTCTCTTAAACTTTAAGAGTTCCCTAGTCTTAAGACACATCTAGTGATTAGGTGAACACTCAATCTAGCCCTAGAGACTTACAAGAGTTAGCCATAGGAATAGGTCATACCTTAGGGGTGTTAGGAAAATTTGCTACCCTTAGCTTGAACCATTCCTCACATTCCTTCCTTCAAGTAAAACTCCAAATCAATCTTATTTGATTTTATCTAAAGTCAAATCAACTCCATGTGATTGAAATCCATGATTGAAATCTATGATTAAAACCCATGAATGAAATTCCTAAGTCCAAATCTTTCTTAAGTCCTTTAAATTTTTCTCTTAAGGGCTTAGCCTAAATCATGATCAAACCAAATCAAACTCATGAGGTTTTCTCATAATTCATTTATATTCACATATACAAATGAAATATAAACTCAAACCAATCAAACTAAACTCAAAATTCAAAATCAATTCATAAAATTTTCCTAAGTCCTTTAAGTTTTTCTTCATGAACTTATCTAAAATCATCTTCAAATCAATTCAAACTCATGAGATTTTCTCATAACTCATTTATATTATCATTTATTCATATATATATATATATATATATATATATATATGAAATATAAATAGAAATCAATCAAATATAAATCAAAAATTCAAGCTCCAAACTCCAAAAATATCTTGTCCTTTAAGTTCCCACTTAAAAGACTTAGCTTAATCATGATCAAACCACTTCAAATCCTTGAAATTTTCTCATGACCCATTTATGTTCTCATTTATATTCACATATATAAATGAAATATAAATTCAAACAATCAAAACTAATTCCAAAAATCAAACTCAAATCCTTTCAAAGTTTAACCTAAGCATTTCAAGTCAAAACCTTGAACTTAGCCAAATCAACTTCAAATCAAGCCAAACTCTTAATTTTTTTTTCATGATTCAATCAATCCTACAATCATGAATCCAAATATAAATACAAACTTCAATCACTTAATCAAAATCCAATTCAAAAATCAAAACCCAAATCTAACATATTCTTCCTTTGAATATGAAATTGTCAAATGGATCAAAACTCATTTGACTTCAAACCAATTGCAAATGGATTTATATTTCAATCAGAAGTTTATATACAAGTTCAATCAAACTCAAATCAAGCTTTGACCAAGTCATTTGACCCACTTAGGCTCACTTGACCCAAAGTGACCTAAAGTACCCTTATGAGCCAAATTCTAATCCTAACCAAATTGGATTGAATCAAACTCGCATATGCCTCTCATCATGATCAGCAATCATCACGGGATGATCAATCACTCAAATTGGGTCAAACCAAGTCAAACTTAAGGGTTGACCAAGTCAACACTTAGCCAAAATGAACCCAACATAGCCAAAATCCACCAAAGGCCAAATTGATTGAAACCAATGATTTAAGTTCATTCATGAACTATATTTTAACTTGACCAAGTCAACATTTGAGCCTAACCTAGCCCAATTGGCCACTTGACCTAAATGATCAAAATATGCCAAAAATTGATTGAAACCATTGTGTCAAGTTCATTCCAAATCACTTGTTGAACTTGATCGAAGCCTCAATTGGCCAACTAAACCTAACCTAGCCAAATTGACCTTGAACCTAACTTGACCTAAAGGGGTCATGTTGAGCCAAATTCAAACTAAACCAAAATTGATTGGAAATAAAGATACCAATCCACTTCATATGACTAACCAAACCTAAACCTACCCATGACCTAGCTCAAATAGGTCAAACGGGTCAAATTGGTCAACTTGACTCATTTGACCTAAATGAAGTCATATGAGCCAAACTCAAATCTAAACCAAATTGAATCAAACTAAAGCCACCAAAACATTTCAAATGGTCACATGAACTTGACCCAACCCTTGGTTTGACCTAATTTGACCAATTGGTCAACTTGACCCAAGTTGACCCATTTTGACCTAAATGGGTCAACATGAGTCAAACCATATCAAATGAACTCCAAATATAATGAAACTTGGCCAAACCTATTTTCACAACATATCCAACATATTCAAATTCAAAAATCAACCAAATTACCAATATACCCCTAGGTCATAGAGCAAATTTTGGTCAAATCCATGGGGAATTTGGTCAAACCCTCTTTATATCAACTTGATACCTTCTGAATAGGTCAAGTGAACCCTATGTAGGGTGGTGCACCCAACCTAATGGGTTTGGGTCAGCCCAAATGGACACTAGGCCAAAACTGACCCCATAACTCAAATTGGCCAATTTGAAAACCTCCCTCCACTTGATTTGAAGCACATGGGAGGTTATCAATCCACTCCTTAGCTCAAACTGACCATGTGCCAACTTCAAACAGCCCAAAAAACCCTTTTCATATGGACAATTGGATCAAAATGGCAAACCATGCTTAGTTGTCCGATTTCCATAGGGGGAGATATACTCCCCCTAATTCCACTTGAATTCCACATGCTCATTATGAGAGTCCCATCGTGTTTCTAAACTTTATAAGAGGGATTTGAAATGAGCCATTCTCGATTTTCTTCAAGAGAAAATAGGGGAGCTCCATTGAATCCTCAACTTCTTCCTACACATTCAATCCAATTCCCTTTGCACACTTCCTTAGGAGACCAAATTGAGCTTTCCTAAGCTCTCCCTCAAGTTCCCAAGGCAAGGAGAAGTCTAATTCGATCAAAACTACAAAGGAGAGGAGGAAGTGTTGGTCCATAGAGCAAACTACCCAACCTCAAGAGCTAATTCTTTCACCATAGCTTCGTCTCAACCAGATGAAGCTCCTCCAAGGGAATCGAGCATCGGTGATCACCTCCAATGAGTATGTCATTTTTTGACCACTAGACTTAAGGGGTGTTGGTCTTCTGTAAAAGAAAGTGTCATGGCATGAAAATTCAACCGTTAGATAGGATTACCCTTAGTGTATGATGGTGTGTGCAAAATTTTATCCTAATCTGAGCTTAATTGAGTTCAAAAAAAAGCTTGGATCATGGATGGTCTCCATTAATCCTTAGGGAAGAACACGGATAATCCTAGTTGTCCATCCGTACATTTGGGATGGACAGCCGAGATTAAACACATGCTCATATATGATTTAATCCTTTTGAAATGACAACTTTAATCTCAGTTGTCTCATCTTTGATCGGATGATTGAGGCTAAATCACGTATCGTCACCACACGCCTTCCATGATGGGATGTTTAAGTGGCGACTCATAGTGCAACATGCGGAAAGCGCACTGACCACTGCCGTATGTCGAGCTGTGGGCCTAAGGGATTTAATTAGGTTTTAATTAATTCTAATTAATCCTCTAAGCATTAAAAAATCATATCTCCCTAAATTAAAATCAAAAAAATATGAGGTAAATTTCTACTAAAAGATAATTCAATCCAGAATATTCTAAAATTTGTTTTAATGGATTTTGAATTATATATTTATCTGATTTTGGGTTTTAATGGAAATATTAGTTTGCTAATTACTCCTTAATTAATCTTTTGATTAATCCCAAACTTCTTGGGTATGTTTTGGGGGATGACTTATGCCTCCGTTAATTTTCTTGGGATTTATTGAAGGCTTAATTGGGGGAATTGCAAATGCATTTCCTAATTACTCTTTTAATGTAATTAAGGATAATTAAGGGTTTGATTAGTATCATAATCCGTTATTGAGGTAGATTAATGTTTGATCTAGTGAATAGGTGGTTTAGGGAATACTTTTGGGGCATTCCCCTTGAGCTATTCCCTAAACCCCTTTTTGTTCCTTAATTCTCTCTTAATTAAGGGTTAATTCATTAATTACTCACTTAATTAATTTCTAAAAAATTATAAAACCTTCCAGAACTTAATTAATCTACTTTGAGTAGATGCTTAGGTGTTCAAGAGCCTAAGTTCAATTAAGAAAATCAAAACCCAACTCATATGTGTGAGGGGTGTTTTGAAATTACTTAAGCTAAACCCCTTAGCTTAATTAACTATTAATCATGAGCCAAATTGCATTAGGCCCTTTTCTTCCCAGGTGCATTACAAATTTAAATTCCTTGTGAGGTTTTATGTCATCTAATTGGCTCATAATTACTTAGTTAACTATGCTAAGGTGGTATAGGTAAGGGTTAATTAACATGCTTAATTCATACCTTAACCTAATCAAAATCTAAAATGAATCTAATCATATAAAAATTAAACAAAAATGTCAAACACATGTGGGAATGGGTTAGGAACAGCAAACTCAATCCACTTTTTGAAAATTAATTCAAATTCTAAATCAAACAAAAATCATACTAAATGAACTTTGATTTATTTTAAGCTTTCTTATTTCATAAGATTGTCTTTAAGATTTAATTAAAGTAAATGTGTTTACATGCTTTCATTGCTTTAGTTTTTTCCCCAACATGCTAAATATATATGTCATGTGGTTTCATGCATTCATACTTCTCAAGATTCAATTTTAAAGTCAAATTTGTGTATGTTGGCTAAAGTAATAATATGAGTGGCTATTATCACTATTAAATTCAAATTATTTTTAAAATATATGAATCAAATATCAAAAAACTGAAAGTGTGTTACTTATATTTTAATTATAAGCTTGCATGTGAGTAAGATCTAAGGATGTGCTTAGTATAGATTTTCCTTCTCTTCTCTTTTAGTATAATTTTGAATACTATTTGGTAAGATGTGTGGTTCATTTGAAAAGAATCTAACACTTACCTAATTTCATATCCTATTCATTCCTATACTATCATTTACAAAGGGTATCGATTCTTGCACATATAAAATTCATAAACAAAATGAATCAATTAATACAAATTTTTGCATTCTTTCTTTTCGATTCATTTCTTTTGTACACATGCTTGTATTTAAGGAAAGTGATATATTAGTCTGGATAACCCTAAGGTTGTGAGGCTTTAAGTAGCTCTAAGTAGGTATTATACCTTACACCTCTAGTTAACAATGGCACTGTACTCACTTATGCATTTCTTACTTTCATGTGTGCATGTGAAAATTGAATAAGAAATCCTTTTTCTACTAAATGAAAATCATGCATCATAAACTTCCAAATTTTCTTAAATGAATTACTTAGCATGCATCATAAAGTATGTTAAACATTCTCATTTGTATCTATAGATATGCTTAGGATTTATTCATATGCATGTTATACCTGCTAGGAAAGAAATGAAGTGATGTATGTTTTGTGAATTTAGTTCATTTTATTTAATCTTAAAATGCCTTTCTTTTTGAATGGGTTTGTTTAGAGTTCATCTAAACTTAGGATTAATTAAAATACCTAACTAAAACATTCACTAAATAAAATAAAATGTGAATCTACGTTAGAAATTACTTAGGTTAGGGAAGGAAAGAGAAGATCTCTTCTCTTTCCCTCTCTTTATAACTTAGTAATTAATTGTAGGATTCACTTGAACCTAATCAAAAAATGAAATAAAATCAATCAAAAATAATTAAATCACTTCAATGAAACCCTCCTCTAAGTTGAACATGCTTCACACTTAGAAAATTCTAACTTAAAGTCATAGCAAAAAGCATACCACACAAATCTCCAAAGCACACACATTAGGCTAAGTCACCACTTCTAGATTTAGGTTAGGGTGGTGCATGGTTTGATGCTTGCTTATTTTTTGTGATATATGTTTTAGACTAGATGTTAGGATGTATGTACATAGAATGAATGGTAGGGTGATCTTAGTCTAACCATTATTTTTGCAGGGAATTATGCTTAAGGGACATTGTAATAAAAATATAAATTTTTTTGCTATGCAGGTACTTATACCCCTAAGCATAATCCAATAGGCCAGGTGGACTTGGTCACCCATGTGTGGGGTGACAAGTCTAATATACATGCTTGGGATTTGGTGATTTGTTTAGCTAACCTTTATTTTGCAGGTGTTAGCTAGATTTACTTTTCCTTTCATGTAAATTTTGCAATTAGGATTTTGGAATTATTATTATGGAGATTCGGATGAGCTTTGGTCATAAGATCTTATCTTATGCACCATGTGAAGCCTTTGGAGAAGTCCACCTTCCAACCATCCAAAAGAAGAAACCAAAGAAGAAAGAAGAAAAAAAAGAAAAATGAAGAAAAGAAGAAGAACGAAGAAAAGAAGAATGAAGAAATGAAGCTTGAAGACCCCCATAATAATGAATTCCTTTCTTAATTATATTTAATTCATTTGTAATCTGGGTTGTATTAGGGTAGATCTCGGCTACCCAATTTGTTTTCGGGTTTGTACGGTGGTACCCGACCATAATGGCCTCTTATTCTTTTTGTGATTAGCTTTATAAATTGATTGATGATATATTTAGCTAGTGCATTAAGTGGCATCTTCTTCCTAGTTTCTTTCTTGCTTTATGTATGGCCTGGATGTGGGTTAGGCTCTTAGAAAAAATAAGTCATTTACCAAATTTAATAACTTAAAACTAAAAAAAATAAAGAACTCATAACCTCACATAAATCTTAGGTTTAAAATCAAGATGAAAGAATTAGCAACCTCTTAGCTGGGTGAGTATTTCTTATATAACATCATGCACAAATGCATCTTGCTTCCCTCTTGATTGGAGGGCTTCCACCTTTGCCAGAGAAACTTGGCTTGACCATTAAGAGCCATGGTGGAAACACACCTCATCCCTTCTCGCTGAATTTTGCCAATAACTTTATTTCTCATGCATTAGGCATATGAATCCTATTAGCCTTAGTCAAAATAATTGTCCAAAAATGAAAATAAAATAAAATCTAAATTGTATTAGATTTAAGTCATTTGAAGCATGTCCTTGCATGATTTAGTCTCTTTAGGGACTCAGTTTAAAGACTTAGTCTCTTTCTAAATAAATAATAGCCTAGCTATCTTGCACAAAGCATAAGACTTGCCTACATGAATTTAAAACCATAGGAGGAGTTAGTTGACAGCCACCCCCAGGCAGTTGTAAGTCCAAGCAGTCAGGTGGTTTGTCCTCTCTTGTGGAGGCAAACCAAATACCCCTTTTGGCCTTAGATTTAGGTTGTGCTTTCAGCCCTCGTCAATGCTCTAGATTTAGGTTTTGAGGTTGCTTCTCCCCTTTTATGGAACATAAGCTTAAATCCTTGCCTCTTAGGCATTTCCATAATTTTGTGTTATGGAATCATAAGTCCTAAATTTCTAATGAAAAATAACTCAAACAAATTAAATTAATTTTAAAAATATAAAGCCCAATCATAAGATAGTTTGAGATGCTCGCTAGGTTTCCTAGCATCATGAGCATCTCCTACTTATCTTCCTTTTGGCTTCGATAATAACTCCCTCTCTTTGATCAATCCCATTTGATCTTTAAAAATGAACTAATCGATTGATAGTCCTTTCCTATTGAAATCATTGAAGACAACGATACCTTAATCGAGAGTATTCCAAAGGGATCCCGTCCCTTAGGATGTAATTAACTATGGGGGCTTGCCCCTGTAGGAAACTTAACGAGCCAAGTTTAAAATAAACCTGCTTTACTTTTTCATGTAAAGTAGGGGAAGAATCTCTGGTACATATATAGAACCATTGTCCTTAAGAGTCCTTATTGAGCTGATTAGGTCCATTAAAGGGTAGTGACTTCTATCTCCTGAGATGATATACTTTCCTTGATGATGTACCCGATCACTAGAATAAGCACATCTGCGGATCTGCGTGGCATCCCAAAAAGATGAATTTTTATATTCTTGCCCTCCTACCCAACAGATTGAAGGCAACTATATATAATTTTTTTCTAACCAACACCTAATTAACTCATTAATAAATTCCAAGAAAATTAGGGGAAGCAGAACTCATCCCTCTAAATATGTCTGAGAAATTTGTAATTAATTAATGAAATGATTATGGAGTAATTTAATTAAACCCAAATTGAGTGAAATATACAGTTAAAAATCAATCACAATTAATTTTATATTATTTCCCCTCTAATTATCTTTAAAATCCTAGCCCCCTTGAAACTTCAACCAAAATGAATGAGGTGGGAAAAGTCAGTCCGTGGGAGGCTAGCTTGATCCAAGGCTAGATCCATCTCAAAAGGAAAAGTAAATACGTACTTCTAAGCTACCATTAGATTGAACTAAACTGAACTGAACTTGATTGAAACAGGGTTAAAATTCTGTAATTTTGGAAAATAAACCTGAATCAGATTTTTGCTTTTGCTAACTTTTTGAATTTTGATTTTAGAATTTTGAACCCACACTCAATAATTTGAATATGTTAAGTGGGACTCATTGATTTTGGAGAGAGATTTTAAATTGATTGGAAGGAAGATTTCTAAATGTATAATCCATTTTCAGCAAATTTGTGTATATTAAAAATGGGTTCAAAATATTTTTGAAGAGATTGATGCTTCCATTAGTTCATATTTGAATTTAATTTTTATATTTGAGGACCCTTCATTTAACAAATTTGAGTATGTTAAAGTAAAGCGTCAATTGATTTTGTTTGGATTTGTGATTTTGGAATTTACTTAGCAAATTTGGGTATGCTAAGTGAGGTGTTTGAAAATAATTTTCTTCTTTTGTTTGCTTGTTTTTGAATTATGTGTGAATTTGAGAATGGAATCTTCACTTAGCAAATTTGGGTATGCTAAATAAAGAATCTAAATGTGTTATTTTATTTTGGATTTTTTTTATTTTTAATAAGGGGATCTTTACTTAGTGAATTTGGGTATGCTAAATAAAGTTCAAATGTATTTTTCTTTTTCTTTTTATTTTTGAAAGAGAGGATCTTTACTTAGCAAATTTAGGTATGCTAAATAGAAGAAATCCTAATGTATTTTTAAAAAAATTTTTTTTTGAAAAGAGGATTCTTTACTTAGAAAATTTAGGTAAATAAAAGAAATCCAAATGTGTTTGATTTTTATGATGAGGATCTTTACATAGTAAATTTTGGGTATGCTAAATAAAGGATCCATGTGTGTTTTGAGTTTTGATTTTGAACTTTGAAAATGAGAACTTTACTTAGCAAATTTGTGTATGTTAAATAATGTTCAAATGTATTTTTTGTTTTGATGTTGTGATTTTGAAAGGAGAGATCTTTACTTAGAAAATTTGGGTATGCTAAATAAAGGATCCATATTTATTTTTTTAAAAAAATGAAACTCTCACTTGACAAATTTGGGTATATCAATAGGAGACAATTATGTTTTATTTTTCAAAGATGAAGTTTTGTGTTTGATTTATTACTTTTTGAAAAAATGGAAATTCCAACTTAACACATGTGGAATGTGTTGAGTGGAATTTCAAAGTTATGATTTTGCTTGAAAATGGAACATCCATCCAACATATTTGGATGTATTCAATGGAAAGGCTCATCCTCAAATTTTGTACTTTTTTTTTTGAAAAGAAAGAAATTATAACTTCAACATATGTGAGATATGTTGAAATGGAATTTCAATGTTATGATGTGATCCTATTTGGAAATGAAATCTTCATTCAATACATTTGGGTATATTGAATGAGGATGTTCATTTTCAAATATGTGCTTTTGAAAATATGACTTTAGTTTTATTTGGAAATGAAATATTCATTCAATAAATTTTGGTATATTGAATGAGGATTTTTCTAAGTGCTTTTTGAAAAGATGATTGTTGATTTTATTTGGAAATGAAAATCTTCATTCAATAAATTTGGGTATATTGGATGAGGATATTTATAAGTGCCTTTTTTTAAAAAAAAGATGATTGTTGATTTTGATTTTTGAAAAGGTGCTACATGTAACAATCTTGAAGATTGTTATATGAGGTGCAAATATTTTATTATGAGAATTTCTTTTTGAAAGTGCGTTTGGAAAGCGATATTTTTATAAAAGATTTATTTTTCGAACGAACCTTTCCTTACCATAGAAATGGTAACGAGGAAGCCTTTAGTTATTTATTTTTATTAAATTTTTATTTTCACTTATTGGGGAACCCAACAGGGGTTTTAAGACCTACACAGAGTGAGGTCATAAAACCTAAAGAATGTTAGCTAGCTTATCTTAAGAATAAAATAAACTAAGTGCCAATGGAAAAGAAAGATAGTCTCGGATTCATATAAAAATATAAACCCACTATCGATACTCGGAGACAACGATCATTTACCAAAGATGGAGAGAGGAACCTTCCCTAGCGGAGTCGCCAGAAAAGTCTATGGTGAAGTATTTATATCTTCATCTATCCTTGAAAAAATGAATGAAGATAAAAATTACACTTCTTTGTTGGACACCATGTAGATCCACAGATATTATTTTTAGGGTGATCGGGTATGACATTAAAGAATGATGTACTATCTCGAGAGACAGAAGTCACCATTCCATAATGGACCTAATCACCTTAATAAAGACTTCTAAGAACTATGGGTCTTCGTATGTACCAGAGATTCTTCCCATACTTTACTTGAAAAAGTAAAGAAGGGTTTATTTTAAATCTAGTTCATTAAGTTCCCTATGGAGGCAAGCCTCCATAGTTAATTACATCTTAAGGAATGAGATTCCTTAAGAATACTCTCGATTTAGGTAAATGATGTTGTCTCCAAATATTTCAAAGATAGGACTATTAATCAATTGGTTATTTTTAGAAGATCGAATGGGATTGATCAAAAGGAGGGAGTTATTATTGAAACCAAAGGGAGATAAGTAGGAGATGCTCATGATGATAGGAAGCATAGCGAGCATCCCAAACTATCTTATGGTTGGGCTTTATATTTTTGATTTTGAAGATAATTATTTGTCTGAGTTGAATTTTTATTAGAAATCTAGGACTTATAATTCTATACAAGATCATAAAAATACCTAAGAGGTGAGGATTTATGCTTATAGCCCTCAAAGAGAAACAACGACCTCAGATCCTAAATCTAAGAAGCTTTAGCGAGGGCCAAAGGATGACCTAAATCTAAGGCGAAAATGGGCATATGGTTTATCTCCACAAGAGAGGATAAATCACCCAACTGTTAGACTCACAACTGCCTAGGGGTGGCTGCCAACTAACTCTTCCTATGATTTTAAATACATGTAGGCAAGTCTTATGCTTCTACAAGATAGCTGAGCTATTATTTATTTAGAAAGAAGACTAAGTCCTTAAACTCACTCCCTAAGAGACAGATCATGAGGGCATGAACTCATGACTTAATCTAATGCAAATTTTTGTTAAGTTTTAATTTCATTTTTGGACAATTAATTTGACATGGGCTATGGGATTCATATGCCTAATACATGAGAAATTGGTTGTGGACCAAAATTAGTTAGAATGAGTTGTATTTTCACCATGGCTCTCAAAGGTCAAGCCATATTCTCTGACAAAGGTGGAAACTCTCTATAAGCAAGAGTGAAATAAGATACTTTTTATGCATGATGTGAGATATACAACATCCAGCTAAGGGGTTGCTAATTCTTTCATCTTGATTTATGTCCTAAGCTTTAGGTGAGGTTATGAACTATTAATTTTTAATTTTGAGTTGTTTAATTGGATAGAATTTATTTTTCCCTAGAAGCCTAATCGCATGTAGGCCATTCAACAAAGGAAGGAAGAAACTAGGAAAAATATGCCATCTTAATGCACAAGCTAAATAAATATCAAATAATTTTATAAAGCTAATGCAAAATAATAAAAGGCATTTATGGTCGGGCTCCACCGCACAAACTGAAAGAAATATGGGTAAGGTACCCCTTATACAACCCAGATTACAAATGATTAGTTACCATTTAGAAGGAATTTATATTATGGGGGTCTTCTTTCTTCATTCTTCATTTTTTTCATTTCTTTCTTTCTTTCCTTCTTTTGGTTGATTGAAATGTGATTTCTCCAAGGGCTTCACATGGTACATAATACATAGTCTTATGACTAATGTTCACCTCCACTTCCCCATAACATTTATTCCAAATCATAATTGCAAAAATTACATGAGAAAGGGAAAAAATAAATCTAACCAAAACCCTCAAAATAGAGATTAGCTAAAATCACCACACATCCCAAGCATGTATATGAATAAATTGGACGTAGCACCCCACACATGGGTAACCAAGTCCCTGACCTAGTTTTAGATTATGCTTATGGGTATAAGTAACCTGCATAGCAAAAAGCATTTTTATTTTTATTACAACACCCCTTAAGCACAATCCCCTACAGAAGACAATGATTAGACTAAGATCATCCCATCATCTAGTCTATGCACATACACCTTAACATCCAGTCTAGAACATTACATCACAAAAAAAAATCAGGCATCAAACCATGCACCGCCCTAACATAGGACTAGAAATAGTGACTTATTTAATGTGTGCCATTTAAGGCTTGTGTGGTATGTCTTATTTAGGCTTAAGTTTTCTAAGTGTGAGAAGTTTCAACTTAGAGGTGGTTTCATTTTAAGTGATTTAGTTGATTTGTCAATTTTATTTGATGATTTGATTTGGTTTGAATGAACCTACATTTAATTACTAAAAGTTCTAAAGAGAAGAAAAGAGAAGAAAACTTCTCTTTCATCCCTACCTTAAGTAATTTCTAAGATAAATTCATTAGTGAATTTTTTTAGTGAATATTTTATTATGTATTTTAATTAATCCTAAGTTTAGATTTGCTCTAAATAAACCTATTCAAATAAGAAAGACATTTTAGGACTAATTAAAATGAATTACTATCACAAAACACACAACCATTTATTTCTTTCCAACATGTGTATCATGCATATGAATGTATCCTAAGCATAGCTATACATATAAATGCAAAGTCTTAGCACACCTTAATGATGAATGCAAAGAGATGTTGCTTGAGGAAATTTGGATGTTTCATGAATGCATAATTTTGTTAAGTAGAAAAGAGAGGGATTCTTTTATCCATTAATCAAATGCATATTTGCATGTATGAAAGACGAAGTGAAAATGACCATTATTTTCTACACCGTGGGTGTAAGCTACAAGACCTACTTTGGGATACTTAAAGCCTCGCAACCTGGATGTCCAAATTAATATACCACTTTTCTTAAATACATGTGCATGTACAAAAGAAAATGAATGGATGAAGAATCATAAAGATTTTGTTTCTTTTTTATTTGGTTTGGTTTACATATATGTATTATGAAGATCTATCTTAATTCATGACATGGGAGTGCATAAGAATGAACTTAAGCAAGTGTTATATTCTTTTCAAATGAACTATACACTTTGCAAATCCTATACAAACCCATGTTAAGAAAAGAGAAGAAAACCACATAAAACACATTTCTATATTATCATTACATGCAAGCTTATAAATATTTATAAGTAGCATACTTTCATTTATGATCTTTGATTTATAGATTTAAAAAAAAATATTTTTGATTTAGTAGTGATAGCCATTCATTTTCTTACTTTATCCAAATCATGCAATTTGACATAAAGGAAACATTTCATTCTAATTTGATTTTTCAAAAGGTATGAATGCATGAGTTCACATGGTAAACAATATTGAACATACTTAGAAAGGGATAAAGTGATGTAAGCATGTAATTTCATTCACCCTAATTAATTCCTAAAGACAATTCTATGAAATAAGATTATTTAAAGTGAATCAAAATTATTTTAAAGAGATTTTATTTTAATTTAATTTTGAATTTGATTTAGAAATGTGAGAAGAGTTTGCTGGTCCTAACCCATTTTCTCCATGTGTGAATTAGTTTAGTTTAATTTTAGAACCATTAGATTGATTTTTATTTTGGGTTTAGGTTAAGGTGTAAATTAAATCCATTAATTACCCCTTACCTACACCACTTTAACATAATTAACCAACTAGCCAACATATGATATGCAAACCACATAGAATTTAAATCAATAATGCTCACGAGAAGAAAGGAGCCTAATGCAATTGGCTCACAATTAATTAATTAAGCTAAAAGATTTAATTAAGTGCTTTCATAACCCCTCACACACATGTGGATTGGATTTGATTTCCTTAAGCTTACCTTAAGCTTTTGAACACCTAAGGATCTACCCAAGAAGATATTGATTAAGTTCAGATTGATTTTGGAAGTTTGATTAAGCTAATTAAGAAGATCATTAGTGGATTAATTATTAGGTTTGGATTAAGGAAGAAAGGGGGTTTAAGGAATTGCTTAGGGAAAATATCCCAAAACCATTCCATAAATCTCCTATTCACTTAAACAATATTTAATTATCTTAATTAAGTGATCAAACCACTGTTCACATGTTTAATTGCTCTTAATTTCATTAAGAGGCAATTAGGGATTCACTAATTAATTTTCCTAGTTAACTCGTTAATAAATTCCAAGAAAATTAAAAGGTAGAAGTCATCCCATCAAACATGAGAAGTTTGGAATTAATTAAGTCATTAGAAGTAATTAGGTTATTAAGTTTTTAATTAAACTCTAATTAAAGAAAATCCACTATTTAAAATTAATTACAAATAATTTTATTGGATTCCTCTTTGAATTATCTTTACAATGAGCCCTCACTTATAATTTTAGATTTTTCTATATTTAATTATGTATTTTTGAAGTTTTAGTGAATAAAGGATAATTAAATACCCTAATTATATAACTAATCCCGTCAGCGCCATGTGGGCTATTGTCTTGTGCTTTCCACGTGTACGATTGGTTATTTAAGTTATCAAATCAAATATTACATCGGTATGCCACGCTTTTTTTCGTCGATCAAAGATCGATGGCCGTTTAAACCCATAGTTCAAAGGATAAAATCACTAGATCTAATGGCGACCATCCATCCAAAACATGCGGGATGGACGTCCATGATTCATCCCCCTAGCTTGGGACAAGATATGTCCTCCATGGCTTGATTCGAGCTCACTTGAGCTTGGATTGGGCTAGGATTCAATGCACACCATCTAGAAGCAAGGAGAAGAAGATCCAACGGTGGAATTCTATTGGGATTACACTTCCCTTCACAAAAGACCAAAGAATTTTGAACTTAAGCTCTATTTTCAAGCATACCTCACCGGAGGCTATCACTGGTGCTCCTAACCGTTGAGGTAGCTTCGTCTAGTGGAGATGAAGCCCTGTTGAAGGTTCGAGGGTTCAATTTGCAATGGCTCTTCCAAATGACCAAAGCTTGCTTCAATGGCTTACAACTTTAGTCTAACTCCCCCTTCCAGTGGCTTGGATGCTTGGGATTTGCTTTGGATGAGCTCGACTTAGTGCCTTGATGGTGCTTGCAAGAGGAATTGAACTTTGGTTGGGTATTGAGTGAGTTTGAAATCTCCCTCACCTCCCTTATTTTGGCTTAGGTAAAATTGAGAATGGGAATTTCAATTGAGCTTGAGAGTGCTTAAAAAACTTTAAGAAGCTTGACTTAGTTCCTCCTGAGCTCAATCAATGCAAGTGATATAAATTGAAATGTGGAGGAGTATATCTCCCATACTTGAATCGGATGATCGGAGCTCTTTTTTTCATTTTGATCAAATTGATGATATTGAATAAGATGTTTAGGTTGTTAGGAGTGCCATGTGATTCAGTTTTTTTAGAGGAGAGGGAGTGTGGAGGTGCACATGTGTTAAAATGAGTGATCCATGTGGAGAATTCTAAGTTAATTTTGGCTTTGGGTTGGTTTTGACCCAAACCCATTGGTCATGTGCACCACCCTCCTTGGTGTCCAAATGGACCACTAAGAGGATAAGTGGTTTTGAAGTTGATATGATCAAATTCCAAGTGAATTTGATCATAGTTACCATTTGACCTAGGGTAAAATGGTCATTTGGCTTGATTTTGATTTGGGTAGATTTGGTATTGAAAAATGGGTTGTGCCAATTTTCAATGAATTTGAAGTTTATTTGATATGATTTGGCACATGTTGACCCATTTAGGGCAAATTATCAACTTCAGTCAAGTTGACCAATTGGTCAAATCAAAAACCATGAGTCAAGTTTTATGACCATTTTGGAGTGGTTTTGGTATCATTGGTTTAATTCAATTTGATTTATATTTGGTTTTGGTTCATTTAAGTTCACTTAGGTCAAATGGGTCAAGTTGGCCAATTTGACCCTTTGACCCAATTAGTCATGGGTTGGTTTTGGTTTGGTTGGCCATTTGGAATGTTTTTCAAGCTTTGATTTCAATCAATTGGAATTTGATTTTTATTTGATTTAACCTTTTAGTCAAGTTGGATTTATGGTCAATTTAGGTCTATAATTGAGGCTTTGGTCAAGTTCAACAAGTGGCTTAGAATGAATTTGACCCATTGGTTGCAATCAATTTGGCTTAGATCAAGATTTGACACATTTTAACTTTTAGTTCAACTTGTGGCCAATGGGCTAAGTTTGGCTCAAATGATGACTTGGTCATGTTTAATCATTGATCATAAAGGTTTAGATCAATGGTTTCAATCAATTTGGCCTATGATGGATTACACTAGTTTAGGTTTCATTTTAAGTGTTGACTTGGTCAAAAGCTAGGTTTGACTTTATTTGACCCAATTAAGTGATTGATCATCCTAAGATGATTGTTGCTCACAACGAGGCTTAGATCAAGTTCAATCCAATTTGGGTTGGATTAGAATTTGGCTCAAAAGTTTTTAGGTCACTTTGGGTCAAGTGAACCTAAGTGGGTCAATTGACTTGATCAAGACTTGATTTAAGTTTGGTTGAACTCACATATGGACTTATGAAAACATAAATTCAATTGCAAGTGCTTTGAGTCAAATGAGTTTTGATTTATTTGATAATTTGAAGTTCGTGAGGATGAACATGAGTTTGATTTTGGTTTGATGATTGAAGCTTGTCTTTTATATTTGATTTGTGATTAAAGGATTGATTGTTTGGAGAGAAAATTAAAAGGCTTGGATTGATTTAAGGTTGATTTGGCTAAGTTCAAGAATTTGGCTTGAAAGGGTATATGTTGATTTTAGGTTGTTTGAGTTTTGAATTTGGTTTTGGTTATTGAATTTATATTTCATTTATATTTATGAATATAAATCAGAATATAAATGGGTTATGAGAAAATTTCTTGAATTTTGTGATTTGAATTTGAGCTAAGTCCATAAGATGAAATCAAAGTGACTTAAAAAAATTTTAGATTTGGACTTGAGTTTTGGATTTGGTTTTGTTGCTTGAATTTATATTTCAATTATATTTGTGAATATAAATGAGAATATAAATGGGTTATGAGAACATCTTTTGAGTTTGAATTGATTTGAATTTTTTGAAATTGATTTGAATGATTTGAAAAAGTCATTTAAGTTGGAATTTAATTTGAATTTGGAGTTGGTTTGGATTTGAAGTTTGGTTTGTAAGAAGAAAGTGAGGATTGGGTTTAAGTTATAGTGTAGACAAGTTTTCTAACACCCTAAGGCATAACCTATTCCTATGACTAACTCTTTAAATCTCTAGTTAAGTGTTCACTAGAAGTGTCTTAAGACTAAGAAACTCTAATGTCTAAGAGGAGTCCTATGTAAAATGGAGAAGAGAGCTCACTCCAAAAGTGAGGTCAAAAGATATATAGTTCTTAGGAATAGATCTTAGGCCAATGATTGTTCATATGGTGTTAAGCATCTTGAATCAAATATAATATAAAATTTAATGAATGAAATGTAGTAATTGCTATATAAATAAAAGAAAATTGATGAAGCAAACCATATTAAGATTTTTTCAATAATGTTAAGAAAATATCTTATGAATATTAGCAAACTTAATGATTGCTTGCTCAAACAAATTAAGATATGTTTGTGAGCTTTTTTACAATGAAATATGTGACCTACTTTATGGTTATTAAGTGTATTGATTAATAAGTAGTATGCTCATTTATAAATAGCTTCTTTAGTGGTCTCAAACTTTTCTATAGTGTTATGTTAATGTCTTAAGTGATAAGTAATAAGCTCACCAATTACTTTTAGAGGTATTAAGTTTGATGTATTTCTATGGCATTATTATTTGATATGATCTATACTAAAATTCTAAGATAGATTCTCATCATAAAAAAACTTTAATAAGATAAATAGACTATGTAATTTAGGTCTTTAATAAATGAATTTTTTAGAGATCACATATTGCTTGATTGGGTCTTTATTAGTGTAAATCTAATGAAAAGACCACTAAGTTTCACAAAAGGGCATGCACATATGCACTATGTTGATAAGATTGAAATCACCCACCCAATGGCCTATGGAGGAAATCTCATTAGTAAACAATAGAGGGCATAATGTTCATAGTCAAATCATTATTTTTTAGAGTAATTCATAGACAATTGATATCTAAGAAGATTTTTAAAGACCAAATAAGGTTTTCACTTAATGAAAGATAAACTTTGATAAGAAAATTTTAACTTTACTCATTGGCATAAAATGATTTCAACTCTCTCAAAGTGTTCACACTCAAACTAAGAAGGATTTCTCAAAACTTTCAATGAAATATTCCTTTATAGGGTTCTCTTCATCAAACATAATAAAATAATAAACAGTGGTTATGCTTGTCCATTCAACTTTAGAATATCATAGATTTCATAGAAATAGTCGATTATTTGTGTGACCAACTTCAATCCCTCAAAATAAAAATACAATCTTTAAAAATATTTTAACAACATTCTTATGGCATGCTCTTAGAATTTGCCGTTAAAAAATTATAAATGAGGACAATATTACTAAATAATTTAAGAGACCACATTCATTTCTTTAAATTAAAATTACAAATTTCCATGAATTATAATTTAATTAATAAACAATCCTCATGATTCTTTTCTTAATACACAATAAATATCATATCCTTACCTTTCTTGATGCAAAATTGAATTAATGTTAGGAAGAACAGCATAATTTATTTTAAAATAGGATAGCATGATCTAACAATGACGCTGATTAAAACCAGATAGGCCAAACAAGCTTATTCATTTCCATGGTCACATCCAAGAGTTACAAATTTAAGAAAACACATAAATAACTTATAATATCGATCACATGATTGCTAATTTAGGGAGAAGTAGGTACTGTGCAATAGGACTTGGGGCTGTTGTTCCAAGTCCTAATATCATCATATATCCTCTACTTTGTTTATATTGTATTCACAGAGAACTCGTCATTCCAAAATTATATTCAGGAGAACATTCATTTCTCAGAGTGAAAAATTATAAAATTCCTGAAAGTTATAATTTAATTAATAATATTTCTTGATTAATTTTCTTAAGCCACAATAAAAAAGCATATACCTACCCTTTTTGAGTACAGCGTCTCACAATTAAGTGCAGCAAGAACAACTTAATTTATTTTAAAATAGGACAACATGTATAACACGTACACAATTGAAATCAAAGATAGGCCAAACAAGCTGATCCGTGAAGACACATCCGATGCCTAATAGGCGTCGTACATAAAAAGAAAAGGGTTCGAAGAAAACACTAATAACATATAGTATTGATCAAGTTATTGATAATTTAAGGAGAAGCAGGCGCATATGCATTGGGGCTTGGGGCTATTGTGCCAATAAGAAAATTGTTAATCTCATACCTCAGCACACAACTGGTACTGATCACATAGCAACCTAAATGGTATTTGCAGCTCCTTGACATGATCTCTGATAGCTTATCTAAGCATTGGTTGCATGCTGATTCTTGAAGATCGCGTGTGCATTGTGCCATTGCGTAGATAGTCATATCGCTCTTCGAAAGACTACTCTCACCCCGTCCAAACTGTCATCTCCGTTGCGGCGGCCACTTTCACTGAACCCAATAGCCTCCCACAGCTTGATCGAAGTCTAATTGATCTGTCGCTGTGCGATGAAAGCCAAGTTCGGATATAGCTCGTATCCGATTGTCCGAGGAAGTTGTTGGAATCGTAGCGAAGGAAGCAATATTCATACCAAATTCGTGCTTCGGCGGAAAAAGGGCAGATTGTTCGATTTTATCAGCCGCATCTAAGATGCACGACGAGCATGTCTCAAGACTAATGTCCCCTCGACATTGGGTGAGACCATAGATAGTGTCCATGCCTATGCCATAGGAGGCGGTAGCAAACTGTAGAGAGCAGTCTTGCTAAGAGGCCGAAGAAAGCTCGATTGATGTTGTCTTGCAGCATGCTGTTGCTGCTGATGCTGAAGTTTTGCTGCATTCCTGATAGATGGAGTCGGCGCTGCATCTTCCAATTATTGGGAGGAGGAGAACTAACAAGAAGAGTTTGCATGGGAATTCCATTGTTATATATTTTGCCTCCCAATGATTTAATTTGAGCACCTTCGTTCGCCTTTTATAAGGAAATGGAGTCGACTAAATAGCTCGGCCGGCCAAATCAAATTGCTTGGAAGGCCGGGATTCTTGAACTTTGAAAGCCAATGAATTCAATTAAAAATTCTTTCAGGTCATCCAAATCACTTCCCATTTCCCCACGACAAGGCCGAATAAATAAAAAATTTGTACAAACTTATTCTGCAAGGCAAGATAAGACCAACTGTTCTGTATTTTTATTTTTATTTTTTTTGTTCTTTATGGTGGGATTTTTCTCGACTAAAACGTAAATTATGGATTTCGATTCTCGTAAGTCTTTAAGTTATGGCCTGTTGAAATTTTTTGAAATGAGATTTTAAATTTTAATGGATATATCTCTACGAGCAATATATTTTGAAATTTAAATAAAACTTGTTCTGAAAATACTCTTTGTCGATCTTGGATAAAATCGTTTTCCTAAGAATTTTAAATTTTGAGAGAACAAAGAAACTTTATGCTATATTTTTTTATTGTATTATCTATACACAAATATGAAAACACTTGTGATGGAAAATTATTGGCAACATGGCTTGCAAATGCTTGAGGCCATTTGGAGTCAACTTAAGCACAAATTCTCTTTTCAATGTTCTTTATTATAGACTATCTATATTCTAAGGTATCACTCATTAGGTGAATCGACATAAATATTGACCGCCTTGCATAAAAACTAGCCAACTATTCATTAAGAGGACTCAGGAATGCAGGACAATTAAGTCATTAGGTCAGGAATTATCTTGAGAATTGATCATCATAAACCATAGATCCTCCAAGTGGAAGTGTGACTAACTCATCTCCCATGTAGAAACTCATTAGGCACTTGCATATCACAGCCGTCCCTATCTTAGGAAATTTGATAGATAATAGAAAGAAGTAGCATTTTATGAACACAGAATTCACTATTTGACACTCACTTGTTTATAACTTGTTATTGTTTATAATTTTCATTTATTACCATGCATTTAAGAACCACTGATAATACAATTAACATTTAGAGTGAATTCAAATCATTTATATTTTATAGTTTTATGTGATTTTCATTAAATTATTTTAAATGATTATACATATTTGACAAAATAATCAATTTTGTTCACATCTATCATATCTATCATAGCATTCACCATCATAGTTATATTTGATGGCTTTTATTTTCTTTCCAAGTTGATTTTCAACTTTAGCTTTAAAATTTTAAATACTTTTAGTGATTGTGACTTCTCATAAATTGAGTATAAGTACCATAACAAAAAATAATTATCTATGAATGTAATAAAATATTGTCTCGCTCTAGTGTAGAATAACACCATAAATATCATTATGAATTAATTCTAAGATATAAACTTTTATTGTCACAAAATTTCTTAACATTTATTTGTATTTTTTTAATACATTCAATACAAAGTTTATCATCTAAAATCAAGAGAATAAAAAAATTCCATATGACATAACTTTGAAATCTTTGTTTAGAAATATGTCATAAATGTTTTAATCTGTGAAACAAAAATATTTAAATTATATATATTGTCAACTAAAGAACTGATATCAATAATATTTGAATACTAAAGTGACTAAAATTTGCATTTCCAAATAAACAAGAATAATAAAATTTATCCAAACAAGATAATATAAATCAAATTTTGTTTAAACTATGGTACATAAAAAGTCTTATAATCATATTTTAGATATAATATATATATATAATATTTATTAATAAAGACTTATTATCATAATGAATATTTCAAGATCGCTTTTTAAAATCCAGATTCCATAGCATACTTATGTGAGAATTACTTTTGTATTTATCTATCAAATGTGATTTGTTACTATAGATAAATTAACTTCAAAATAAACAGTTAAAAAAGTTTATTCTTTTGGTGAGCTAATTAACATATTTAGATAATCCTTCTTCACATGATCAACTTTCTTGCAAAAGACACAAATAATAGCATTTTCTTTTTTTTTCTTCTTCTTATGTCGAAGTCTTTCTTTTTCCTCAAGTTTTATAACTTTTTCTTTAGTGATACAATGAGAGGAAGTAGCAAAATGAGAACTTTTATCTTTTATTTTTTCCTCTTACACACACTAAGCAATAAAAATAATTATTTTGACCTGAAGTTCACATGTAATCAATATATTGAGAGAAATTTATTTTTCAATGATTCAATAAAACCACTGTTGAAATAATTGAAGATAAAAATAAATTCATTCTATATTTCAAAGTTCTTGAGAGAGAGAGAGAGAGAGAGATCTTTTAATTAAAGATGGATTGTGAGTAAAATAAGAATAAATTAGATGGATCATAATCCTATTTATATTTATTTCTATCATAAAATAAAATAAAATCTATAACACAATTTTATATCTGATGTCAATAAAATATAATAATTTTTATTTGATCACAAATTTAATAAGCTTATATTACATTTAATGTATTATATACATGTGAGCTAATATCCAAAATTCCCAACATTAATTTGAGCACTTTCGGCCTTTTCATGGAGAAAGAAATGAACGTTGAAAGCCACTGATTTTAATATTTCCATTTGGTTATCCAAAATCACTTCCCAGTTCTCTAAATGAAACCAACTGTTCCTGTGTATTATTTTTTCGATCGAGGTGGATGAAATTCTAAGATTATGCAGCTAAGTTACAGGCAGTGGTTGAATTGAGATTTTATAATATTTTTTTGGGATACGAATAGAGATATTGTCAACTACAATAAAACTACTTGTCCTGAAACTTCTTTTCTTCTATAAAATCATTTTTCTATAAATATTTACGTTGAATCGAAATTGTTCATGAACTCACACAAATCAGTTTTCAAAGTATAATGAGGGAGAAAAAGACAAAAAAAAATATATGAGAGAGAAATAGAGAATATTAGAGAGAGAAGCTACTATTTTATTACTTACATGGGTTTTAGTACATTGAATTGCATAACCTAATATCAACTTTTAACCTCTTAGTTCGCCATTTTAATATTCAGCTATATAATTTAAATTAAGATAAACAGAAATTTTAATCTAAGTCTGTCTATTGAAGCAATCTTGATTAAATTTAAGTATATTAAGTTGAATATGCATTGACTATTACCGAAGTTTCTAGACAAATTTTGTGCCATTTGGCTCTCTTATTTGATGTTATTTATAGTTTAACTTTATGCATGCAATAGTCAACTTTGAATGGTTGACAAAAGCGAGCAAAAAAGATTATGCTTGTAAAGTTTGAAACATATTTTTAGATGCAAAATAACTTATTTACGATCAAACAATTAATTTCTTTATTTTTTTTAAACGTTTTTAGTATAAAGTGTTGAATTTGAAGTAAATAAAAATGCTACAAGAAAATAATTATAGCGTTATATAATCAATATTTTTAGTTGTTTATAGAATGATATATTAGTACATGACTAAAAGAGCTTTGTTAGATATAACTTTAGTGAAAAAGAAATTTTTTTTCCTATTCTTTTATACTAATACATAACTTCATATTGGAGATTTAGTTTCAAACTATCTATTTTTTTTTTTCTATTGAAGCCATTATAACACTAAACTTTGCAAATTTGTTATTTATTAATCGCATAAGTTTATGTTGCTCTTTGTAGCTATTGACATTTTTTATGAAAAAAAATCTTAACTTTCTGTTAGAATAAGTACAAAAAAATAACTTTTCATTATCCAAAAAATATGTAATAAGATTAGTATTATTAGTATAATTATAGATATTCTAATAAAAAATTAGTTGTTCATTGCCCTCTTGTTTTGATTAATTTTGTCATCAAAAGAGTTATTTTTTAGAAGACTATTTGGTATTAAAAACATTTCCATTGTCAGGTTTTTAGGGTAACAAAATCCATTAAAAATTTCACTTACTTCATCAAGTTTTTAATTTAAAAATATTATTTTTTCCTAGTTAATTTGATTGCACTAGCATTTTATTAATATTAATAGGTTCAAATTAAAAATTATCTAACAATCTTTCATAGACCATGTATATGATTTGATAATTATATATTATTGAATAATTTTTTGAGCACAACAATTAATTTCTTCAATTATTAACATATTTAGACAATTCCATTTATTATAATATCAATACAAAATCTAATCTATATTAAACACAATGTCATAATAATGCTCATTAATGCTAAGAAGTATTAACATTATCAATTACAAAGATCAAGTGTATTTGAATAACATGAAAATTTCATATAATATGATTTCTTGTCATGAATATTTTCAACTAACTATATTATATTACTTAATAGTTTAGTAATACATTCTAATGATGTTCTACATAGATGTAATTGAAATAATACAACTTTGATTTTTAGTTTTCAATTTTATTTATGTTTAGAAAAATATCAACAAACCAACTTATACTATAAGCATATTAAGAAGATCAATCATGAATTGTTACATCCTTAATGGAATACAAGCTTATGAAATATGTTAAATTATAAATCTTTGATAAGCTGAACACTAAATATTATTGATTTCACATAAATTATCAATCTTTTGATTGACCAATTTCCATCCCTTCGCATAAAAATATAATTAATGATAAGATAACCAATATTCTCAGGGAGATGTCACATCCTTAATGGTCATTAAGTAGGCCACAAACCAATAGTTGTAGAAGGTTGATCAAATATGCTTGCTGAATTATTTTCCTTGAATGAGATTTCATTACCATGCCACTTTCTTGTCCAGTGGAGATAAACTATATGAAATAAAGCCTTTGCTGTTAAAACAAAGACTAAGATGTCTTCCAAATAAAATTTAGAAATATTAAAAAAAATTCTGAATTGATGCTTGCTCAACTATTGAATTTGATTCTAAGATTTTAGAAGTGGGTGATATTTTTTTTGCAATGCATCAGGAAAAAAAAAACTAAATTTAATTCAACCCCAAAACAAGAATAAGTATGAAGTTCATCTTAATTGTAACATCTAATGAAATTATGAGGTTAAATATTAAACTTTCTTTAAGCCAAATTTATTTAAAACCAAGAATAAATCAATGGTTACTATGCTAACACTTGAATTCTGAAGATCATTTTTTTAATTGTTAACATATGATAATAGGTTATTATAGCAATCATTTTGAAGCATATCAAACAATCTTTGGCAATGATTTTCATAGACTCAAAAGTCAAATATTTAAAACTATTTTATCAAAAAATGGTTATTTTTGTAGTGTGATTTTCAAGAGTTCATTGAAGTGGATTGAATACCCATCTAAAAAATGACAAGTGACCTAATGATCTTACCATCATCAACACCAATTAAGCTTTCATCATTATATAAGACAATGATAAATATAGTTGAACTAATAAAAAATATGCATGGTATAAATTATGGTTGCTTGATATATTGACCATGTATGATTATAGAATTGGTGCCATAACTTATAACATAAATGAGTTTATAGAAGAAAGTTAATTGATAATCAATAATTCATGTTTTATATATCAATAAAAGGCAAAGAATAAAAGTAAATTAAAATAATTTTACTAATAATATAAAAATCAAATTTTACAATTTTTTATATGGCTGAGTCCCAATGAAGCCACATATAAAAAAAAAAATGCCATAATCTACATGCTTCTTACATTCAAATGTGAAAATATACACAACTCAATAACTAACATCCTTAATGGTTAACATACACATAATAAAATGGGTGAGAGAGATATTAATATACTATATTCACTAACTTGTAAATCAAATATCTTGGATACAAGTACAAAACAAATGTAATTAATGCTACTATCATTATCAAACTAAGGTAATTTTATGCAATGTTTGATCCTAACAAAGATTTGGAAGAATGTCTTAGAATTTCAAGCTACAAAGTCATTATGGACTATTAATGGAGCTATGTCCTCATCAATGTATGATCTAAAGTTGGCCAACTAAGTGTATAAATAAAATGATTCCTATTTTAGCTTCACATTGATCTCTATTCCTTAAATTAAGTATAGATCTGGATGGTGTATAATTGAGATCTACATGTTTATGAGATTGATCTCATTGTGATCTCCATGAAAAAGAGATACATCTAATATCACGCTATGTACTTATGTGTACATCAATATACATGAAAATAATATTATTATAGATATTTCATGCACCTATCTATTAAGTAATTTTTAAATAATATTGCTTAATGCCATATAAAAAAAATTCACAAACTACTAAAAGGTTGAGGGAACCACCATACACATATACTCTAAGAACAATCTACCTCTATAATATGAAACTATTTATATGTTCACTAAACTTGGTTTCATGTTAGTGATTGGTTTCACTAATCCAATGAACTTGTAAAGTGATTAAGATATGTTGGTGATGACAGTTATAATAAATATGTGACTAATTGTATGGTTATATATCTTTATTGATAAGTAATGTTCATTTATATATATGTTTCTAAGAATCTCAAACAAGTTGTATTTTATGTTATGCACTTAAGAATCATTTCTATTTTAGTGGTCTTAATTTGATCCATTTCAATGGTGTTTGTGTTTAATATGATATATAAAAAATTCCTTAAGATACTAACACATAAACTCTAACAAGGCAAATGCAATTTAGGTCTCTAATAATTCCAATTTTTATATATTGCTTAATTTGGTCCTTTAGTATAAATTTAATGAGGAACATACCATAAAGTTTACCACAAAGCATGTAATTTGATTATGTTGATAAGGTTAAATATCAACCAAACAAAGTGGATTTTAAGTGAACAACAAAGGGTGTATTTAGTCAATTCATAGCTATCAAAGTAATTCATATACAATAAGTTACAATAACAACTAAATAAAATCTTCACTTAATAAAAGATAAATTTTGATTAGATGCTCTTGATCATACTTTTTAAGAGTGTATTGATAGATATATTCTATCATTGCATGATGCTCAAAAAAACTAAATAATTTAGAAACATTTATATTAGAGTCTCTAATAAAACATGTGTATTGGAATTGCCATGTTTGATTTAATTTGATATTTTATATATAAAAAATATATATATATATATATATATATATATAAAGGATCATGTTTTTTTTACATAAGTCTAAATCCATACACAATTACCAAGAATATTGAAGTTACTACTCTATAAACTTGATATTTTGAAAAGAAAATTTTGTCTTAAATGGTTAACATACATCATTCATGATATGATTATAATATTCATGAAAAACTCATTAAACAATATTTGACAATGGTATTTCCTTACATTCAAAAGCTCAAAATATTTTGTTCCTTCAAGAAGATGCAAATGATGAAATAGATAGATTATTATAAATTCATTGGATTCAAAAAACTATTTCATAAATTTCACTTAAACTTTTAAAATCTTATAAGATTTAAGACATGCAATGACTTATTCAATATTCCAATAAAAATCAATTAAAATAATGCTTTATACTTTACTCTTAAAGATAAATATATAAATAAATATGTTTAAAAATATATATATATATATATATATATATATATATATAAATTTTAAATGTTTACATAAAGCGTCAATCAATCAAAGAATAGCTTGATTTACTACTCTAAGAAACTTGATATAAAAAAGATTTTGTCTTAAATGGTTAAAATACATCATATGATGGATGATTATAAATTGAAATCATTAAACAATATTTGACAATGGTATTTCCACATTCAAAAGCTAAAATATTTTGTTCCTTCAAAAAGATAAAATACTCTCACAAATCAATCTAAAGCCAACTAAAACATATAGATTTGAAAAATAATAATTTTATAAGGATACAAGACTGATAGAGAATTTTGAATAGGGAATTTTATAAGATGCATGCTTACAATCAACACATCTAATATACTAGAAAACTTACACACAATTCAAAAAGAACTTGTCATTCCAAAATTTTAAAAGAGGACAATACTATTGAATATCTTAACTGAGCACACATTCATTCCTTAAGAATATGACACTTAATTGGACATATTAGAGAAAAAGGATTCATGTAGTCCACCCCAATAATGGGATAAAGGCTTGTTTTTATTGTACACAATAAATAGCATTTCCTTAGCATTCTTGAATGGAGCATTTGCAATAAAGTGCAGCAAGAACAACATAATTTATTCAAAGATAAAACAGCATACATAACACACACATTAATTAAAATCAGAAGATTGCCTAACAAGCGAACCTGTTAAGACATATCTGATCATTAATTAAGGCGACATACACAAAAAAGGAAGAGTTGCTTAAATATAAAAATCACACATATATAACTTATAATATTCATTAAATAATTGATTAGGCGCTTGTGCATTTGGACTTGGAGCTGTTGTGCCAACGAGAAAATTATTAATCTCGTACCTCAACACACAGCTAGTACTGATCACATAGCAACCCAAGTGATATTGGCAATTCTTTGACATAGTCTCTGATATCTTCTCTAAGCATTGGTTGCATGCTGATTCTTGAAGATCACGTGTCATACCATAGATAGTCAAATTGCTCTTTAAAAGATTAATCTCACCCCGCCCAAACCTATTATCAGTAGTAGCGGCGGCCACTTTCACTCCCAATCCCCACAGCTTGATCGAAGTCCTTATGATCCGCTGCTATACGTGATCTAAGCCAAGTTCGGGTATAGCTCGTATCCGATTGTCCAATGAAGTTGTTGGAATCATAGCGTAGGAAGCAATATTCATACCAAATTCGTGCTTCAGCCGAAAAAGGACAAATTGTTCGAATCTGTCACAACTAAGATGCATTCTGTGCATGTCTCAAGGCTAATGTCCCCTCGACATTGGGTTAGACCGTAGATAGTGTCCACGCCTGCATATAGAGGTAGCAAAGCCATGGAGAGCAGTCTTTGCTAAGAGACCCAAAAAAGCGTGATTGATGTTGTCTTGCAGCATGTTGTTGCTGCTAACGCTGAAGTTTTTGTTGCATTCCTGATAGATGGAATGGGCACTGCATCTTGTAATCATTGGGAGGAGGAGTACTAATAAGAAGAGTTTGTATGAGAACTCCATTGCTATTTTGCCTACCAATGCTGTAGTTTGAGCACCTTCATTTGCCTTTTATAAGCAAGGAAATGGAATCGACTAAATAGCTCGGCCGACCAAATTAAATAGCTTGCATGACATCTTTTGTGTTGAGATTTTTAAGTTTTTATGGATAAATCTTATACAAACAATAGAGATATTGTCAAATATATGAAAAGCTTGATCTAAAAATTATTATTTTTATCTTAGATAAAGTCGCTTTCCCATAAATATTTAAATTTTGAAAAAAAAAATTTAAGCTATATTTTTTAGTGTCCTAACTACATAAAAATATGGTAATAATTGGTGATGGAAATGTATAGGCAACATGGCTTGCCGACATTTGGAGGTAAAAGCATAAATTCTCTCTTATCATATGCTATTTGTGCTCCCAAGGTATGTCTAGATCAATCGATTAGGTGCATGCGATCACCCCGAGTAGTGACTTGCCAACCACGAGCTAAGACCAACCGGTTATTAAGTGGATTTGGTTCCATGCATTAAGCTCAAATCAAGTTGTCAAGCTACGGACTTATATCAAGAGCTACTCACCATAAGCTACTGGAGCAAGATGCTCAACTCACCACACCACCCCAAGTGGAAGTGAGATTCAAGGAGAACTGCTCAGTGGGAACTCTTTGGGAACCCGAATTCCCCAAGTTACATCCATTCCTCCCTTAGGAAATTCACTGAACAACAAGTGAAACTAGCCAGCTACACTTGCTAAAACCACTCATTTTTAGCACTCACCTCGAACTGTAATGACTCTCCATTACACTTGGTCTCCTCCCTAGTCCCTGAGTCCAATTCCATCGCCACTAGCCATGGCAGCCTTTGCATACATGTATGTATGTAACAAAAATTCAAGTGTTTGTATATGTAAAATTATCTTATATTTATGGTATTGTGGGCTCCGAAAATTTGTCACCAACCTCTCAATAATATTGAAAAGAGTTTGATTTAAGTGTGTTGGTGTAATTTCAGAAGGAAGATGAAATAGTAGATAAGACATTATCCCGAGATTTCGTCCTCATTTTGTGAGGACTTTAGATCTGGTTCTAGGTTTCCTATAGGCACAAGCCCCTATAGTTAATTATCCCTCCCAATGCTGGGAGAGAACTTTCGATTAAGGCTATTAGATCGCTAAATGCATAGCATATAGTTAAGATATGGAGTTTCAGAATTTAGATTTATGAAATCCATCATCATTAGCTTAAAGCGGATGGTTGGGGAATGATGATGTCCGATCTAGATCCCATGGTTCCGTCATCCTGGTTGTGGTCTAGTCTACTTAGTTAGAGCAAGTAATCGACCCAACCTGACGAAAAGATCATTATCAATAACACATGAGTTATGTCGTCCAAGAAATTCTTATACTGGGTTTTTCTAAGGTGATGATTTAAGTCTACCTTAGTGATAAAGAGTTTTTTCTCATCGTATGCCCTGATTTCACAACTCAAAGGGCAGAGCTATTGGGGAGCTGTTGACCTCACTTTTGGAGTGAGCTCTCAACTTCTCCATCTTAGACAAAAGACTCCTCTTAGACATTAAGAGTTCCTTAGTCTTAAGACACTTCTAGTGATTAGGTGAACACTTAGCTTAACCTGGAGACTTAGAAAAGTTAGCGATAAGAATAGGTTATGCCTTAGGAGTGTTAAGAAAACTTGCCTACCCTATAGCTTAAACTCAATCCTCACTTTCTTCTTACAAATCAAACTTCAAATCCAAACCAACTCCAAATTCAAATCAAAATCCAACTTAAATGACTTTTCTCAAATCATTCAAATCAATTCAAACTCAAATGATTTCCTCATAACCCATTTATATTCTTATTTATATTCACAAATATAAATGAAATATAAATTCAAGTAACTAAAACCAAATCCAAAACTCAAGTCCAAATATAAAACCTTTTCCTATGTCACTTTGCTTTCTTCTTATGGACTTAGCTCAAATCAAATTTAAATCACTTCGAACTCAAGGGATTTTCTCATAACCTATTTATATTCTCATTTATATTCACAAATATAAATGAAATATAAATTCAAATAACTAAAACCAAATTTAAAACTCAAACCCAAATCTAACCTAAAACTAACCTATATCATTTTAAGTCAAATTCTTGAACTTAGCCAAATCAACCTCAAATCAATCCAAGCCTTTGGATTTTCTCTCCAAACAATCATTCCTTCAATCACAAACCAAAAACACAAACTTCAATCATCAAATCAAATAACCCATGTTCATCCTTTTAACTTGAAATTGTCAAATGAATCACTTAAAATTGGATTTATATTTCAATCATAAGTCATATGTGAGTTCATTCAAACTTGAATCAAGCCTTGATCAAGTCAATTGACCCACTTAGGCTCACTTGACCCAAAGTGACCTAAAGCACCTTTTTGAGCCAAATTCTAATCCTACCCAAATTGGATTGAACTAAGCCCACCTAAGCCTCACATTGTGAGCAACAATCATCTTAGGATGATCAATCACTCAAATTGGATCAAACCAAGTCAAACATAGCATTTGACCAAGTCAACACTTAACCCAAATGAGACATGAACTAGCCAAAATCCACCATAGGCCAAATTGGTTGAAATCATTGATCTAAATCAGTTCACGATCAATGATTGAACATGAACAAGTCACCAATTGAGCCAAACCTAGCCAAATTTGGCACTTGACCCAAGTTGACCCAAATTAACCCAAGTTGACCCAAGTTAACCTAAAAGGCAAAATATGTCAAATCTTGATCTAAGCCAAATTGATTGCAACTAATATGTCGAATTCATTTTAAATCACGATGAACTTTAAAGCCCAAATTGGCCAACTAGACCCAGCCAATTGAATAAACCCAACTTGACCTAAAAGGTCAAATTAAGCCAAAATCAAATCAAACCAAAAATTGATTGAACCCAAAGCTTACAAAATATTTCAAATGACCAACCAAACTTAAACCAACCCATGACTTAACCCAATTAGGTCAAATGGGTCAAATTGTCAACTTGACCTATTTGACCTAAGTGAACTCAAATGAACCAAAACCAAGTATAAATCAAATTGAATCAAACCAATGATACCAAACCACTTCAAATGGTCATATAACTTGACTAACCTAAGTTTGTAATTAATTAATTGGTCAACTTGACCAAGTTGACCATTTTGACCTAAATGGGTCAACATGAGCCAAATAATATCAAATCAACACCAAATTCTTTGAAAATTGGCCTAACCCATTTTTCAATCATTCCAAATATGCGCAAATCAAAATCAAAGATAAATGACCATTTTACCCTTAGGTCAAAGGGTAACCTATGGTCAAATTTACTTGGACTTTGATCATATTCCAACTCAAAAACACTTGGCATCTTCTTAGTGGTCCATTTGGACACCAAGGAGGGTGGTGCACATGACCCATTGGGTTTGGGTCAACCAAACCCAACCCAAAGCTAAAATCGACCCCTCCACTTAGAATTCTCCTAATGGATCACCTCCCACACTCATTTTAGCACATGTGCACCTCCACACTCCCACTCCTCTGCCAAAACCGAACCACATGGAGCTCTTAACAACCTAAACAACCCATTCCATGAGGGAAATTTGATCAAAATGATAAGGAGGCTCTCGGCCATTCGATCCAAGTAGGGGGAGATATACTCCCCTCATTTCAATTTATTTCACTTCACTTGCATTTGATTGAGCCCTAGGAACCCAGAGGAAGCTCCCAAGCTCTCCCAAGCATTTCCAAGCTCTCTCCATTTTTCTCCTTCTCAGTTTTACTCAAGCCAAAATAGGGGAAGAAAACCAAAACTCAAACTCACTCAATTCTCCATAGAATCTAAATTCCTCTTGCATGCACCATCAAAGGACCTAATCGAGCTCACCCAAATCATTTTCCAAGCATCCAAGCCACGGGAAGGAGGAGTTTGATCAAAGCCATAAGCCATTGAAGCAAGCTTTGGTTAATTGGAAGATCCATTGCAAATTGAACCCTCAAACCTTCAACAGGGCTTCATCTCCACTAGACGAAGCTATCTCAATGGTTGGGAGCACCGGGTGATAACCTCCAGGTATGCCTCAAAATCAAGCTTAAGTTCTTCTTTGGTCCTTTGTGAAGGGAAGTGTAATCCCAAAATTCCACCGTTGGATCTTCTTCTCCTTGCTTCTAGATGGTGTGAGTTGAATCTCAGCCTAATCTGAGCTCAAGTGAGCTTGGATGAAGCCACGGAGGACGGACTGTCTCCATCTCCCACAAGTAAGGGCAGGGATGAATCACGGGCCATCCATCCCACATGTTTTGGATGGACAGCCCTGATTAAAACACGTTAGATCTAGTGATTTTATCCTTTTAAACTGGGTTTAATCTAATCGATCCATCGACGATCAAGGAGAAAGTGCGTAGTGTCGCCGGCTAATATGGTAATCAATTTGATGACTTAAATAACCAATCCCATTGTGCCACCTAAAATACATGCCAGCCACTTGGCCGATGGGATTAATTATGTAATTAGGTAATTTAATGACCTATTAATCATAGAAACTTCAAAAATCCATAACTAAATGTTGAAAATCCAAAAAAAAAAAAATACAAACTCAACTTCATTTTAAAGATAATTCAGAGGGAATCCAATAAAATTATTTCTAATTAATTTTGATCAGTGGATTTTCTTTAATTAGGATTTAGTTGAAAACTTAATAATCCTAATTACTCCCTAATGACTTCATTAATTAATTCCAAACTTCTTAGGCATATTTGGTGGGATGACTTCTGCCACCCCTAATTTTCTGGAATTTATTAATGAGTTAATAGAGAAATTAATTAGTGAATCCCTAATTACCCCTTAATGAAATTAAGAGCAATTAAATATGATTATCTGATCACTTAATTAAGATAATTAAACATTTTTTAAGTGAATAGGAGATTTATGGAATGGTTTTGGGATATTTTTTCTAAGATATTCCTTAAACCTCCTTTCTTCCTTAATCCAAACCTAATTAAGGATTAATCCACTAATGATCTTCTTAATTAGCTTAATCAATTTGAACTTAATAAATCTCTTGATGGGTAGATCTTTGGTGTTCAAAAGCTTAAGGTAAGCTTAAGGAAATCAAAATCCAACCTACATGTGTGAGAAGGGTTATGAAAGTACTTAATGAAAACCCTTTAGCTTAATTAATCAATAATTATGAGCCAATTGCATTAGGCCCCTTTCTTTCTTAGGTGCATTGCTGATTTAAATTCCATGTGATTGCATATCATATGTTGGCTCATAATTTTTAGGTTAATTATGTTAAAGAGGTATAGGTAAGGAGTAATTAATGGATTTAATTCACACCTTAACCTAAACAAAACATAAAATCAACTTAATTGTTCTAAAAATTAAACTAAATCAACTCACACATTGGGGAAATGGGTTAGGACCAACAAACCCTTTTCACATTTCTTAAATCAAATCAAAATCAAATTCAAAACAAAATAAAAGTCTCTTTAAGCAACTTTGATTCAGTTTGAATAATTTTATCTTATAGGATTGTCCTTTGGAATTAATTAGGGTGAATGAAGTTATAAGCTTACATAACTTTATCTCTTTCCAAGCATGTTAAATGATTGTATGCCATGTGAAATCATGCATTCATACCCTTTTGAATAATCAAATTAAATGAAATATTTCCTTTATGTCAAATTGCATGCTTTGGTTAAAGTAAGAATATGAGTGGCTATTATCACTATTAAATCAAAAATTATTTTCAAAACCTACATATCAAACATTAAAAATGAAGGTATGATATTTATAAATACTTATAAGCTTGTATGTGATTATAGCATATATGTGTTATGTGATTTCTTCTCTTTTCTTAACATGGATTTGGATAGGATTTGCAAAGTGTATAGTTCATTTGAAAGGAACATAACACTTGCTTAAATCCATTTCTATACACTTTCATACTATGACTTAAGAAGGATTTTCACATTACACATATAGAAATTGCATAACCAAAGCAAACAAACAAAAATCTTTTGCATGATTCTTCATCCATTCATTTTCTTTTGTACATGCACATGTATTTAGGAAAAGTGGTATATTAGTCTGGACATCTGGGTTGTGAGGCTTTAAGTAGCCCCAAGTAGTTCTTGTACCTTACACCCCTGGTGTAGAAAATAATAGTGTCATACTCACTTATGTCTTTCATACATGTAAATGTGTATTTGATTAATGGATAAAAGAATCCCTCTCTTTTCTACTTAACAAAATCATGCATTCATAAAATATCAAAATTTTATTAAATAACATCTCTTTGCATTCATCATTAAGGTGTAAGACTTTGCATTGTATGTATAGCTATGCTTAAGATCATTCATATGCATGGTACACATGTTGGAAAGAAATAAATGGTTGCGTGTTATGTGATAGTAATTCACTTTAATTAATCCTAAGATGCATTTCTTATTGAATATATTTATTTAGAGCAAATATAAACTTATGATTAATTAAAACACATAATAAAATATTCACTAAAAAAATCACTAATGAATCTACCTTAGAAATTACTTAAGGTAGGGATGAAAGAGAAGTTTTCTTCTCTTTTCTTCTCTTTACAACTTTTAGTAATTAAATGTAAGTTCATTCAAAAGAAATCAAATCATCAAATAAAATTGACAAATCAACTAAATCACTTAAAATGAAATCACCCTCTAAATTGAAACTTCTCACACTTAGAAAACTTCAACCTTAAAGACTAGCTAAGACATACCACATAAGCCTTAAATGTCACACACATTAGGCTAAGTCACCATTTCCAGTCCTATATTAGGGTGGTGCATGGTTTGATGTATGTTTTGTTTTGTGATGTAAGATTTTAGATTGGATGTTAGGTTGTATGTGCATAGACTGGATAATAGGATGATCTTAGCCTAATTATTATCTTCTGCAGGGGATTGTGCTTAAGAGGTGTTGTAATAAAAATATAAATGCTTCTTGCTATGCATGTTGCTTATACCCCTAAGCATAATCCAAAAATAGGCCAGGTGGACTTGGTTACCCATGTGTGGGGTGCTAAGTCCAATTTATTCATATACATGCTTGGGATGTGTGGCGTGGTTAACTAATCTCTATTTTGCAGGTTTTAGTTGAATTTATTTTTCCCATTTTCATGTAATTTTTGTAATTAGGATTTGGAATAAATGTTATGGGAAGTGGAGGTGAATATTGGTCATAAGACTATGTCTTATGTACCATGTTAAGCCTTTGGAGAAACTGATTCCAACCAAGCCAAAAGGATGAAAAGAAAGAAGCAAATCAAATATGAAGAAAGAAGAAAGAGGAAATGAAGAATGAAGACTCTCATAATATAAATTCCTTCTAAATTGTCATTATTCATTTGTAATTGGGGTTGTATAAGGGTAGAGCTTGGCTACCCATTTCTTTTTTTGAGCGGTGTAGCTCAACCACAAAGGCCTTCTATTCTTTTGTGCTAGCTTTATAAAATTATTTGATGTATGTTTGACTTGTACATTAAGATAGCATGTTTTTCCTAGTTTCTTCCTTGCTTGGTTGAATGGTCTGGATGCGATTAGGCTCCTCGAAAAAAATAAATTTTTTATCCAATTAAACAACTCAAAATTAAAAATTAATAACTCATAAACTTACCTAAAGCCTAGGACATAAATCAAGATACCCGGACTCTGATCGTCCGTAAGCCTTGCCTACTCAGCGCAAAATTGATCTAAGGTCGGTATACGACCTTTTCTTATCTCTAATAAGAGCCTCATGCTGTACTACAGGTGGTGGTGAAATTAAGATCCTCCTAATATCTTCCTATCCGTAAGATCCAGAGAGGGGATGGAATTTGTTTTTTATGATCAGAGGGGAAACCATCCTAGGTAACTCCTCTACTATAGCCTGATAAACCACCTCCTCCTCTACTTGCCGGGTGGCATCTGACATCCATGGTGTTGAGTCCTGCTAGGAGGAGGAGCACGAGAACTAGACCCTATCTTGTAGGTGGGGGAGACTATCCCAGAAGATAAGGGAGCCTTCCCCTTAGAGGAAGCCAATGAGTGGGTGCTAGCCCATATTAGGGCAACAAGGGGAACCACGCACTAATCAACTGGCTACAAGCACGAACCACGCCTTCCTCTGAGAGGGAAACTCTAGTGAGACGACATCTCAACATGGATGATTGATGTGGTGAAAAATAATATATATTCTTTCCTTCATCTATCCCCTTTAGAAAGGAGAATGAAAATAAAAATATATTTATTTATTTATGCCTTGTTGGGATACCAAGTAGATCCAAGATGTTATTTTTAGGGTGATCGGGTACGATATTGAGAAAAGGTGTACTATCTCAATAGATAGAAATCACCACCCTACAATGGACCTAATCACTGAATAAGGACTCCTAAGGGCTATGGGTCTTTGGAATGTACCAAAGATTCTTCCCCTATTTTACATGAAAAGTAAAGTAAGGATTATTTTAAATCGAGTTTGTTAAGTTCCCTATAGAGGTAAGCCCCTATAGTTAATTACATCCTAAGGAACAGGATTCTTTAGGAATACTCGATTAAGGTAAATGATCATTGTCTCCAAAGATTTTGAAGGTAGGACTATCAATCGATTGGTTTAGTTTTAGAAAATCAAGTGGGATCGATCAAGAGGAGGGAGTTCTTATCAAAGCCAAATGAAGATAAGTAGGAGATGCTCAAGATACTAGAAGCCTAGTAAGCATCCCAAACTATCTATGGTTGGGCTTTATATTTTTGAAATTGAATTGATTTATTTGTTTGAGTTTAATTTTTATTAAAAATCTAGGGCTTACAATTCCATGATACAAGGTCATGGAAATTCCTAAGAGGCAAGGATTTATGCTCGTAGCCCGTAAAGGGAAGTAGCAACCTCTGAACCTAAATCTAAGGAGTTTTGGCGAGGGCCAAAAGCATGACCTAAATCTAAGGTGAAAATGGGTATTTGGTTGACCTTCACAAGAGAGGATAAACAACCCAACTGTTGGACTTACAACTGCCTGGGGGTGGCCACCAACTAACTCCTCTTATGGTTTTAAATACATGTAGGCACGCCATATGCTTTTGTAAGAAATCTAAGTTATTGTTTATTTAGAAAGAGACTAAGTCCTTAAACACACTCCCAAAGAGACTAGATCATGTAGGGCATGATTTAATACTTAAATCTAATACAAATTTTATTACATTTTATTTTCATTTTGGACAATCAATTTGACACAGGCTTTAGGATTCATATGCCTAATGCATGAGAATTTAGATTATGAGCCAAAATCAGCAAGATAAGAAGGTGTGTTTCTGCCATGGCTCTCAAAGGTCAAGTCAAGTTCTCTGGCAAAGGTGAAAGTCCTCCAATCAAGAGTGAAATAATACTTCTTATGCATGATGTGAGAAAGAAAATACAACATCCAGCTAAGGGGTTGCTAATTCTTTTATCTTGATTTATAACCTAAGCTTTAGATGAGGTTATGAATTATTTAATTTTAGTTTGAATTAAATAGTTGGATAGAAATTTTATTTTTCTAAGAGCCTAATCGTCATCTAGGCCATACATCAAAGTAAGGAAGAAACTAGGAAAAGATGTCATCTTAATGCACAAGCTGAACAAACATCAATCAATTTATAAAGCTAGCACAAAAGAATAAGAGGTCATTTATGGTCGGGCTCCACCACATAAACCCGAAAATAAATTGGGTAGCCGAGCTCTACCCTTATACAACCAAGATTTCAAATAAATTAATTACAAAAATGAATTCATACTATGGGGGTCTTCATTCTTCTTTCTTCTTTCTTCTTTTGGTTGGTTGGAATGTTGCTCTAAAGGCTTCACATGGTACATAAGACATAGTCTTATAACCAATGTTCATCCTAATCCTTCATAATAATCATTCCAAAATCCTATATAAAATTACATGAAAATGGGAAAAAGGAAATCTAACTAAAACCTACAAAATAAAGATTAGCCAAACAAACCATACAATCCCAAGTAGTTATATATTTTTATTACAGTACCCCTTAAGCACAATCCCCTGCAGAAGATAATGGTTAGATTAAGATCACCCTATCATTCAGTCTACGCACATGCACCCTAACATCCAGACAAAAATATTACATCACAAAATAAAAGCAAACATCAAACCTTGCACCACCCTAACCTAAAGCTAGAAGTGGTAACTTAGCCTAATGTGTGTTCTATTTAAGGTTTGTGTGGTATGCATAGCTAGGCTTTAAGGTTGAAGTTTTCTAAGTATGAAAATGTTCAACTTAGAGGGCAATTTCATTTAAGTTATTTAGTTGATTTGGTTGATTTTATTTTGTGATTTGATTAGGTTAGAATGAACCAGAAATTAATTACTAAAAGTTATAAAGAGAGGAAAAGAGAGAAAACTTCTCTTTTCTCCCAACGTTAAGTAATTTATAAGGTAGATTCATATTGATTTTTCTTTAGTGAATATTTTATTATGTGTTTTAATTAATCCTAAGTTTAGATTTTCTCTAAACAAACCTATTCAAAAAGAAAGGCATTTTAAGTTTAAGTAGAGTGAATTACTATCACAAAACATACATCACTTCATTTCTTTCCCAACATGTGTAACATGCATTTGGATGAATCCTAAGCATATTTATACATGCAAATGAAAGTGTTTAACACACCTTAATTATGAATTCTATGAGAGTTTGTTTAAGAAATCTTAATATTTTTATGATGCAGGATTTTGTTAAGTAGGTTCTTTTATACATTTTTCATATGCACATTTGCAAGTATAAAAGACATAAGTGAGTACGGCGCCATTGTTAGCACGAGGGGTGTAAGATACAAGACCTACTTAGGGCTACTTAAAGCCTTGTAACTCTGGGGTTGTCCAGACTAATATACCACTTTTCTTAAATACATGTGCATGTACAAAAAAGACATGCTTGAAAAGAGAATCATGCAAGAAGTTTATGTTTGTTTGTTTGATTTGTTTATGTAATTTACATATACAAGAGTGAATATCCTTCTTAAGTGATAACATAGGAATGAATAGGAATGGATTTAAAGTGTGTGTTCTTTTTCAAATGAACTATACACTTTGCAAAATCCTATTCAAAACTATGTTAAAAGAGAGAAGGAAAGTCACACAATGCATACCTTATATTATATTCACATGCAAGCCTATAAATAATTATAAGTAGCATACTTTTCAATTATGATGTTTTATTTATAATTTTTAAAAATAATTTTGAATTTAATAGTGATAATAGCCATTCATATTCTTACTTTAGCCAAAACATGCAATTTGACATAAAGGAAATATTTCATTTTAATTTGATTTTTAAAGGCTTGAATGCATGATTTTCATATGACATACACATTTAGCGTAAGGAAAGAAATAAAGTGATGATCATGTAAATTCATTCACCCTAATTAATTTCTAAAGATAATCTTATGAAATAAGATTATTTAAAGTGAATCCAAAATTGGTTTAAGGAAAGTTTGATTTTGTTCTGTGTTTTATTTTGATTTTAAGAAATGTTAAAAGGTTTGATGGTCCTAACCCATCTCCCACATGTGTATGTTATTTTAGTTTAATTTTAGAACCATCAGATTGATTTTTTTTATTTAGGTTAAGGTGTACATTAAGTCTATTAATTACCCCTTACCTACACCACTTTAATATATTTAACCAAATAAACATGAGCCAAAGTATGACATAAAATCACAAGAAATTTAAATCAACAATGCACCTAAGAAAGAAAGGAGCCTAATGCATTTGGCTCACAATAAATGATTAATTAAGCTAAATGGTTTAATTTAAGTACTTTCAAAATCCTTCCCACACATATGGGTTAGATATTATTTCTACTTAAGTTATTGAACACCAAGTATCTACCCAAGAAGAAATTGATTAAGTCTAGATTGATTTGATTTTAAAATTTTAATTAATTAAGCCATTTAATTTAGTGATTAAAATATTTAATTAATTTGCACCTTAATTAAATTTTTATCCAAATGAAATAAACTTAGGAAAAAAGATTTGGGAGAGGACTCCTAATATCATTCCCTAAGTCTATTCACTATTCTAAGGTAATTAGCAAACTTAGTTAATTAATTCATCACTGTAATAGGTTAATTAATTACTTAATTGATTAAGGGAGTGATTAGGAGTGGATCAAGAAATTACCCTAATTAAACCATTAATAAATTCTAATAAAATCATGGGAGGCAAAGGTCATCCCATTAATCAACCCTAGGAAGTTTGGAATTAATCAATGAAATAATTAGGGAGTAATTAATATAATTACATTACTAATAAAGCCCAATTGCATAAAATTCATAATTCAAAATCCATCACATTTAATTTTAGATTATTCCCCTTTGAAATATCTTCACAATATATTTTATTTTGTATTTTCTAATTTTTTTATATTTAGTTATGTTATTTTAAAGTTTCTATGTTTATTAGGTAATTAAATCCCTAATTATATGACTAATCTTGTCGATGCCACGGGGTCCGCTAACACAGCGCGTGCTTTCCATGTGGTGCGACGGGATTCATCACTTAAGTTGTCACATCAGCTGCACAGTCAGCCGATGGTGCTACATGCTTTTTCCCTAGGTCGTTCAATCAAAGATCAGACGGTTGAGATCGAGCTCGCGGTTTCTAAAGGGATTAATCACAGATCTAGTGTGGATTAATCAGTCTGTCCATCCAAAACACACGAGATGGATGGTCCATGATCCATCACTGAGCTCCCTGAGAGAGGGTAATCCCACTCCTTAGGGCTTGAGAGCTCATTGAGCTCAAATTTTACCCACACCATCAATATGCAAGGGGATGAAGATCTAAGACCAATTTTACATGGGATGAAACTTCCCTTCAAAAAGGACCAAAAAAAGGTTCAAATTATGCTCGATTTTGAATAGTACCTCACCGGAGGCTATCACTAGCATTCCCAACCATCAAAGTTGCTTCATCTAGTAGAAATGAAGCCCTGTTGAAGGTTTGAGGGCTTGAGGTTGAGTGGATCCTTCAATTGGTCAAAGTCTCCTTCAAATGCTTACAGCCTTGATCAAACTCTCCTCTCCCATGCATTTAGAACTTGAATGAAGACTTGGGTGAGCTCGATTTGTTCCCTCAAGGTGCTTGAAGGAGGAATCGAGTTGTATTTGAGTATTGGATGAGCTGAAAATCTTGCTACCTCCCCTATTTTCAGATTAGGAAAAATCAATAATGGAGAAATCGAGTTGGCTTAGGATACCTTGGAGAGACTTGGGAATGCTTCCTCTGGCTTCTTTAGCTTCAATAGAATGCAAGAGAATGAAAATAAAATGAAATTAGTGGGAGTATATCACTAGGAGGATCGGAGAAGCTTCTTCCATTTTGATCAAATTCACCTCATGGAGTGGGTTGGTTAGGCCATTTAGGGTGGCATGTGATTCGATTTTGGCAGAGGGAGGTAGAGGAGAAGTTGCCACGTGTTAGTTGTGTGGAGGAGTGATCCCATGTGCTCAATTTCTAAATGGTGGTCAGTTTGGCCATTAGGTTGAGTTTGGCTAACCCCAACCCATTGGGTCATATGCACCATGTGACCAAATTCCAAGTGGAATTGGTCATAGGTTACCCTTTGACCTAGGGATAAAATGGTCATTTGACTTTGATTTCAATTTGGGTATGTTTGGTATACTTGAAAAATGGGTTGGGCCAAGTTTCAATGAATTTGGAATTGATTTGATGTGATTTGGCTCATGTTGACCCATTTAGGTCAAATGGGCTTGTCAAGTTGACCAATTGGTCAAATTGGGTCAAACTAAGAGTTGGGTTAAGTTCATATGACCATCTGAAATGTTTTGGCATCATTGGTTTCAATTAATTTGGCCTATGGTGAATTTTGGCTAGTTTTGTTTCATTTGGGCTAAGTGTTGACTTGTTCAACCCTTAGGTTTCATTTGGGCTAAGAATTTGACTTGAAAGGCTTAGGTTGAGTTTTGGTTGAATTTGGATTTGAGTTTTGAATTTAGTTTTTATTTGATGATTAAATTTTATGTTTATATTGGTTTCATGATTGAAGGATTGATTGAATCATGAAGAAAAATCAAGGGTTTGGCTTGACTTGAATTTTATTTGGCTAAGTTCAAGAATTTGACTTGAAAGGCTTAGGTTTAATTTTGGTTGAATTTGGATTTGAGTTTTGAATTTAGTTTTAGTTTAATGATTGAAGTTTAGGTTTATATTTGGTTTCATGATTGGGGATTGATTGAATCATGAAGAACAATCAAGGGTTTGACATGGTTTGAATTTGATTTGGCTAAGTTCAAGAATTTGACTTAAAAGGCTTAGGTTGAATTTTAGTTGAATTTGAATTGATTTTGGATATTTAAATTTATATTTCATTTATATTTGTGAATATAATTGAGAATATAAATGGGTTATAAGAAAATTTCTTGAATTTGAATTGATTTGTGTTTGATTTAAGCTAAGCCCATAAGATAGAATCAAAGTGACTTAGGAAAGATTTTTGGAATTTGGAATTCAATCATTTGGAATTGATTCATGATTTGAGAAAATCCATCAACTTGGAATTGATTTGAGTTTGAAGTTGATTTGATTTGGAGTTTGAATTGAATTTTGAAATTTGACTTAAAGGAAGGAAGTGAGGATTTGGTTCAAGCTATAGGGTAGGCAAATTTTTCTAACACCCCTAAGGCATGAACTATTCATATGGCTAACTCTTCTAAGTCTCTAGGGTTTGGTTAACTGTTCACCTAATCACTAGAAGTGTCTTAAGACTAAGGAAACTCTTAGTGTCTTAGAGGAGTCCAATGTCTAAGATGGAGGGGTTCAGAGCTCATCCTAAAAATGAGGTGGTTTCTGCCCAATCACCACACTCATGCTAACGGTTGTGAGGACTGCCCCCTCACAAGTGATTCTAGTCCCTTCAAATCCCTTGCCGAAATGGATCAAGTGAGCAAAGTTAGTATGTGGGAGCCTAGCCTGATCCAAGGCCAAATCCATCCCAAAAGGAAAAGTAAACACGTATTTTGGGCATCCATTTGAATTGAATCAACTAAACTTGAGAAACGACTTTTTGTTCAACTGTAATTTTGGAAAACAAACGTCGAATCAGATTTCTGCTTTAAATTTTTTTTAGAATTTGAACTCACACTCAAGAATTTAAATATGTTAAGTGGGGCTCTTTGATTTTGAGAGAGAGATTTTGAATTGATTGGAAAAAAGATTTTTGAGTTTAGAATCCATTTTCAACAAAGTTGTGTATGTTGAAAGTGGGTTCAAAACTATTTTGAAGGAATTTTGATGCTTCAATTAGTTCATATTTGAATTTGATTTTTGTGTTTGAGGACCCTTCATTTAAAAAATTTGGGTATGTTAAAGTAAAGGGTCAATTGATTTTGTGTTTGATTCTGATTTTGAAATTTACTCACCTAGCAAATTTTGGTATGCTAGGTGAGGTGTTTGAAAACAATTTTCTTCTTCCTTTGTTTGTTTTGTTATGATGTGAATCATGTTTGAATTTGAAAGTGGAATATTTACTTAGCAAATTTGGGTATGCTAAATAAAGTCCAAGTGTTTTTGTTTTATTGAGAAGAGGATCCTTACTTAGCAAATTTGGGTATGCTAATTAAAGGACCCAAATGTGTTTTATTTTGATTTTTGATTTGAAAAAGAGGATCTTTACTTAGAAAATTTGGGTACGCTAAATAAAGATCCAAATGTGTTTTATTTTTTATTTTAATTTTTGAAAAGAGGATCTTTTACTTTGCAAATTTGGGTATGCTAAATGAAGAATCCAATGTGTTTGATTTCCTTTTGAAGTTTTGAAAAGAGGATCTTCACTTAGTAAGTTTGAGTATGCTAAACAAAAGATCCCAATTTATTTTGAAAATGAAACTTACTTGGAAAATTTAGGTATGTCAAATAGAGTCAATTATGTTTTATTTTTCAAAGATGAAATTTTGTGTGTGATTTATTGCTTTTGAAAAGATGGAAATTCCAACTTAACACATATGGAATGTGTTGAGGGGAGTTTCAAAAGGTGTGATTTTGTTTGAAGATAAAGCCTTCGTCCAAAACGTTTGGATATATGGAATGAAGAGGCTTATCTTCAAACTTGAAATTCTTGAAAAGGGAAGAAACTCCAACTTTAATATATGTAAGATGTATTGAAATGGAGTTTCAATTTTTTGATGTGATTTTATTTGGAAATGAAATCTTCATTCAATAAATTTTGGTATATTGAATAAGGATGTTCATTTATGCTTTTGAAAAAGGTGATTTTTTATTTTTTTTTTTGGAAATGAAATCTTCATTCAATAAATTTAAATATATTGAATGAGAATGTTCATGACTGCTTTTGAAAAGATGATTGTTGATTTTGATTGAAAATGAAAACCATTCAATAAATTTGGGTATATTTAATGAGGGTATTCATTTGTGCTTTTTGAAAATATGATTGTTGATTTTGGAAATGAAAACCTTCATTCAATAAATTTGGATATATTGAATAAAGATGTTCATAAGTGCTTTTTGAAAAAGATGATCTCTTGATTTTGATTTTTTGAAAAGATCCTACATATAACAATCATGAAGATTGTTAGATGAGATTGAAATAATTTATTATGTGCATTTTGGAAAAAGTGCTTTTTGGAAAGATGATGTTTTTTTTATAAAGGATTTGTTTTTCTTTGTTCTTGGAATGAACCTTTTCTTATCATAGAAATGGTAAGGAGGAAGTCTTTAGTTATTTCTTTTATTAAATTTTTATTTTCACCTATTGGGGAACCAATAGGGGTTTTAAGACCTATGGAGTGAGGTCCTAAAATCGAAAGATGTTGGCTAGCTTAGCTTAAGAATGAAATAAACTAAGTGCCAACAAAAAAGAAGCATATTCTCATACATTCAAAATACAAATTCACTATCGATACTTGAAGACAATGATCATTTACCAAAGATGGAGAGAGGAACCTTCCCCAGCGAAATCGCAAGAAAAATCTGTGGTGAAAATTTTATATATACTAACATGTTCAATCTCTGTGGATAAAATGAAGATAGAAATATACTTTTTATTTGCAGATCTGATAATTTTATTAGGGTGATCGAGTAAAATATTGAGGAATAGTGTACTATCTCGAAAGATAGAAGTCACCATCCTACAATGGACCTAATCACCTAATAAGGACTCTTAAGGATAATGGGTCTTCACAAGTGCCAGAGATTCTTCCCCTACTTTACATTGAAAAGTAAAGTAAGGTTTATTTTAAACTAAGTTCATTAACTTCCTTATGGAGGCAAGCTCAAAGTTAATTACATCTTAAGGAATAAGATTCCTTAAGATTATTAAGGTAAATGAATGTTGTCTCCAAAGATTTCAAAGATGACTATCAATCAAGTTTTTTGAAAGATCAAGTGGGATTGATCAAGAGGAGGGAGTTATTATTGAAACTAAGAGGAGATGAGTAGGGGATGCTCATGATACTAGAAAGCCTAGTAAGCATCCCAAACTATCCTATTATTGGGCCTTACATTTTTGAAGTTGAGGAGAATTGTTTGTTTGTGTTGAATTTTTATTAGAAATTTAGGACTTATAATTTCACAACACAAGATCATAGAAATGCATAAGAGATGAGGATTTATACTTGTAGCCTACAAAGGGGAGAACAAATCTCAGATCCTAAATCTAAGGAGCTTTGGTGAGGGCCAAAGCACGACCTAAATCTAAGGCATAAATGAGTATATGATTGACCTCCACAAGAGAGGATAAACCACCCGACTATTTGGACTTACAATCGCCTAGGGGTGGCCACTAACTAACTCCTCCTATGATTTTAAGTACATGTAGGCAAGTCATATGCTTTTGTAAGATAGCTAGGTTGTTATTTACTTAGAAAAGAGGCTAAGTCCTTAAACTCACTTCCTAAGAGACTAGATCATGTAGGCCATGAACTCATGACTTAGTATAATGCAAAATTTGTTAAGTTTATTTACATTTTTGGACAATTAATTTGACACAGGCTATGAGATTCATATGCCTCATGCATGAGAAATTGGTTATGGACCAAAATCAGCAAGAAGGAGGTGTGTTTCCACCATGGCTCTCAAAGGTCAAGCCTTGTTCTCTAGCAAAGGTGGAAGCCCTCCATAAGCAAGAGTGTAGCAAGATGATTTTATATGCATGATGTGAAACATACAACATCCAGCTAAGGGGTTATTAAATCTTTTATCTTGATTTTTATGTCCTAGGATTTTGGTGAGGTTATAAGTTATTTAATTTTAATTTTGAATTGATTAATTGGATAGAAAATTTAATTTTTTTCCTAAGAGCCTAATCACATCTAGGCCATTCAGCAAAGCAAGGAAGGAACTAGGAAAAATATGTCATCTTAATACACAATCTAAATAAACCATCAAACAATTTTATAAAGCTAGCGCAAAAGAATAAGAGGCCTTTGTGTGCTCACCGACAAACCCAAAAGAAATATTAGCTCTACCCTTATACAACCCCGACAACAAATGAAAAATTACAATTTAGAAATAATTCATGTTATGAGGGTCTTCACTCTTCATTCTTCATTATTCTTTTCTTCATTGTTTTGCTTCTTTACTTCCTTCCTTTTGGCTTGGTTGGGATGAAGTTTCAAGGCTTCACATGGTACATAAGACATAGTCTTATGAACAATATTCATCCTAATTCCCCCATAACATTCATTCCAAATTCTAATTGCAAAAATTACATGAAAATGGGAAAAATAAATCTAACTAAAACCTACAAAATAGAGATTAGCTAAACATACCACACAACCTAGGCATGTATATGAATAATTTGGACTTTGCACCCCCACATATGGGTAACTAAGTCCACCTAGCCTATTTTGGATTATGCTTAGGGGTATAAGCAACATGCACAGCAAAAGCACTTACATATTTTTTTATCACAACACCCCTTAAGCACAACCATATGAAGAAGATAATGATTAAAATAAGATCTTCATACCATTCAATCTACACACATACACCCTAACATCTAGTCTAAAATAATACATCATAAAATAAAATATACATCAAACCATGCACTGCCCTAACATAAAGCTAGAAGTGGTGACTTAATCTAATGTGTATGATTTAAAGCTTGTGCGGTATGTCCTGACTAAGCTTTAGAGTTGTAATTTGCTAAGGGCAAATGATTCAATTTATAGAAGGGTGGTTTTTCTTCAAGTGACTTAATCAGTTTGAATATTTTACTTGATGTTTTCTTTTGTTTCATAAGGCCTACACTTAATAACTAAGTGTAATAAAGAGAAGAAAGAGAGGGAATCTCTCTTCCATCCCTACCTTTAAGTCATCTCTAAAGCAAGTTAATTAGTGAATTATTTTTAGTGATTGATTTATTATATATTTTAATTAATCCTAAGTTTAGGCTTAGTTTAAATAAACTTATTAAATAAGAGAGACATCTCAAGATTAATTGAGATGAAATACTATCACATACACATATTCATTTACTTCTTTTCCCACATGCATATCAAGCACATGGATAAATCCTAAGCATATCTATACATGCAATTTAGATTTCTAACATACTTGAATGATGAATGCAAGGAGTATAGTTATGGTTTAAATATTCCATTTTGATTGAATCATGAATGAATGACTTTTGTAGAAAAGGGATTTTCATCCATTAATTACATGCACACTTAAATGTATAAAAGCTTTAAGTGAGTACATGCCATTGTTCTACACCGGTAAAGGCACAAGTTCTACTTAGGGCTAATTAAATCCTCGCAGTCTCTGGATGTCCAGACTAATATACCACTTTGCTTAGATACATATGAGTGTAGAAACAATCATAAGGATGAAAAATCCATGCAAAATTTATATTTTTGTTTTATTTGATTCATGCTTTCTATTCATCAGTCATATCACACATACACCTATATAAGAGTTATAAGTGAGTACGACACCATTGTTCTACATGAGGGGCGTAAGGCACGAGTCCTACTTGGGGTTAATTAAAGCCTCACAGCCCTGGGATGTCCAAACTAATATACCACTTTTCTCAAATACAAATGAATGTGCGAAAAGAAACTATAAGAATATGAAATAATGCAAACATCCATATTGGTTTGATTACATGATTTATATATATGATGTGAAATTCTTCCTAAATCCTAACATAGAGATATAGGGATAGATTTAGACAAATGTTATGTTCTTTTCAAATGAACTATACATTTATGAATCCCATATGAATGACTTTTCATCTCCTTTGACATAGTATTCGATTCCATCCTTTCGAAACTTGATGCACTGATGGAGGGAAGATGGAATCATCTTATTCTGGTGCATCTAAGGCCTACCAAGCAAAGCAGTGAACGAAGTATTCAAATCAATTATATAGAACTTGGCTTCAGTCTTCCATTCACCTATCTCCAATGGTAACACTATGGAACCTAAAGCCCTCTCACCTTGTTCATTGAATCCTCTCAACATCATATGATCTCCTCAGAGAGATGTCAATCTTTAAATAGGCAAGGGTCTTTAGACTTATAATGTTCACCATGCATCTAGATCAACCAAAACACTGGAAAGTCTAAATCTACCCAATCCCATCATGTGAGGGGATGATTATGCTCCATGTCCCCCAAAAGAAAGTCTTCATCTGTGAATGTGATTCCCTGGGCTTCTCTTGAATAATGTGCCTCCTCTCCATTAGCAATCAGTTGAGCTAAGCATATCTCTTGATCAAGAAGAGCCTTGATTAATGATTCCCTCATCTCTTTGGATAAGACAAGGGCATCATATGCTTAACTTAGATGGCAACTTTCTTATGTGAGAATGGAAATTGTAATCACTTTGATCCTCCATAAGCATATCCATAGGTGGAGCATCCTATGGAGGGGCTTCTCAATCATCTAAACCAATGACTTGTTTCCCCTTATCTTGAGGTGATGCCCTAGGAGGTAGAACCTTGCCACTATGGAGGTTGACTTCGATGATCACTTGTGGTGATTTAAGATTCTACCCGCCATGCTCACCTCCGCCTTCTCTATAGGACCCTTAGAATGATGATTCTAAGTCTATCTCAAGTGAACTTATTATTCAGAGAAGGAAAGTTTATCTCTAAATCAGTGAACCCGTGACATGATTCTAAGCTCATCTTGAAGTAGAAGTGCTCGTAAGTAGTAAATACAACATGGGATGGAGGTTGATTGAGTGGTTGCGCACTTTGGCTATCTCGAGATTGTGGGAGCTGCTGCCATTGAGCTCCCACCTTCCCTAAGTTATCTATAGCAACTCAGAACCTTCCTTGATGTTGAGGTTTAAGTCGCCTCAAGTACCTACAAGAAAAGTTTCTTGATTTTGGATATAATATTTTTAGAGGTTCGAGATAAGGAGATATCCCAACCTTCTTTGGTTTTGAGAGGATGTAGCCCCGATTACCCAAGGAACTGGATGATTGTTCCACAAGGTATTCCTTTGGGATAACTATGGCTCTACCTTGATATGCTCAAGTCAGTCCTTGAATGTAAAGCAATCCTCCAAAATATGGCCTAGCATGATGGTAGGGCAAAATTAGATCATTGCTCTTACCCACTTCCTTCCTTCTAGGCTCGTGTAGTTGAAAGTCAGGTTTGTTTAAGAGATTCTTAAAGATTTTTAAACTACCTCCCTCTTAAATGAATATGGTTTGTTTAATTTATCCAAAAGAGTAGGTACCTACGAGGATGGATATGTGTTCCTCTCCGCTAAGAGTATGGAGAGAGGAAGTGAAGGTCATGGAGGCTTGTATGATCGATAAGATGGCCTAGGTGGTGGTAGAGGAGGTGAAAGTGATGGCTATGGAGCACAAGGTCTCTCATACTGATCTCTAGTCAGTTGCTTCACCTTGTCCAATGTTGCTACTGCCCCTGACATCTTTTCATAGGCCTTATGCAGCTTTGGCTTTAATGATTGATCTTGAAAAGACAATTATTTGGCCTTTTCTTGTAGACTAGCCGCCTTGTTGATTAGTTTCTCAAATTTCTTGATGGTAAAACCATTGAGCTTGAAGATGGCCATGAATATTCTTTAGTAGAATTTCAATGGCAAGCTATTCGAAAGTTACAGTTTCATACTCAAATTGCACCATCTAAGAATGTAATCAATAAGGGACTCACCGGGTGTTGTGCTACAACGAGATCGCCTTTGCTTTGCTCTCAAAGAACCTCTTAATGAAGAGTTGCTTCAACTCAACAAAAGTTTTCACTAAACTATTGAGGAGTTCAGCGTACCAATCAAATGTTATGCTCGCTAAACTATTGATAAAAAGATGGAATTATAGTGCATCGCCACCAATGTTGTAACAGATGGCCCTAAAATGTGTTATGTGCTTGCGAGGGTTCCCACTGCCATCAAAACTCTTGAAAGAAGGAGGCATAAAACCCTTAGGATATTGGATAGCATCGAATTCCTTCAGGTGGGTCTACCCTTTGGAAATGATGACCCGCTTGCACCAATGCTTCTTTCACTTACTGCTCAACAATGAGTTTAATATCCTTTTCTTGTATGGAGGTACTATCCACTACCTTCCTATACAAGCTAATGCTGTCATGTTCTACTGGAGGTGAAGTATTGGCTTGATCCAAGACATGTAACAACTCAGGTTGAGGTCTCTATAATGGTAGGAAGTGCTACTAGGGCTTGATTCTGAAGTGTTAAGACTACTTCCAATAGATCTTCAAACCTTTTTCTCATCTTGTCAATTTGTTTATCCTTCTGCTTAAGTTGTTGAAGGAGGTGTTGGCTGTATCATCCTTGACAACACCTTTCCAAGCTCTATTGATTCCTAAGGAGAGAACCCCGTCAACCATATGAACCCTGAGTCCTCTAACATATCATCTTCATTGGGATCAAAGCTAACCTTTTCTTCCTCTAGGTCAGCACAGGCATACCCTAGGATTCTCCCTTCTCCATAAGATAATGTGCTACAATATCGTCCAGGGAGTAGTCCAACTGGGCAGGGACAAATGATCATGGCTGATTGGTGGCAAGATCATTATCATGAACAGAAATGCATCTAACCTCCCCTGATGCTGGAGAGCTAATCTTGTGAGGACTATGCTCACTAGAGGATACATGCTCCTGACTGTCACTAGATCTGAGTGGAGTGGTACTCCTGGGAGGATTTATGGTCATAGGGATAATGGTACTATCTCCTTGTCCCTATGTTGTCCATGATCATTATGGTCATGATGATGACTACTATGCTCGAGGTCATCATTCCTTCTTCACCATATCTGGGGTAGGAGGTCGAGCAGGAGAGCTCGGCCTCACCTCAATCAGCTGTGTAGATGAAATGGGATCTCTTGGCCATAGTCGGATCACCAGTGGGGCTTTCTTTTTCCCGTATGCTGCCTTCATGGCCTTTGCTGGAATAGTAGAAGATGGGACATGTACTATAGATGGTGGACTTGGAGTGGAGCATTGTGGTGGAGACACCATCGAATCTCTCTATGTAGGAGCTCTCCTCTATGGTGGGTAGTATCTATCAGCAGAATGCTATCAGTATGACCGATGGGTAGCATGCGATCGAGAAAATTGATGAGGGCTAAGGCTGCTGACTGCCTAATATACCTCTGCCTCTCTCGACTAGTAATCTATACTGACACATGGGCCTCCCTAGCCCTCTCCTACCTGATGTGCTCCCCTAAACTTTAGGGGATGACGAACGAATCAAATCAACCCTGACTTTGATCATGTAAGTCGCCTACTGTGTAGAACTGATCTAAGGCTGGCATACGACCTTTTTCTATCTCTAATAGGAGCCTCATGATGTACTACAAGTGGAGGTGAAATTAAGATCCTCCTAATATCTTCCTCTCTATGAGATCTAGAGAAGGGATGGAATTTATTTTCTATGATCAGAGGGGAAACCATCCTAGGTAACTCCTCTACTACAGCCAGAGAAATAGCCTCTAGCTCCCTAGCTAAACAGTCGTGGTGCCGCTTGATCTTCCAGCATCGATTGCGATGCTGAGTCCTGCTATGAGGAGCATGAGAACTAGGCCCTATATTGTAAGTACGGGAGACTATCCCTGAAGATAGGAGAGCCTTCCGCTTAGAGGAGGCCAACGAGTGGCTGCTAGCCCATACTAGGGCAGTAAGGGGAACCACAAACACTTGAACTACAACTGCTACGAGAACTGCCATAGCCTTCCTCTTCAATGAGGGAAACTCTGAGTTAGACAACATCTCAATAGGGATGACTGATTTCTGCCCAGTCACCACACTCCTATTAACGGTTGTGAGGATTGCCCCCCTCATAAGTGATTCTAGCCCCTTCGAATCATCTGTCAAAATGGATCAGGTGAGCAAAGTCAGTCTGTGGGAGGCTGGCCCGATCTAAGCCCAAATTCATCCCAAAAGAAAAAGTAAACACATATTTCTGGGCATCCATTTGAATTGAACTTAATTGAACTTGAGAAACTAATTGTAGCTGGGTTGAACTTCTGCAATTTTGGAAAACAAACTCAAATCAGATTTCTGCTTTAATTTGTTTTTAGAATTTGAACCCACACTCAACAATTTGAATATGTTAAGTGGGGCTCTTTGATATTGAGAGAGAGATTTTGAATTGATTGGAAAGGAGATTGTTGAGTTTAGAATCTATTTTCAACAAAGTTGTGTATGTTGAAATAGGTTCAAAACTATTTTGAAGAAATTTTTTATGCTTCCATTCATATTTGAATTTGATTTTTGTTTTGAGGACCCTTCATTTAACAAATTTGGGTATGTTAAAGTAAAGGGTCAATTAATTTTGTGTTTGATTTTGATTTTGAAATTTACTCACTTAGTAAATTTGGGTATGCTAGGTGAGGTGTTTGAAAACAATTTTATTCTTCTTTTATTTGTTTGCTTATGATGTGAATCATGCATGAATTTGAAAGTGAAATATTTACTTAGCAAATTTGGGTGTGCTAAATAAAGTTCAAGTATTTTTATTTTACTGAAAAGAAGATCCTTACTTAGCAAATTTGGGTATGCTAAATAAAGGACCCAAATGTGTTTAGTTTTAATTTTTTATTTGGAAATGAGGATTTTACTTAACAAATTTAGGTACACTAAATAAGGATCCATTTGATTTTTATAAAGGATTTATTTTTCTTTATTCTTGGAATGAACCTTCCCTTATCATAGAAATGGTAAGGGGGAAGTCTTTAGTTATTTCTTTTTATTAAATTTTTTATTTTCACCTATTGGGGGAACCCAATAAGGGTTTTAAGACCTACATGGAGTGAGGTCCTAAAACCTAAAGGATGTTGGCTAGCTTAGCTTGAATGAAATAAACTAAGTGCCAGTAAAAGAAGGATAGTCTCAACTGTGAAATAAAAAATTCACTATCCATACTTGGAGATAACGATCATTTACCAAAGATGGAGAGAGGAACCTTCCCCAGTGGAGTCGCCAGAAAAATATGTGAAAATTTATTATATACTTTCATCTTCAACCTATGTGGATAAAATGAAGATAGAAATATACTATTCATTTAGACACGGCGTAGATCCGCAGATATTCTTATTATGGTGATCGGGTATGACATTGAGGAATAGTGTACTATCTCGAAAGATAGAAGTCACCATCCTACAGTGGACCTAATCACCTAATAAGGACTCTAAAATAAAATTACCGGAGATTCTTTACATGGAAAAGTAAAGTAGGGTTTAATTTAAATGTAAGTTCTGAGGAGGCCCCATAGTTAATTAGATCTTAAGGAATGAGATTCCTTAAGAATACTCTCGATTAAGGTAAATGAACATTGTCTCCAAAGACTTCAAAGATAGGACTATCAATCAATTACTTATTTTTGAAAGATCAAGTGAGATTGATCAAGAGGAGGGAGTTATTATCGAAACCTAGAGGAGATGAGTAGGGGATGCCATAATACTAGGAAGCCTAGTAAACATCCTAAATTATCTATGGTTGGGCTTTACATTTTTAAAGTTGAGGAGAATTATTTGTTTGAGCTAAATTTTTATTAGAATTTAGGGCTTACAATTCCACAATAAAAGATCATGGAAATGCCTAAGAGTTGAGAATGTATGCTTGTAGACTGCAAAGGGGAGAAGCAACCTCGGATCCTAAATCTATGGATATTTTGGTGAGGGCCAAAGCATGACCTAAATCAAATGCGAAAATGGGTATATGGTTGACCTCCACAAGAGAGGATAAACCACCCATTGACTTACCTCCTGGGGTGGCCACCAACTAACTCCTCCTATGATTTTAAATACATGTATGCAAGTCATATGCTTTTGTAAGATAGCTTGGTTGTTATTTACTTAGAAAGAGGCTAAGTCCTTAAACTCACTCCCTAAGAGACTAGATTATGTAGGCCATGAACTCATGACTTAGTCTAATGCAAATTTTGTTAAGTTTCTTTTCATCTTTGGATAATTAATTTGACACAGGTTATGGGATTCATATGCCTAATGCATGAGAAATTGGTTATGGGCAAAATAACCAAAAAGGAGGTATTTTTTCACCATAGCTCTCAAAGGTCAAGCCATGTTCTCTGGCAAAAGTGGAAGCCCTCCATAAGCAAGAGTGAAGCAAGATGATTTTATATGCATGATGTGAAACATACAACATCCAGCTAAGGAGTTGCTAAATATTTTATCTTGATTTTTATGTCCTAGGCTTTTGGTGAGGTTATGAGTTATTTAATTTTAATTTATAATTGATTAATTTGATAGAAAATTTATTTTTTCTAAGAGCCTAATCACATCCAGGCTATTCAGCAAAGCAAGGAAGAAACTAGGAAAAACATGCCATCTTAATGCACAAGCTAAACAAACCATCAAATAATTTTTATAAAACTAGTGAAAAAGAATAATAGGCTTTTGTGGTCGGCTCCATCGCACAAACCAAAAAAGAAATATGGATAGTCAAGTTTACCCTTATACAACCCATAAATGAATAATTATAATTTAGAAAGAATTCATGTTATGGGGTCTTCATTCTTCATTCTTCATTCTTCTTTTCTTCATTATTTTTTTCTTCTTTCCTTCCTTCCTTTTGGCTTGGTTGGGATGTAGTTTCTCCAAGGCTTCATAGTACATAAGACATTGTCTTATGACAAATATTCATCCTAATTCCCCTATAACATTCATTCCAAATAATTACAAAATTACATGAAAATGGGAAAAGCAAATCTAACTAAAATTTACAAAATAGAGATTAGCTAAACATACCACACAACCCAAGCATGTATATGAATAATTTGGACTTAGCACCACACATATGGGTAACCAAGTCCACCTAGCCTATTTTAGATTATGCTTAGGGGTATAGTCAACCTGCACAGCAAAAGTATTTATATTTTTTTATCACAGCGCCCCTTAAGAACAATCCCCTATAGATGATAATGATTAGACTAAGATCTTCCTACCATTCAGTCTATGCACATACACCCTAACATCCAGCCTAACATAATACATCACAAAATAAAACATACATCAAATCATGTACCGCCCTAATATAATGCTAGAAGTGATGACTTAATCTAATATGTATGATTTAAAGCTTGTGTGGCATGTCATGACTAGGCTTTAGAGTTGTAATTTGCTAAGTGCAAAGAATTCCATTAATAGAAGGATGGTTTCTCTTCAAGTGACTTAATTGGTTTGAATATTTTACTTGATGTTTTGTTTCATAAGGCCTACACTTAACTAAGTGTTATAAAGAGAAGAAAGAGAGAGAATCTCTCTTCCATCCCTACCTTAAGTCATTTCTAAAGCAAGTAAATTAGTGAATTTTTTTTAGTGACTGGCTTATTATACATTTTAATTAATCTTAAGTTTATGCTTAGTTTAAATAAATTATTAAATAAGAGAGACATCTCAAGATTAATTGAGATGAAATACTATCACATACACATATTCATTTACTTCTTTGCCTCATACATATCAAGCACATGGATAAATCCTAAGCATATCTATACATGCAATTTAGATTTCTAACATACTTGAATGATGAATGTGAGAGTATGGTTTAAATATTCCATTTTGATTGAATCATGAATGCATGTCTTTGTATAAAAGGGGTTTTCATCCATTAATTATTTAAATGTATAAGTAAACATTGTATAAAAGAAAGTCCTGCGATGTCCGACTAATATAACACTTTTCTTAGATACATATGAGTGTAGAAACAATCATAAGAATAGAAAATCCATGCAAAAATTATATTTTTGATTTATTTGATTCATGCTTTCTATTCGGTCACATCACACATACACATGTATAGAGTAGTTATAAGACATGAGTTCTACACCAAGTAAGGTACAGTCCTACTTGGGGCTAATTAAAGTCGGATGTCCAAACTAATATACAACTTTTCTCTACAATACAAATGAATGTAAAAGAAACTATAAGAATAGAAACAATGCAAACAACCATATTGGTTTGATTACATGATTTATATATATATGATGTGAAATTCTTCCTAAATCCTAACATAGAGATATATATGATAGATTTAGACAAATGTTATGTTCTTTTCAAATGAACTATACATTTATGAATCCCATATGAATCTATATAAGGTAAGGAAGAGGACTTCACACATATTCTATATTACCAACACATGCAACTTATAGGTATTTGTAATTAATATCACTCCACATATTGATTCATGGAACATAAATTTTGATTTAATGATAATAGCCACATATATTTAATTTAAACCAACAGATGTAATTTGACATAAAAGAAATCATTTCAATTTTTGTTAATTTTGAAAAGAATGCATGTATGATTAGATATGACAAGCACATTTAGCATGATAGAAAAGAAGTAAATAAAAATAAACATAATTTCATTCATCACTTAATTCTAAGGATAACCATACTAAATAAAGCTATTTAAATAAACTAAAGTTCTTTTAAGGATATTTTATCTTTATGTTTGATTTGAGTTAAGTGAAATGAAAGAGAGGTTGGTCCCATTCCCCATGTGTAAGTTAATTTTGGTTTAATGAGAAGGTAATTAAGTCAATTTTATTATTTAGTTAGGTTAAGGTATGAATTAAATGAATTAATTAAACCTTGCCTATATCACCTTAAGTTAATTGATTAAATAATTATGAGCTTATATGATATGAAAACACATGAAAAGTAAATTTGCAATGTTCTAAAGGGGTCAGGGACCTAATAGCTCATAAATGATTAATTAATTAAGCTTAAGGAGCTCACCTAATTATGGTTTTCTCACACATGTGAGCTAACCATAATTTCATTATCTCTTACTATGGGTTATTGAACACCCAAAGAGCAGATTAGATTAGAAAAGATTCAATGGATTAATTAAGTTCATTAATTAGTTAATTAAATTTGAATTAGTGAGATGGGCCTAGAGAAGAGAGAGAGCCTACATTCCTAAATCTTTTCAATTAATTGATTAAGGTTCATATATCATTTGGGTGTTAATTAATTAATTATTTAAGAGGGATTAAAGAAAAGAAAAATTGGAAGAGGGAGTCCCAATCCATTTTTCTGGACTTCATCATCATTAACAGAGGTTAATAAGCTTGATTGATTAACTAATTTACTGTTCATTTATCTAATTATCACTAATTACATTAAGAAGGTGATTAAGGCTTTATCCATTGATTTATCTAATTACACAAATAATAAAATCTCAAAAAATAGGGGAAGTCATACCCATAAATATACACAAATAATTTGAGATTAATTGGATGGTTAATTAGGGAGTAATTAAGTTAATTACATTTTCATTTAAGAATTAATTAAGCTAAATTCACTATTCAAAATCAATTAATAATACTTTTCCTAACTAAAATATCTTTAAAATTAACCTGAGTTTCTATTTTTTTTGGATTTTTCTACAATTAGTTATGAATTTAGGAAGTTCAATTGATTTAAGTGATTTTTATGAAATCTGTTAATTTATTTTATTAAAACAAATAATTTGAAACTCAAAATTCAATATCTTCTAATCTAAAGGTCCTTTTGACTTGAAATTTTATGGTAGGTGTATTTTTTAACATAAATTTTAATCTCTAAAAATTTCAATTTAATCTCACATGTATTTTTAGTTTAATTAATAAATTTTGATTTTTACTAAAACTCAAATTAACCTCAAAATATTCAGTATAATTTGCGAATTTTGCTTTTTTTTGTACTTCTCTCGAAAACATGAATCCAACGAGCTTTTGTTTGCAATTTTTCATTAAGTATTTTATTTTTTATAAATTTTTTAAGTTTTAGGTGATTTAAGTAGTTTTTTAAAATCAGAAAATCTGATTTTCCACTTAGCGTCGCATCCGCAGGCGTTGGCGGTGCAACGCGCATGTGGCAGCGTGTGATTGGATGTGCGTCACACATGGCACGCGTGGCCGCGCGACAGCGTGTGCGGGCCGCGTGGTGCGCGTCGGCATGGAAACCACGTGTAGTGACGCGACATGCGGTCGATCCTCCGATCATAGCGGATGGTCCATATCACATCCTCCGAAGGCGGGATGTACGATCAACATGCGTTCGAGCCATCCGATCCCATGAACTAGGGATTGGGCCGCGCTCTGTCCGAGAATGGGCTAATGAGTTTGTAAAGAGAAATGACAAATTCTAAGTGAAAACTTATCCAAATGGACTCATTTTCAAGTTGATTCACACCAAAAAACTTCTATTTTCTAATTGGGATGATATAAAATAAAAATGCAGGATTATCAAGGATAAATTCTAAAATCACACAAAAAATCATCATAAATGAAGGATCCTAAGGCTGACTATAGCTTTTGAAAGTTACCTCATCGGGGATGATTTTCAGTGGCGGTGATGATCCGAGCACGCTGTTGAGTGGGGGAAGAGACCTTGGAATGAGCTTGGATCTTTTCCTCACGTTGTAATAAAGTTTCCATCGATAATTATCATTTCCTCGCCAAAATCCACTTAGTTTTAGTGTATTTCTCTCCAAATTGAAGTGGAAATGATTACTAATGGGTTTGGGAGCTCTATGAGAAGGAGAATGAGGGGAATGGAAGAGTTCTTCAGCCTCTAATGCCTTGGTTTGAAAAGTGGCTGAAAATCCCTCTTTTCTTTGAATTTTTGGCTCCAAAGTATTGTCATTTAGCTTGGGGTGGTTGGGAATGGAAGGGAATCATCCTAGGTGGCTCATTTTGGTTGGCTAAGGCATGGAAAGTGGCTGCCATGCAGGACAAATGGGTGTCCTAGCCAAGGGGAGGTGAGAGTCATTCGTGCCAAGTGTTTCATTAGGAGAGGTAAGGTAATTTCACCTCCCAATGAGTCATGTCTGCCCCAACCACTCCTTGGGTCAAAAAATCAGTGTCCTTGGTGCTTATGTGGACCAATGGATGAGTGTCAAGAGGCTAAGGAAGAGAAATGACAACTTTGGCAAATATCTTTTCTCATGGGATGCCCTTAACTCAAGAGCAAAGTGGTAATTTCACATTGAATTTTATTTTAGCAGATTTGAAATGAGTCAAAAGTAAGTTGGATCAAATTTCATGTCATTTGAAGTTCATTTGGTTTAATTTGGGTCAATTTGACCCATGGATCAAAACAGGTTAGGTTGACCAATTGGTCAAATTGGGTCAAACCAAAGATTGGGTCAAGTTCAAATGATCATTTGGATTGCATTGGTTCAATTAGTTTCATTCAATTTGGTTTAATTTGGATTTTGGCCAATTTGATACTTAAGGTTAAAATTGGGCTAAGTTATTTGACCAATTGACCAAGACTTGGATCATGGATTGTTTAGGCTTGGTTGATCATTTGGAATATATTGTAGGGTTTGGTTAATTTCAATTTGGATTTGATTGGGTTTTAGGTTGAATTTGACCCTTAATTAAATGGGCTAAGTTGAGTTAGGTTGACCAATTGGTCAAATTGGGTTTAGGAGGCTTTGGTCAAGTTTAATAATCAATTTGGAGTGAACTTAAGCCATTGGTTGCAATTAATTTGATTTAGGTTGAAATTTGGCTAGTTTGGGTTCATATGGGTTAAGTGTTGACTTGGTCAAAGGCTAGGTTTGACTTGGTTTGACCCAATTTGGGTGATTGATCATCCTAGGATGATTGTTGCTCACAATGTGAGGCTTAAATGGGCTTAGTTCAATCTAATTTGGGTTGGATTAGAATTTGGCTCAAAAGGGTGCTTTAGGTCACTTTGGATCAATTGAGCCTAAGTGGGTCAATCGGCTTAATCAAGGCTTGATTCAAGTTTAGTTGAACTCACATATGGACTTGTGATTGAAATATAAATCCATTTGCAAGTTATTTTATCTTAAATGGGTTTTGATTCATTTGATAATTTTAAGTCAAAAGGGTGAATATGGGTTTGACTTGGGTTAGCTTGATTTTGATTCGATGATTGAAGTTTGTGTTCATATTTGATTTGTGATTGAAGGGTTGATTGAAACATGAGGAAATTGAGTTTGATTTGGTTAAGTTCAAGACTTTGACTTGAAAAGGCATGATTTGGATTTGGGTTTTGAATTGGTTTTGATTTTTTTTATTTGAATTTATATTTCATTTATATTTGTGAATATAGAATATAAATTATGAGAAAGTCTTTTGAATTTGGAGTGATTCAGATTTGGAATTTGGGCTAAGTCCATAAGATAAAATCAATGGCTAAGGAAAGATTTTGGGATTTGAATTCAATCATAGATTTCAACCATTTGATTTAGAATTTATTGATGATTTTAATTGGTTTGATTTGGAATTGATTTGAATTTGGAATTGAAATTGAATTTGGAATTGATTTGAATTTGAAGAGTGAATTTGAATTTGAATTTGAAGTTGATTTTGAAGTTGATTTGAATCTGAAGTTGATTTGAATTTGAAGTTGACTTGAGAGAAGGAAGTAAGGATTTGGTTCAAGCTAAAGGGTAGGTAAGTTTTCCTAATACCCCCTAAGGCATAACCCATTCCTATGGCTAACTCTTCTAAGTCTCTAGGGTTAGGTTAAAGGTTCACCTAATCACTAGAAGTGTCTTAAGACTAAGGAACTCTTAATGTCTAGAGGAGTCCTTATGCCTAAGATGAAGAAGTTAAAAGCTCACTCCAAAAGTGAGGTCAACATGCTTTAGGCATATGAATCTCATAGCCTATGTCAAACTTATTATCCAAAAATAAAAATAAACTTAACAAAATTTGCATTAGATTAAGTCATAAGTTCATGCCCTACATGATCTAGCCTCTTAGGGAGTGATTTTTAGGAGTTAGTCTTCTTTCTAAATAAACAATAGCCTAACTATCTTACAAAAGCATAAGACTTTCCTACATGTATTTAAAATCGTAGGAAGAGTTAGTTGGCGGCAATCCCCAGGCGGTTGTAAGTCCAACAGTCGGGTGGTTTATCCTCTCTTGTGGAGGTAAATCATATGTCCATTTTGCCTTAGATTTAAGGCGTGCTTTAGCCCTCATCAAAGCTCCCTATATTTTGATTATGAGGTTGATGTTTCTCTTTGTGGGCTACAAGCATAAATCCTCACCTCTTAGGCATTTCCATGATCTTGTATCATGGAATTGTAAGCCTTACATTTCTAATAAAAATTCAACTCAAACAAATAATTTCCTTCAAATTCAAAAATATAAAGCCCAACCACAGGATAGTTTGGGATGCTGCTTTCTAGCATCATGAGCATCTCCTAGATAGAAATATTTCAACATAAATTTTCTGACTCTGTGGAGAAGGTTCCTCTCTCCATCTTTGGTAAATGATCATTGTCTCCAAGTATCGATAGTGAGTTTGTATTTTATATGAATCCAATACTATCTTTATTTTTGTTGGCACTTAGTTATTTCATTCTTGCTAAGCTAACCAACATCCTTTAGGTTTTAGGACCTCACTCTGTAAGTCTTAAAACTCTATTAGGTTCCCCAATAGGTGAAAATAAAAATTTAATAAATAATAACTAAAGACTTCCTCCTTACCATTTCTATGTTAAGAAAAGGTTCATTCCAAAAATAAAGAAAAATAAATTCTTTATAAAAATATCACTTTCCAAAAGAACTTTCAAAAAGAAATTCTCATAATAAAATATTTGCACCTCATCTAACAATCTTCAAGATTGTTACTTGTAGGACCTTTCAAAAATCAAAATCAACAATCATCTTTTCAAAAAGCACTTATAAACATCTTCATTCAATATACCCAAATTTATTGAATGAAGGTTTTCATTTCCAATCAAAATCAACAATCATCTTTTTAAAAAAGCACTTATGAACATCCTCATTCAATATACCCAAATTTATTGAATGAAAGTTTTCATTTCCAAATAAAATCAATAATCATCTTTTCAAAAAGTACTTAGGAAAATCCTGATTCAATATGCTCAAATTTATTGAATGAATATTTCATTTTCAAATAAAACCAAAGTCTTATTTCTAAAAGCACATATTTCAAAATGAATATCCTCATTCAATATACCCAAATTTATTGAATGAAGATTTCATTCCAAATAGAATCACATCATAACATTAAAATTCCATTTCAACATTTCTCACACGTGTTGAAATTAGAATTTCTTTCTTTCCAAAAAGTACAAAATTTGAAGATTGGCCTTTCCATTCAATGCATCTAAATATGTTAAATGAAGGTTTCATTTCCAAGCAAAATCATAACATTTGAAATTCCACTCGACACATCCCACATGTGTTAAGTTAGAATTTCCTACTTTTCAACAAAAAGCAATAATCACACATAAAAATTTCATCTTTCAAAAATAAAATTGACTTCCATTCTTACATACCAATATTAATTAAATGGAAATCCTCTTTTCAAAATTATAAAAATCAATCACATTTGGATTCTTTATTTAGCATATCCAAATTTGCTAAGTAAAATCCTCTTTTCAAAATCATAAAATCAATCACATATGGATCTTTTATTTAGCATAGCCAAATTTGCTAAGTAAAGATCCCTCCTTTCAAAACATCAAAATCAACAATACATTTGAACTTTATTTAGCATTCACCTAAGTAAAGTTCTCATTTTCAAAGTTCAAAATCAAACTCAAACACACATGGATCTTTATTTAGCATACCCAAATTTGCTAAGTAAAGATCCTCTTTCAAAACCATAAAATCAAATAGATTTGAAATTCTTCTATTTAGCATACCCAAATTTGCTAAGTAAAGAATCCTCTTTTCAAAATCAAAATAAAACACATTTGAATTCTTCTATTTAGCATACCTAAATTTGTTAAATAAAGAATCCTCTTTTAAAATCAAAACAAAACACATTAGGATTTTCTATTTAGCATACCTAAATTTCCTAAGTAAAGAATCCTCTTTTCAAAAAAAAAAAAAATCAATCAAAGCAAAATGCAAAACACATTTGGACTTTATTCAGCATACCCAAATTTACAAAGTAAAGATCCAAATTCCAAAATCAAAATCAACATTAAATTTGGACTTTATTTAGCATAAAAAAATTTGCTAAGTGAAGATTCCATTCTCAAATTCACACATAATTCACAACAAGCAAACAAAAGAAGGAAATTATTTTCAAACACCTCACTTAGCATACCCAAATTTGCTAAGTAAGTAAATTTTAAAATCACAAATCCAAACAAAATCAATTGACTATTTGCTTTAACATACTCGAATTTGTTAAATGAAGGGTCCCCAATCAAAAAAAAAAACAAATTCAAATATGAACCAATGGAAGCATCAAACTCTTCAAAAATATTTTTTGAACCCATTTTCAACATACACATATTTATTGAAAATGAATTCTACATTCAAAAATCTCCTTTCCAATCAATTCAAAATCTCTCTCCAAAATCAATGAGCCCTACTTAACATATTCAAATTGAGTGTGGGTTCAAAATTCTAAATCAAAATTCAAAAAATTTGCAAAAGCATAAATCGATTCATGTTTGTTTTCCAAAATTGTAGAATTTCAATATTTAGTCAAGTTCAGCTCAATTAGGTTCAAACTAATGGCAGCTTAGAAGTACATGTTTACTTCTCCATTTAGGATGAATTTGGCCTTAGATCAAGCCAACCTTCAATAGACTGACTTTTTCAACCTCATTCATTTTGGTTGGGGTTTTGAGGGGGCTAGGATCACTTGTGAGGGGACCACCCTCACAATTGTCGACAAGTGTGGTGACAGGGCAAAGCCATCTAGGTTGAGATGTCGTCTGACTCATAGTTTTCCTCACTAAAGAGGAAGGTTGTGGCAGTTCCCACAACAGTTGCACTTATAGTGCCAGTGCACTCCGTGGTTCCCCTTTTTCCCCAGTATGGTCTAGCACCCACTCGTTGGCTTCCTCCAAGGGGAAGGCTACTCTATCTTCAAGGATAGTCTCCCCCACCTATGAGGTAGGATCTAGTTCTCGTGTTGCTCTCCCAACAGGACCCAATGTCACAATCGATACCACAAGATCAAGCAACATCATGACTACACAGCCAAGGAGCTAGAAGCAGTTTCTCAAGCTATAGTAGAGGAGTTACCTAGGATGGTTTCCCCTCTGATCAAAATAAGTTCCATCCTCTCTCTGGATCTGATGGAGAGAAAGATATTAGGAGGATCTCAGTTTCATCTCCACCTGCAGTACAGTTTGAGGCTCCTATCAAAGATAGGACCCTAGTTTTGCAGTTGGTGGAGCTTGGACGATCGAGTTGAGGCTCAATTTGATTTACGTTCAGTCATTCCTTACAATGTGGATAGACATGTCAGGGCGGGAGGCGTGTGTCGGTTACTAGAGGAGGTATAGCGGCTGCTGACCTCACCATTAATTTTCTAGATCAACGATCTACCCGTGTCGGTCATACTGATAGCATTTTACTGACGGGTACTACCCACCATAGGAGAGGAGCTCCTGCCCAGAGAGAGTCGGTAGTACCTCCACCACACCGCTCTACTCCATGCCCATAATCTCCAGTACAAGTTTCATCATCCACTATTCTAATAAAGGCCATGAAGGTAGCATCTGGGGAAACGAGAGCCCCATTGGTGATCCGGCTATGGTCATGAGATAACATTCCATCTACACTGCCTACTAAGGCGAGGCCAAGCTCTCCTGCTTGACCTTCTACCCCAATTGTGGTAAAGAGGGAATGGCGACCTCAGAGTAAAGTAGTGTTCCATCACCACCACCACCATAGTAGAACATGGAGGTAGCAGCAGTAGAGGGGGAAGGAGACAGTACCTCTGTCTCCATGGTTATAGACACTCCTAAGAGTACTACTCTACTTAGATCTAGCAGTAGTCAGGAGCATCTATCCTCTAGTGATGGTAGTCCTCACATGATTAGCTCTCTAGAAGTATGAGAAGTTAGATGTCTCTCTATTCATGACAGTGATCCTACCACCGTCAGCAGCGATCATTTGTACCCGCACAGTTGTTCCCTCAATTATATTATAGCGTAGTATCTAGTGGGCAAGAAAGAGATCTTGGGATATGACTGTTCTGACTTAGAGGAGGAAAAGGTCAGTTAGCAGCAATTCTAGCACTTCAAAACCAAGCCTCGGTAATACATCCTACTATTGCAGAAATAGGTCAGCCTGAGTTGTTGCATATTTTGGAGCAGCCTAAGAGTTTACCTCACGGTGGAAGCAAAGCTTGTATAAGAAGGTATTGGATAGTACCTCTATATAAGAAAAGGATATTAAACTCATGGTTGAGCAGCAGGTGAGAGAAGTGTTGGTGCAATCTCGAGGAGGATCATCGATTCCAAAGGGTAGACCCTGCCCAGAGGAATTTGATGCCATCTTGTATCATAAGGGTTTTGTGCCACCTTCTTTTAAGAGCTTTGATGGCAGTGGGAACCCATCGCCGCATTCTAGCCAATTACAATCTTTGGAGTGATGCTCATTTGTTCCATCTTCTTGTTAGCAGCTTAGCAGGTATAGCCTTCGATTGGTACATTGAACTCCCTAATAGTTCTGTGAAGACTTTTGTTGAGTTAGAGCAACTCTTCATTAAGAGGTTTGTTGGAGCTCAGCAAAGTGTGACTGTTGGCGATCTCGTTGTGGCTCAACAACACCCTGGTGAGTCCCTCATTGACTATATTCTCAGATAGTGCAATTTGAGTATGAAATGTGAACCGCATCTATCTAAACAGCACGCCATTGAAATTCAATTAAAGAATATTCATGGCTCGGTCGCCTTCATGCTCAAAGGTTTCACCATCAAAATATTTGAGAAGCTAATCAACAAGGTGGCTAGCTTATAAAGAGAAGTTAAATAGTTGCCTTTTCTGGATCAATCAACAAAGCCAAAGCCATAGAAAGCTAATGAGAAGAGCCAGGGGAAGTAACAGCAATGGACAAGGGGAAGCAACCGGCCAGAGAGCAGTATGAGAGACCTCGAGATCACAACCATCACTTCCACTTCCTCTACCATCACCTAGGCCATATAGGCCCACAACCATAGCCTTGCCTCCTCTACATACTCATAGCGGTACATACACCATAGCTACCATCCACTCTTTTAGATAAACTAAATAAGCCTTATTCATTTAAGAGTGAGTTAGAAAATCTTTAAGAACCTCTTAAAGAAATCTACTACTGAGCCCGGGAGGAAGGTGGGGAGCAATGATCTTAACTTTTTCCCTACCACCGCATGCTAGGGCATGTTTTGGAGGATTGCTTTACATTCAAGGTGGCATAAGCATAACTACAAGATAGGCATATAGTTATCCCAAAGGAATATCTTGTGGAACAACCATCCAGTTCCATTAAGGTAATCCTTAGGGATACATGCGATCCTCTCAAAACCAAAGAAAGGTTGGGATATTTCCTTATCCCGAACCTTAAAAAGATTGTATCAAAAATCAAGAAACTTTTCTTGTAGGTACCTGAGGTAGCTCAAACCTCCAATATCAAGAAAGGTTCACAAGTTGCCAAATACAACTTGGAAAAAGTGAGAGCTCGGTAGCATTAGCCCATACCAGGAATAGCAAGTAACCATCGACCGAGCCTCAGTCCATCATTACATTCTACTTGTGAGCACTTCTACCTCTTCTTCTTCTAGTAGACATCTTATATCGATGGATGAGGTCATCAAATCCCTCACCCCACTTACTTTATTGGATTTCTACTATGTACCTCCTTCTAAATCTAAGAATTGAGGAATAAAACTAGTTTGAATTACATCTGTGTCACTTCTTATGGGTTTTCTAACTCTACTCTTTTAGAAAGCTCTTCAAGTCTAAATAATAATTATAAAATTATGATCTTCCCTTTGATCCAGAGATGGACTTTCCTTCTTTGAATAACACAGGTTCACCTCTTGAGATAGACTTGGAATCATCTAATTCTGAGGATCCTGTAAGAGAAGCTATAGGTGAGCCTGATGAGCAGGTAGAATCTTCCACTAAATCACCACAAGAGATCACTGAAGTTAACCTCCGCAATGGCAAGTTCTACCTCCTAGGGCAGCATCTCAAAATAAGAGAAAACAAGTCGTTGGTACTAATGAGTAAGAAGCCCCTCCATAGGATGCTCCCCCATGAATATGCTTGTGGAGGATCAGCCCAAAGTGGATTACATTGTCCTCGCTCACCTAAGAAAATTTCCAGCTAAGTTAAGCATATATAATGCCCTTATCTTATCCAAAAAAAATGAGGGAATCATTAATCAAAGCTTCTTCTTGGTCCATAAATTTTCTTAGCTCAGCTGACCTTTGTTGGAGGGGAGGCATAATACTTAAGATAAGCCCAGGGAGTCACATTCACAGACGAAGACCTTCTTCTAGGGGACATAGAGCACAACTGTCTCCTCTACATCACAATGGACATGGACAGATTTAGACTTTCTAAGGTTTTGGTTGATCTAGGTGCATCGATAAACATTATGAGTATAAAGACCCTTGCCTATTTAAAAATTGACATCTCTACACTCTGAGGAGATCGAATAATGTTGAGAGGATTCAATGAATAGGGTGAGAGGGCTTTAGGCTCCATAGTGGTACCTTTGGAAATAGGTGACTAAAAGACTGAAGCCAAATTCTACATAATCGATTTGACTATTTTGTTCACTGCTTTGCTCAGTAGGCCTTAGATACATCAAAATAAGATGATTCCATCCTCCCTACATCAGTGCATCAAGTTCTAGAAGGATGGAATTGAATACTGTGTTAAAGGAGATGAAAAGCCATTTTCAGTTAGAGAGGTTGAGATATATGAAGATGCGACCTACTATCTTCCTCAAAACACATTTTCTCATGAACTTGGTCAAAATTCAAATTCAAAAGAAAAATAAAGAGAAGCAAAATAAAAAGAAAAAGAGAAGGAAAAGAAGAAAGAAAATACAAGTGAGCGAGAAAAGGATATCAAGGAAGAAGTAGAACCGCATGTCACATTCCACCCATAGTTTGTTCCATCATATGGACATATGGGTGGGATGACTCGACCTCCACCAGGCAGAGACAGAGGTAGACATAGAGGCAGTTTTAGAGGTGGAAGACCCTTTGGTTAGCCACTAGCCAACAGGGGTTATATTCAGTTCACAAGAATACCCCTAATATTCACATAGACTTGGAATCTAGCTCGAAGGATGAGTCTCATGTGATTAGCATACCAGCCAACCCCACTTGATGGGTTTCATTGGAGGTGACACTCGAGCTAGATAGCAATAAAGACCAGGCCTCCAAGTAAAGCATGAATGTATTTGAATCAGGTTTATGTAAAACCATCAGACAGTAGTTGGGAACTTTAGCTCTAACTTCGCTTACATCTCAAAAAGTTAAAGGTTTAGTAGTTAAGGAAGCCCTTAGATCTTCTAGTGATGTCAAGCCAAAGAGATTCCTATTGGGATCATCATCCTCAAGTCCAGAAGTTGATGTAGAACTTGAGAATAATTCATATCAAGCTTTAATGGAATTGCCTTTTGATTGGTACTAGCTTTGTGTTCTTAATCTTGCAAAGAAAGGTTTGATTTCTTATACATGGTCTAAGCACATGTCAGAGTACTTCAAAAAGTTCTAGAATAACAAAGGCAGGGATACACAATTAAGATCAGGACTAAGATTCGGTACAGTGGGTCCAGTCGATGACGATGGTTATTGCTTAGTTTTCACCAATCATCTAGAGTTTGATAGAATCTCTTCAAACCACACTAAATCTTATGAGGAAGTATGTTTAGAAACTTCAGATGATCCAGATGATCTTCAAATTAAAGATGCACTACCAGAATTCGAAGAAGAAATTCATTCAACAATTGACAAGCTTAAAGAAATCAACCTAAGGACAGAAGAAGATCCACGACCAATGTACATCAGTTCTTTGCTGAATAATGAAGAAACCAATGACTTAGTTAGGCTATTAATTGAGTTTAAGAACTGCTTTGTATGGAGTTATGAAGAGATGCTCTGATTATCTTCTAACATAAAAGTCCATAAACTAGCAATAGACCATAACGCTAATCCTATTAAGCAAGCTCCTAGATGCATGCGATTAGAAACGGTCATTTTGAAGTCAACGATCAATATTGGTTTCATCAGGGAAGAAAAATACCCTATATGGTTAGCCGGTGTCATACTAGTTAAGAAAAAGAATGGCCAAATTTGCATATGCATCGATTTCAGGGACTTAAATAAGGCATGTCCTAATGTTGAATTTCCTCTTCCTATAATAGAATTAATGGTGAACATCGCCTCATCTCATGCAGTATTCTTCTTTAAGGATGGGTCATCTGGCTACAACCAAATCAAGATGACCCCTAAGTATGAAAGAAACACTATTTTTCGAACCCCGATTGAAATCTATTGTTATAAGGTCATGCCTTTTGGCTTTAAAAATATTGGTGCTACATACCAAAGGGCCATGACTCAGATCTTCAACAAACTCATTCATCATCAAGTTGAATGTTATGTTGATGATCTAGTAGTTAAAATCAAAGAAAAGGATGACCATTTCTTTGACTTTAGAGTAATTTTTGAACGGTTAAGACAATTTAACCTCAAAATGAACCCCCTAAAGTGTGCATTTGGAGTAGCTTCGGGGAAATTTCTTGGGTTTGTTGTCCGACACTGGGGAATAGAAACAGATCCAGAAAAGAATAAAGCTATCTTAGAAATGACACCCCCTAAAAGTCTAACTCAACTCAGATCTTTCCAAGGACGGTTGGCGTATCTAAGATGCTTTATCTTCAACCTATCAAGGAGATGCAAGCCATTTTCAGCACTTACCAAAAAGGATGCCAAGTTCAAGTGGGATGATAAGTACTAGCATGCCTTTGAAGATATCAAGCAGTATTTCATGAAGCCACCAGTTCTAGTAGCCCATATCCCTGGCAGGCCACTTGTCCTCTACACTACTGCATTGGATGACTCCCTTGATGCTTTATTAACCCAAGCCAATGATGAAGGGAAGGAGAATGCTCTTTACTGCCTTAGTCATTGTCTGATCCCGGCTAAAGAGAACTACCCACCTATTTAGAAATATTGGCTAGCATTAGTCTTTGCATCCCAAAAGCTATGACATTATATGCTTTCTCATAAGGTGAACTTGATTTCAAGAATAAATCCACTACAATATCTCATGAAATGTCGACATTATCTGGATGGTTGGCATGTTAGTCCATGATTCTCTCATATTTTGATATCATATTTGTACCCTTCTTCGTAAAATGGCAAGCACTTGATTTCTTAGCAAAACCCACTTCCTGATGATCTCACTTGACAAACAAATCATGAACTTAGGGGAGGTTGATAATAACTGGGAGTTGTATTTGATGGTGCGGCTTCCTTTCATAAAGGAGAAGAACCATACTCTTCCAAGAAAGAAGAATAGTTATAACTCACGATGTGTGAGATTCTCTCCAATCATCCACCAACAAAGGCGAGTATGAGGCTTTGATTTCCAGTTAGTTATCCATTACAGTGTGTGTCAAAAGAATCAACATCTATGGGGATTCTCAGTTGGTCATCAACCAAATTGTCGGGTCCTATAAGGTTCTGAAACCCAAGCTTCATCATTATCATGAGTACACCATGAAGCTATTGGTTGAAATCCCTGAGGTCACCATCTACAAGGTCCCTCAAGGAGAGAACACAATAGCAGATGCTTTGGTCAAACTTGCCAAGGAATTGGCATTTCCAGAAGACGAGTCCATTCCAATAAGGGTCCAAAATAGACAAGTTCTATCCCTTATTGATGTTGGACTCATCGAGAGACTTTCTCTTGAAGGGGAGGTTTTCGTTATCAAAAAGAATAAGGAGCTGAATTAGAGGTAACCATTCATGGATTACTTGACTTGAGAGAAGTCACAAGCCCATTAGATGAAGTAGAGAGCTCTCTCTTATGCTCTCATGGATGGCACCTTATACCGATAGTCCTTCTATCAAATGTGGTTACGTTTCTTAGACAAACATGAAGCCCATAGTATCATGACTGAGGTACATTCAGGTCTATGTGAAGCACATCAATCTAGTCTGAAGATGAAAGCAAAGATCAAGAGACTAGGATATTGTTGGCCTTGATGATCATGCGCATGGATGTAGGAGATGCCATCGGGTCACACGGTGTGGTCTACATCAATCACCCAACATTCTACATCCTACTTTGGCTCATGGCCATTTGAGTGTTAAACCAACATTGTGGGTCCTATCGATCCTCCTTCTTCAGGTCATCATTTCATTCTACCATACTTTTCCAAAGTGCGGATGCAATCCCACTTAGAGGTCACTTAGCATGTACTCCGGTTTTAGAACCATGTCATATATATAGGTTGAGGTGCTCGATGAATTATATCGATAATGATGCATTCAAGAGCACCAAGATCAACAGCTTCTCTAGAAGACATGATATCGATTGGAGATACTCTACCATCTAATACCCCAGGGAAAATGGCCTAGCATAATCATTCAACAAAACTCTCATCCAAATACTAAAGAAGATAATTGACGACAATAAGCAATAGTGGCATAAGCAGTTAGTTGAAGCATTATGAGCATATACTCTAGAACTCCAACATCTACATTTTTACTTGGTATATGTCTCTACCATTAGAAGTTTAGCTCCCATCACTAAGGATAGTATTGGGTCATAAATCACTACAGAGAAGAATGTCAAGTTGTGGTTAGAAGAACTCAAAGGTTTGGAGGAGAGACGCCTATCAGCATGCCAGAACCTCGAGTTACACAAAGCCAAAATGATTCAAGCTCACAACAAGCTGGTCTGCCCTAGAACTTTCCAAGTTGGAGAACTTGTTCTGGTTCTAAGGAGATCAGATGTTGCCCATTGAAAGAGGAGGATGTCGTTGCCTATAAGGACAAGGACCTAGATTGGAGACAACTGTTCATAGACTATTTGAACACTGGCAAACTACCTCAAGAGAAATCACAAGCCCATCAGGTGAAATAGAGAGCCCTATCCTATGATCTCATTGATGGCACCTTGTATCGACGGTCTTTCGATCGAATATGGTTATGCTATTTGGACAAACACGATTGAAAGGTCTTGATGAAAGAATAAGCAAATATGGAGGCCAAGGCCCCATAATGAAATTTGAATATAATTCATCTATATGTGTAGAGAATCTCCCAAGGGTCCCATCATAATCGATTCTTGACTCATGGGCCTTTAATAGAAGAAGTAGTTGTTCCGCACATTGAACTAGAGATCCATAGGAAAAGTCGATCAGAAATTTGTGTGCAAGAAGAAAATAATGAAGAGGACACTATAGAAGTGGAAGTTGTCTATATGGTCAGAAATATAGATGAACTCCCGCACCATCGGAACACAAATCAAGAATTTGAACCTGAATTTGACGCTTATGAAGAAGAGTCTTCATAGAAGCAAATAGAGAATGGATCTTCGATCTTTGCTGAAGAAGGACCAGAATGAGAAAGATATCATGGGTGACGAAGCTGTCTATATGGTTGAACCAGAAATGATCAGCCTGGTACACGCTTATATAATCAGCATCATCGTACAGCCCCAACAACAGCTGTCTCCACAAATACATAAGGAGAAGGGCAGTCAAGTTCTCCCCCTGAAAATGAGCAAGGCACAGAACAGCAACAAGAAATATAAGAAAAAAGAATCATCTTGATGTCACACTAGCTAGAGCAAAAGAAATCGCACAAATGGAGATCAAAGACAAAGAGATTGCACAGCTTGGTACCAAAATGAATGATATGATAGTACAAATAAACATCATGATGGAGATCTTGTAGAAGAATATCACATCAAGTGTAGCACATGTTTTGTTTGTTGACCAACAGGTAGCTAACAATGCAACTTCTATACCACCAACCATTGTGGTACCTCAAATTCCTACAGTACATGCTACACATGAAGCGAGAAATGAAGTTAACCCACTACTTCTCCAGCCGACAATTCAAAATCTAACTAGCACACCGGGAACTATAACAGCTGCTCAGCTAGAAACAATAATCAATGAAAAGATAAAGGCAGTCATAGCCTCAGCTTGGTGAGTAAGTCTACCCGGTGAATATGACCAAGTGTCATACCCGAAAGGTTACTCAGTGCTGAAATTTAATACTTTCAGTGGGCTTGGTAATCCAAAGCAACATCTGGCCTAATTTAAGGCTACTTGGGGTAACACAGGAGGGATCGACACATTACTTTTCTGTCAATTCATCAGTAGCCTAACCTCAACCGCTTTCGAATGGTATGCAGAATTGTCAAATGATTCAGTTAAAATATTTGCTAAGTTAGAAATTATATTTGTGAAGAGGTTATTAGTGCAACCGAAAATCTGTCTGACCCCTCTTGAAAGGAGGAAAGATGAGTCAGTGACAAAATTCATAAGTCATTGGCGCAACCTAAGTATGAAGTGCGAGCAATAATTGGAAGAAGAACATGCGATCTAATTACTAATGGGCAATATGGATGATAAAATGGCATCATTTTTATGCATGGCGTCGATTGCAACATTCCAGGACTTACTCGATAGGGTGGCTAAATTCGAAAAGTTGAATCACCCTAAGTCTATCAGAGATAAAGTAAAGAGAAACAAACCTTCTTGAGAAGAAATGAAATTCATACTTGCTTCCTAGCTCAAATGGAAAAAGCGGTGATATACAACGTGGATAAAGCGATTGTACAATGATGATAAAGGTAAAAACTTTATTCTAATCTACCAAAATTAGTATTATGAGGTAATGACAAACCTCGACTTTTCCAAGTGGTGGGGAGCATCCAAAACAAGCAACAAAGATGATGAGTGAATGCAGTCATCTCTTAAGGAAAAGATGAACAAAGAATATTCCTTTAGATAATTAAATTTAAAATTATTTGATAAATCTATAATTACCGATTAAAAGGCAAAGAAGGCATCAAGTCAATAATCCAAACTCTCATGGATGATGATCATCCCATTGAAGATTGTTATGTCTTCAAAGATTGGTTATGAAAGGAAGTATCGATGAGGTGAATTTACAATAATAGCGTTCAACCCAAAAGAGAATCTACAAGGATGATTACGTCCTCTTAGTATCATCCGACAGAAGAAATCAATTATGAAGAATGGCAAATAGTAGTCTCAAAAGAGCTGAAAATGTTGAAGCGGCTAAAGGCGTCCAGTGTTAAGTAGAAATCACCACTTGAACCTATATTGGACTTAAGAGATGCCTAAACCAAGTATTTGGGCTTCTCAGATAAGGCTATTTTGTCACGCGATAAGAAGAAATCTCTTGGTCTCATAAATCAAAGAAGTCAGAAAAAAGAAGATCAAGAAGAGAACTACAACTCAAAAGATCATTAATAATTTAGAAAATCACCATGGCAAGGCCCATTTAGGCTTGCAGACTTCATGCATAAACTTCACATTGCTGAATTAGATGAAGAAGATAATGGTGAATCTTATCCGGTAGAGACATGTCATCTCATGGGTATTCTTGACATCTTACTCAGATGATAGTAGTGACCGCTCAACCAACCCGTCAAATTTTTTATCAGAAAAGTAAGAAAAGCTTGAGGATCTAATGTCTGAATTTTGTTTAATGACTCAACAAGACAATAATAGTTGATGAAGATCTATATTTTCCCGAGAGAGTCAGACTTCGATATCATCAAGTATGGAATGTGGCGTTGAAAAATGAATCTAACCCTTTTGGCCAATCTTCCAGAATAAGAAAGAAATTTGAAGAAACTACCTTTTCAGAAGAGAGACAAAGTTATTCAAGTTCAGTTGAGAAGTGGTAAAGTCTTACCACCTTCATCAAAAAAGGGTAACGCAAATGAGTGAGACAAAGTTATTCAAATTCGGTTGAGAAGTGGTAAAGTCTTACCACCTTCATCAAAGAAGAGAAAGCAAGACAAAGTTATTCAAGTTCAATTGATAAGTGGTAAAGTCTTACCACATTCATCAAAGAAGGAAACACAAATAAAGATAAAGTCAAAATGAGGATATCATTCCCAAAAATCCTAGGATAAAGCCTAAATCAAGCGAGATGATAGATTATAATATTCTATCACATCTGAGAAAGATCCTACACAACTGAGCGTGTACAAGGCTCTCTTGATGTCAAAAGACCTCCGAGAAACTTTGATCTGAGGCTCTCAAAGATCCAGAGTTATGACTTACTTTCTTGAAAATATATGGGAAGCATTACAAACTCAAGATCTCCCAATAATCACATTTTAGAAGAAGATCTTATGTTGGGAATGGCGGTTCACAATCATCCTCTTTATGTTCTCTTGAGTGATAGCATCTCTGATAGATATTGATTGATCCATTCTTCTATCAACCTTATGAGTCTAAAGGTATTGAGGGGATTATCACTCGATATCCAACATCTTGGGAGAGATTAATTGATGGTTTATGGATTCAATGAAAAGGAGCAAAAAACTCTGGGTTCTTTTATTCTCCAGCTCAAGTTCAAGGATTTATATACAAAAGTCAAGTTTCATGTAATCGATGCCGATACATCATTTATAGCTCTTTTGGGCCACCGTGGCTACATGACTATGGCATGGTCTCATCAATTATACATTAATGTATGAAGTATCTAAAAGATGGAGAAGAATTCAAATTCCCGGTAACCTACAACCATTCTCCGTCAATGAAGCAAAGATCTATGAAGATGCAAAATATTTCATCCTCAAAGAGCCTAGGCAGAACCTCTTGAAGCGGTAGCACTTCACTAAAAATAATTTCACAAAGTGAAAAAGCAGAAGCAAGGAGGAAGAAAGAAGGCAACGTAAACTCTCTCTAAAGCACTTGATTCACCTAAGTCATCAGTTCATCATTTGGGAAGTGACACGAAGGAGAAGATATTCCTGTCAAACCTAAGACAACTTATAAGAAAAGCAGAGTATGAAATAAGTGATTCTGAATCAAATTATGATTTTGAATCTACTTATGGAAATAGAGTTCAGATGGCTACATCAAGAAGGATAGCTCACTTGGCAAAGTCATATGACTCACTCAAAATTATACCCATCCCTCAACAATGCTTCAAAGAAATCAGTCCACTGGAGGTTCATAATATTGAAAAATTGATAATATTCTATGTGTCGTCATTGAGTGAGAGTGGCAGAACAGGAACTCTATTTTACAAATTTGAAAAGTCTCAGCCTCAAGATTTTGAATAGTCTGCTCAACATAAAAATTCTAATGAGATAGTACCAACAAGAATATCAATAATATTATCCACAAAAATTGTGAAGAATGATGCATAAGCTTGGAATTCATATGACAACTACTAAATATATGACTCAAGTCTTTAACAATATGTGGAGCCAAAGAAGTCCTCAAGCATCCAAGAAGTGATAAGTTTATCACTAAAGGTCTGGGTTCATCCACAAATCTTATCAAGATAGAGTCTGTTATAATATAATAGAAGCTGAGATCAAGACTCATAATGATGAAGAAGATGATTCTCATAAAATTCTTCTTAAAAATGATGAAGAAGATGATTCTCATGCTATTTTTCAATTTAGGTTTGTTTGGCATGTTGACAGAATAGGTTAGGCCAAGTTTCAATGGATTTGGAATCCATTTGATAGGGTTTGGCTCATGTTGACCCATTTAGGTCAAAATGGGTCAACTTGGGTCAAGTTGACCAATAGGTCAAATTGGGTCAAGTTCATATGACCATTTGAAATGTTTTGGTGCCTTTAGTTTGGTTCAATTTGGTATAGATTAGATTTTGGCTCATATGACCCATTTAGGTAAAATGGGTCAAGTTGACCTATTTGACTCATTTGACCTATTTGGGTTAGGTTAAGGGTATATTTAGGTTTGGTTAGTCATATGGAGTGGATTGATATCTTCGTTTCCAATCAATTTGGGTTAAGTTCAATTTTGCTCAACATGACCCCTTTAGGTCATGTTGGGTCTAAAGTGTTGGGTCTAAGGTCAATTGGGCTAGGTTGGGTTTAGTTGGCCAATTGAGGCTTTGATCAAGTTCCACAAGTGATTTGGAATGGACTTGACCCATTGGTTCCAATCAATTTAGCTTAGATCAAGTTTTGACACATTTTGGCCCTTTAGGTCAAAAGGGTCAACTTAGTCAAGGGGTCAAATGGGCTAGGTTAGGCTCAAAGGTTGACTTGGTCAAGTTCAAATATAGGTCATGAGTGAACTTGGATAAATGGTTTCAATCAATTTGTCCTATGGTGGAATTTGGCTATGTTAGGTTTCATTTTAGGTTAAGTGTTGACTTGGTCAACCCTTAGGTTTGACTTGGTTTGACCCAATTTGATTGATTGATCATCCCATGATGATTGTTGATCATGATGAGAGACAAGTATGAGTTTGGTTCAATCCAATTTGGTTAGGATCAAAAGTTGGCTCATAAGGGTACTTTAGGTCACTTTGGGTCAAGTGAGCCTAAGTGAGTCAAATGGCTTGGTCAAAGCTTGATTTGAAGTTGATTGATCTTGTATATGGACTTATGATTGAAATATAAATCCATTTATAAGAGGTTTGAAGTCAAATGGATTTTGAACCATTTTAAAATCTCATATTCAAAGGAAGAATATGAATGAGTTTTGGGTTTAATTTTTTTTATTTAGGTTTTGATAGAAGGATTGAGGTTTGGATTTATATATGGACTCATGATTGTAGGATTGATTGAACCATGAGAGAAAATTAAGAGTTTGGCTTGATTTGAATTGATCTTGGCTAAGTTCAAGATTTTGATTTGAAAGGCTTAGATTTGATTTTGATTTGATTTGAGTATGATATTTGATGTTGGTTTTGATTGTTTGAATTTATATTTTATTTATATATGTGAATACAAATGAGAATATAAATTGATCATGAGAAAATTTCAAGGGTTTGAAAGAGTTTAATCATGATTTGAAGTTAAATCCATTAAAGGAATTTAAAAGATTTAGTTGAATTTTTAATTTGAAATTTAATTTTTTGACTTGGATTTGATTGATTTATATTTGTATTTCATTTATATATGAGAACATAAATGAGAATACACATATATTTTGAGAAAATCCCATGAGTTTGAAGTGGTTTGATCAAAGTTTAGGTTAAATCCATTAATGAAAATTAAAGGATTTAAACATTTCATTTAAATTTGGAATTTGAATTTGAGTTTTATTTATTTTTTATTTATATATGAAAATATAAATGAAGATATAAATTGATTTTGAGAAAATCCCAAGGTTTTGAGTAGGTTTGATCAAGGTTTAGAGTTGATTTTGGCTAAATCCTTTAATGAGAAATTAAAGGAATTTAGAAAAGGTTTCATAAATTGTTGAGAAATTTTAAATTTGATTTGATGGATTTTAATTTATATTTCATTTATATATGTGAATAAAAATAAGAATATAAATGGATCATGTGAAAATTTCAAAGATTTGAATAGTTTGATCAAGATTTTGGCTAAGTCCTTAAGAAAGGGTTAAGGACTTAAGAAATTTTGACTTAGGGATTTTTGATGGAATTTGATCATGGCTTTCAATCATGGATTTAAATCATGAAATTGAATCATGGAATTGATTTGGAGTTTGAAAAAATCAAATAGAATTTATTTGGAGTTTGACTTGAAAGAAGGAAAGTTAGGAAAGCTTTAGGCTAAGGGTAGGAGATTTTCCTAACACCCCTGACATGACCTACTCATGGCTAACTCTTCTACATCTTCTAGGCTGGGGAGGTGTCCACCTAATCACTAGATATTTCTTAAGACTAAGGAACTCTTAAAGTCTAAGAGTAATCCTATGTCTAAGAAGGAGGTGTTGAGAACTTATTTTAAAAATGAGGTCAACATGGGCTTCTCCAATTGAATTGGTGATCAACTCTAGCGAGGTATGCCATTTTTGAGCTTAAGTTCAATGTATGTTGGTCCTTTGTGAAGTGAATTTCAATCCTAGGTTGATTTAGCCGTTTGATGTTCTTGTACTCATGCTTAGATGGTGTGGGTTGATTTTCATTCCAATCGAGCTCAATCGCTCGATCATGGATTCAAAGATGGGCGGATCTCCTTGGTCATAGAGTGGCAGGGATGAATCTCTGGCGTCCATCTACGCATTTTGGATGGATGACCGAGATTAAAACACGTAGCACCCATAATTTCCTTCCTCAGATCCACATCTTTAATCTCAGCCGTTCGATCCTTGATTGGATGGCGAGGAGCTAGTGCCGATGCGACACTATGATGTGAGTTAATTACCCAATCCCATCATGCCATGCATTAAGCGTAAACGTCGATTGGCACATGTGATGCCGATGGGATTAATAATATAATTTGGGATTATTATTTTAATTAATTACCAAATCTTCCTAAATTCATATCTAAGTGTAGAAAAATAAAAAATATGAAATAAAGCGCATATGAAAGATAATTGAACATATAATATTTTAAAATTAATTTTAATTGATTTTAAATAGTTATTCTCTCTAAATTTAGGTTTTATTGGGAATGTTAATTTGCTAATTACTCTTTAATTACTCACAGTTAATCCCAAACCTTTAGTTCTTGACTAGTGGGATGACTCCTGCCTCCCCTAATTTTCTTAGGATTTATTAGTGGCTTAATTAGGAGCATTGCCAATTCTTTCCTTAATCACTCCCTTAATATAATTCTTAATTAAGTGCATAATTAGTGGTTTAACCCTATGATTGGGTCAATTAAGTTTTGATTAAGTGAATGTGAGGTTTAGGGAATAATTTTGGGATACTTTCCTTAAAATATTCCCTAAACCCCCTTTTTCTTTCTTAGTCCATCTTTAATTAAGGGTTAATTCACTAATTATCACCTTAATTAATTTCATAAAATTCTAAAACCTTCCATAACTCAATTAATCTATCTTGGATAGATGCTTATGTGTTTAAGAGCCTAAGTACATTAAGAAAATCAAATTCCAACTCACATGTGTGAGAGGGGTTATGATATTACTTAAGTTAAACCCCTTAGTGTAATTAATCATTAATCATGAGCCAAATTGCACTAGGCCTTTTTCTTCCTAGGTGCATTACAAATTTAAATTCCTTGTGATATTTTATGTCATCTCATTAGCTCATAATTATTTGATTAAATATGCTAAAGTGGTATAGGTAAGGTAATAGTACACTTAATTCATACCTTAACCTAATCAAAATATAAAATGGATCTAATCTTCTAAAAATTGAACTTAAGTATCATACACATGTGGGAATGGGTTAAGAACAGCAAACTCACCTCATATTTCTCAAATTAAATCAAACTAAAAACAAAACCAAACCTTCTTTAAAAAAATGATTTGCTTTAAGCTTTCTTATTTCATGAGATTGTCTTTAAGAATTAATTAGGGTGAATGTGTTTACATGCTTTCATCATTATAGTTCCTTCCCAACATGCTAAATGTGTATGTCATATGAATTTCATGCATTCATTCTTTTCAAAATCAAAAAAAAAAAAAAAAATGAAAGTGAAATGTTTCTTTTATGTCAAATTGCATGTTTTGGCTAAAATAGAAATATGAGTGGCTATTATCACTATTAAATCCAAATTATTTTTAAAATATATGAATCAATTACCAAACTGAAAGTGTGTTACTTATATTTTATTTATAAGCTTGCATGTGAGTAAAATATAAGGATGTGCTTAGTGTAGTTTTCCTTCTCCCCTCTTTTAGTATAGTTTTGAATAGGATTTGGTCAAGTGTTTAGTTCATTTGAAAAAAAACCTAACACTTGCCTAATTCCATTTTTATTCATTCCTATGTGATTACTTAAGAGGGATATCCACACTTGTACATATAAATTGCATAAACAAAATAAACAATCAAGTACAAATTTTGCATTTTTTTCTTTTCCCTTCATTTCTTTTATACATATGCTTGTATTTAAGGAAAGTGGTATATTAACAACCCATTGGAAGGATTTAAGTAGCCCTAAGTAGGCATTGTAACCTTAACAATGAACAAGTAGTACTCACTTATGCTTTTCATACATACATGTGTGCTTGTCAAGAATGGATAAGAAAACCTCTCTCCTTAATGAAAATCATGTATCATAAGCATTCAAATTTTCTTATGTAATTCACTTAGCATTCATCTTAAAGTATGCTAAATATTTTCATTTGTATGTATAGATATACTTAGGGTTCATTCATATGCATGTTATATATGTTGAGAAAGAAATAAAGTGATGTATGTTTTGTGATTTTAATTCACTTTACTTAATCTTAAAATACCTTTCTTTCTGAATAGTTTTATTTAGAGTTCATCTAAACTTAAGATTAATTAAAACACATAATAAAACATTCACCAAACAAAACTAAACATGAATCCACTTTAGAAATCACTTAGGGAAGGAAAGAGAAGTTCTCTTCTCTTTTCCCTCTCTTTAAAACTTAGTAATTAATTATAGGATTCATTTAAAACAAACCAAAATACAAAATAAAATCAACCCAAATTAACTAAAAACTTAAATGAAATTACCCATCTAAGTTGAACATCTTCACACTTAGAAAACCCAAACCTTAAAACCATAGCTAAGCGTACCACACAAATCTAAAGCACACATTAGGATAAGTCACCACTTCTAGCTTTAGGTTAGGGTGGTGCATGGCTTGATATTTTGCTTTTATTTTGTGATGTTCTATTTTAGTCTAGATGTTAGGGTGAATGTGCGTAGAATGAATGGTAGGACGATTTAGTCTAACCATTGTCATATGTAGGGATTTTGCTTAAGGGTGAATAAAAATATAAACTTTTGCTTTGCATGTGCTCTTAATAATAATCCAATAAGTCATGTGGACTTGGTTTCCATGTGTGGGGTGCTAAGTCCAATATACATGCTTGAGATTTGTATGGTTTGTTTAGCTAATCTCTGTTTTGCAGGTGCTAGTTAGATTTACTTTTTATTTTCATGTATTTTTGTAATTAGGATTTTGGAATGTTTGTTATGGGGGATTAGGATGAGCATTGGTCATAAGATCTCATCTTATGCACCATGTGAAGCCTTTGGAGCAACCACCTTCCAACCATCCAAAAGAATGAAGCAAAGAAGAAAGAAGAAAAGAAGAAAGAAGAAATGAAGACCCCCATAACAATGAATTCCTTACTTAATTGTACTTAATTAATTTGTAATCTAGGTTGTATATGGGTAGAGCTTGGCTACCCAATTTATTTTCAGGTTTGTGCATTGGTGCCGAAATTCTTTTTGTGTTAGCTTTATAAATTGATTGATGATTTGTTTAGAGGTGACATCTTTTCTAGTTTCTTCCTTGCTTGATGTATGGTCTGGATGTGGATTAGGCTCTTAGGTAAAAATAAATCTTCTGCCAAATTTAACAATTCAAAAATTAAAATAAAGAACTCATAACCTCACCTAAATACTTAGGCTAAAAATCAAGATAAAAGAATTAGCAACCCTTATGGATGAGTATTTCTTTTATAACATCATGCACAAATGCATCTTATTTTTACTCTTGATTGGAGGGCTTCCACCTTTGCCAAAGAAACTTGGCTTGACCTTTGAGAGCCATGGTGGAAACACACCTCCTCCTTTATCACTAATTTTGGCCAATAATTTTACTTCTCATGCATTAGGCATATGAAGCCTATAAGCCTGAGTCAAATGATTGTCCAAAAATGAAAATAACATGTAATATGATTTGCATTAGATTTAGGTTATTTGAAGCATGCCTTTACATGATCTAGTCTCTTTAGGTACCGAGTTTAAGGACTTAGTCTCTTTCTAAATAAATAACAGCCTAGCTATCTTTCAAAAAGAATATGACTTGCCTACATGAATTTAAAATCATGGGAGTTAGTTGGCGGTGGCCATTTGTGAGTCCAAGCGGTCGGTGGTTTGTCCTCTCTTGTGGTGGCAAACCAAATACTCATTTTTTGCCTTAGATTTAGGTCGTGCTTTTGGCATTTGCCAAAGTTCCCTAGATTTAGGTTCTCAGGTTGCTTCTCCCTTCTAAGGGCCATAAGCATAAATCCTCACCTCTTTGGCATTTCCATAACCTTGGATTGTGGAATCATAAGCCCTAAACTTCTAATAAAAAGTCAACTCAAATGAATAATTCATTTTTAAAATGTAAAGCCCAACCATATAGTTTAAGATGCTGCTAGATTCCGAGCATCGTGAGCATCTCTTACTTATCTTCCTTTGGTTGCGATAATAACTCCTTCCTTTTGATCAATCCCATTTATTCTTCTAAAATAAATTAATGATTGATAGTCACCTATTAAAATCTTTAGAGATAATGATCATTTACCTTAGAGTATTCCTAAGGGATCTCATTCCTTAAGATGTAATTAACTATGGAGGCTTGCCCATGTAGGGAACTTAAGAAACCTAGTTTAAAATAAACCCTACTTTAGTTTTCATGTAAAGTAGGGGAAGAATCTGGTACATATGCGGGCATTATCCTTAGGAGTCATTGTTGAGGTGATTAGGTCCATTGTAGGGTGGTGACTTCTATCGAGATAGTACACCTCTCCTCAATATTATACCGATCACCATCAATAAGAATATCTGTGGATCTATGTGGTGTCAAAAATGCATAAAAAGAAGAAGATGTGTATTTCCATCTTCATTTTTATCTTGCATAGAGTGAAGATGGAAGTATATATTTTACTTCTTTAGAAATTTTGCAACATATAAAAATTTCACCACACTTACATTTTCTAAAGTAGAGATCAATCAGGGTGATCGGTTGGTAACACAATGATAATCAAACCCAACCTAAGGTCTTCGAGTGAATCGTTGGGGGACTTAAATTAGCTCAAAGATAGTCAAAATTAATTTCATTTTTTAATTATATTTGATGGATCCCATCATTTTTTGATGGACTACACTGAGTAGGGGTCATGGTGCCTTGATCTATCTCATATTTATCAATCCAAAGGGAGCAGCTTCCTGGTCGATGGGAGAACTATCCAACCAAAGGGGTGCCTTTCGATTTGCAGCGGCTGATTCAGGGAAGAAAGCTTAGGGACTCACATCTTTCCTGATTAAAAGACCACTAGGGAGACACATTAGTGACATAACATGTCAACTCAACCTAGGGCTACTCGTCGGTTTGCGACATCCATGCTAGAAAGAATGCATAGTAGACTCATATCTTCTGAAGCAAAATGACCACCAGGGTAATCTGTTTGTGGAAAAGTAGATTGAACCCGACCTAAGGGCGACTACTGAGAGAGAGAGTGACTGGGGACTTATCTCTACTCAAGAGTAGTCAAGCAATTATTATAGGGAGTTCTGCTGACATTGCCCTAAAGATAGGATGCCTGCTTGGGAAAGGGGCCACTAGGGGCTTGAATTCCTAATCCATAAGCAAATTAATTTATTTATTTTATTTATTTGTTTATCATGGACCATGTTGATTTATGAGGGATCATACTGATAATGAGCTTATATTAGCCAAGACCTATCTTAGATTTACTGAACCAAGGGAGAATCTGGACATCCACAGAACAAATTCTTCAACCACAGGGGTGGTTACTAGGAAAGGAGGACCGTCCAATCCAAGAGTAACCCGGGTAGTGTCTAAATGGGGTCACTAAGGACGTGATCCAAATAGAGTGCCCACATGGAAAGGGGCCACTAAGGGCTTTATCCAAAGCCCTAGAGAAGATAATTTGCATAGGTATTCGGTGGCCAACTCAAGGAGAAAGCATGGGGACTCACATCTGCTAAGAGTGGTGTATCCACTAGGTGAGTTGTTGTCAGCATAGCGAACATCAACCAACCTAAAGTGCCCGTCGATTAGCTACAATCAGCCTAGGAAGAAAGCATCCAAGACTCACACTTTCTATTACGGAACAGATTATCGAGATAATATGTCTTTAGCTCGACAGGTGCTATCGACCCAGGATGACTATCGAGTGAATGCCACTAGGGGACTCATATCAACTCAAAAAGTAGTCAAGAGGTAAGGAGCCTCTGGGGGACTTATCCTAAACCTCAAGTATACTCAACCTAGTTAGTTCTTGATGGCTAGTTCAACATGAAATCTTGTAGACTTACATTCTCTTAAATAGAGTCAACATGAGGTAGCTTATTGGCTATGCAGTGAAGTCTACCTAATAATCGTTGGTTTGCAATGGTCAGTCGGGAAGAAAGTGTGGGGACTCACATCCCGACAAGTGACACCGGGGTGATGTACTAGCAAGGTAGTATGTCACGACTAAGTGTGCCACGGGGGCTTGTTCCCACATCAAAAAAATAATATGTGTTTATTCTTGTGCTTGTGTTAAAGGGAATAGGACGCCGCTTGGGTTATCTTACACCTACCTTAAATACATTGGAGATTTTGATGAAATGGTGCCATGGATGGCAGTTGTGATTCCACCAAGAAAGGATGTTGCTTGGGTTCTCTTACACCTAACTTAGTTGTACTAATCGAAATAGGATTCCTCTTGGGTTCTCTTACACCTATCTTAAACACGTCGTGACAGATTTGCGAATAAGCAAACAATGTTTCAAAAGAAGAGAATATTTTGATGAATTGGAATATAATTTTTGATGATAATTATTTTCAAACATATTTTTATGGGTAATATTTATTCAAATAGAGCCCATTAATTGGAAGCATTGGGTGTTCCCCTTTACAATCAATATGCTGATAAGATCCTCCTTGGTAGGCCTTCTCTATGGCAAAAGGGCCTTCCCAAGTGGGTTTAAACTTGCCTCTCATCTTTCGACGTGCAATAATTGGTCTCTGTAGAACTAAAACAAGCTCTCCTACTTGGAAAGCTCTAGGGGGACTAGCTTATTATGAGCTTGAATCATTTTGGCTTTGTACTACATGAGGTTTTGGCATGCCCATAGGCATCTCTCCATCAAACCTTCAAGCTCTTCTAACCGCAACTTGGCATTTTGTTCTGTAGTGATTTTATGACCCAATGCTATCCTTAGTGATGGGAGGCGAACTTCTAATGGTAGAATGGCTTGATATACAGGAGAGCGGGTAGATCTAGATGGAGTTCTATATATGGTGTGATATGCCCATAATGCTTCAACTAACTACTCATGCCATTGTCTTTTGTTATCATCAAGTGACTTCTTTAGTTTTTGGATGAGAGTTTTGTTGAATACTTCTGAAAGGCCATTTTCCCTGGGGTAATAGATGGTGGAGTATCTTCAATCTATACCATGTATTTTAGCAAAGCTGTTGATCTTGGTGCTCTTAAATGCAGTACCATTATCGAATATAGTTCGTCGAGGCACCCCAAACCTATATACGATATGGTTCTAAAAAGCGAGCACATTCGAAGTGACCTCTCAGTGGGATTGCCTTTGCGTTAGAAAAGTAGTGCGGACTAGATTGAATTGATGGCCCTTGGAAGAAGGAGGATCAAGAACCCACAATGTCGGTACCCCAACACTCAAATGGCCATAAGGCCAAGGTAGGATGTAGAATGTTGGTTGGTTGATGTAGGACCACCTTTGTACGACAGCGATGGCATCTCTAGCTACATTCATGTGTATGATCATCAAGGCCGGTATCCTAGTCTTTTGATCTATGCTTTCATCTTCGGACCGGATTGATGTGCTCTGCATAAACCTGAATGCACCTCGATCATGATGCTATAGGCTTCGTGTTTGTCTAAATAACATAGCCACATTCGATCGAAGGACCATCTGTATAAGGTGCCATCCACGAGAGCATAGGAGAGAGCTCTCTATTTCATCTGATGGGCTTGTGACTTATCTTGAGGTAGTTTTCCTCTAGTCAAGTAATCCATGAAGGGTTGCCTCCAATCTAGCTCCTTGTCCTTTTCGGCAATGGCAACCTCCCCTTCAAAAGAAAGTCTCTCAAAGAGTTCAACGTCAATAAGGGATATGACTTGTCTGTTTTGGACCTTTATTGATATGGACTCATTTTCTAGACATGCTAATTCTTTGGCAAGTTTAGCCAAAGCATCTGCTACTGCATTCTCTCCTCGAGGGACCTTGTAGATGGTGACCTCAGGGATCTGGACCAATAGCTTCATGGTGTACTCGTGGTAATGATGAAGCTTGGGTTTTAGAACCTTGTAGGACCCGACAATCTGGTTGATGACCAACTGAGAATCCCTATAGATGTTGATGCTTTTGACACACTGTAATGGCTAACTCCAGACTGGCAATCAAAGCCTCATACTCGACTTCATTGTTGGTGCATGGATTGGAGAGATTGTATGAGAATCTCATCATATCATGGTGCGGAGTTAAGAGAACTCTTCTACCCACATCGAAGAGTAGATCGTGGTTTTCTCCTTTATGAAAGGAAGCCACACCATCAAAATACATCTCCCAATGGCAGTTGTCAACCTCCCCTAAGTTCATGATTTGTTCGTCAAGGAGATCATCACTAGCGAGATGTTGACCTCATTTTTAGAATGAGCTCTCAACCTCTCCATCTTAGACATAGGATTCCTCTTAAACACTAAGAGTTCCTTAGTCTTAAGGCACTCCTAGTGATTAGATGAACACTTAACCTAATCCTAGATACTTAGAAGAGTTAGCCATAGGAATTGGTTATGCCTTAGGGGTGTTAGGAAAACTTGCCCACCTATAGCTTAAACCCAACCCTCACTTTCTTCTTACAATTTAACTTCAAATTCAAAACAACCTCAAATCATAATAAACTCCAAATTCATATCAAATTCCAACTTAAATGACTTTTCTCAAATCATTCAAATCAATTCAAACTCAAAATAATTTTCATAACCTATTTATATTCTCATTTATATTCATAAATATAAATGAAATATAAATTCAAGTAACAAAACCAAATCCAAAACTCAAGTCCAAATCTAAGATCTTTCCTTAAGTCACTTTGATTTCATCTTATGAACTTAGCTCAAATCAAATTCAAATCACTTCAAATTCAAAAGATTTTCTCATAACCAATTTATATTCTCATTTATATTCACACATATAAATGAAATATAAATTCAAATAATCAATCAAATTCAAAACTCAAACCCAAATATAACCTCAAACCAATCCATACCTTTCAAGTCAAATTCTTGAACTTAGCCAAATTAAACCCAAATCAATCCAAACTCTTGGATTTTCTTCATGAATTAATCAATCCTTCAATTATGAATCCAAATATTAACCTAAATTTCAATCATCAAACCAAAACTAAATTCAAAACTCAAACCCGAATCAAACCCATGTTCATCCTTTGAACTTGAAATTATCAATTGAATCAAAACCCATTTGACTCCAAATCACTAGCAAATGGATTTATATTTCAATCATAAGTCCATATGTGAGTTCAACCAAACTTGAATCAAGCCTTGATCAAGTCAATTGACCACTTAAGCTCACTTGAGTGACCTAAAGTACCTTTTTGAGCCAAATTCTAATCCTACCCAAATTGGATTGAACTAAGTCCATCTAAGTCTCACATTATGAGCAACAATCATCATAAGATGATCAATCACTCAAATTGGGTCAAACCAAGTCAAACCTAGCCTTTGACCAAGTCAACACTTAACCTAAATGAAACCCAAACTAGCCAAAATCAACCATAGGCCAAATTGATTGAAACCATTGATCAAAACCAATTCATGATCAATGATTGGACTTGACCAAGTCATAATTTGAGCCAAACCTAGTCCAATTGGCCACTTGACCCAAGTTGACCTAAAAAGTCAAAATGTGTCAAATCTTGATCTAAGCCAAATTGATTTCAACCAATGGGTTAAATTCATTCTAAATCACTTGTTAAACTTGACCAATGCTTCAATTGGCCAACTAAACCCAACCTAGCCTAATTGACCATGAACCCAATTTGACCTATAAGGTCAAATCAAGCCAAAATCAAACCAAATTAAAATTGATTAAAACTAAAGCTTGCAAAATATTTCAAATGACCAACCAAACCTAAACCAACCCATGACCTAACCTAATTGGGTCAAATGGGTCAAATTGGTTAACTTGACCCATTTGACCTAAGTGAACTTAAATGAACCAAAACTAAATATAAGTCAAATTGAACCAAACCAATGATACCAAACCACTCCAAATGGTCATATGAACTTGACCCTTGGCTTGACCCAATTTGACCAATTGGTCAACTTGACCCAAGTTGACCCATTTTGACCTAAATTAGTCAACATGAGCCAAATGATATCATATCAACACCAAATTCATTGAAAATTGGCACAACCAATTTTCAATTATCTTAAGTCTACCCAAATTGAAATCAAAGCCAAATGACCATTTTACCCTTGGGTCAAAGGGTAACTCTTGGCCAAATTCACTTGGAATTTGGCCAATTCCTTTTCATGGCCACTTGGCACCCTCTTAGTGGACCAAATGGACACTAATGAGGGTGGTGAACATGACCCAATGGGTTTAGGTCAGCCATGACCCAACCCATGGCCAAACCGATGAAAATGAGCACATGGAATCATTTCATACTCTTATTTAACACATGGGAAACTCCTTCACTACACTCCCTACCTGAACCATGTGAAGCTCCTAACAACCTAACAAACCCATTCAATGAAATCAATTTGATCAAAATAATAAAGGAGCTCACGACTGTCCGATCCAAGTAGGTGGAGATATACTCCCTCTAATTTCATTCCAATTCAAGTCACTTGCACTCGATTGAACCCTAGGAACCCAGAGTAAGCATTTCCAAGCTCTCCTAAGCATTCCTAAGATTAATTGAATTCTCCATTCTTGGTTTTGCCTAAACGAAAAATAGGGGAGGTGAGTGAGAGTGCCAAGTTACTCAATTCTCCATAGAAGTTCAATTCCTCTTGCAAGCACCATCAGGGAGGCAGGTCGAGCTCACCCAAGGTGTTTTCCAGGCAACCAAGCCTCGGGAAGGAGGAGCTAGACCAAAGCAAGCCATTGAAGCTCATTTTGGTCAATAGGAAGATCCACTTCATCTCAAGCCTTCAAACCTTCAATAGGGCTTTGTCTCCACTAGATGAAGCTACCTCAATATTTGGAAGCACTCGTGATAGCCTCCAGTGAGGTATGCTTCAAAATTGAGTTTATGGAGAAATTTCTTTGGAATTTTGTGAAGGGAATTGTCATCCCAATCGAATTTGATTGTTGGATGTTCTTCCCCACACCTCTTGATGGTGTGGGTTGAATCTAGCCAATCAAGTGAGCTCAAATCAAGCCATGGAGGATGGGCGGCCTCCATCTCCATATGACAAATCATGGACCGTCCATCCCACATGTTTTGGATGGACAGTCTTGATTAAAGTAGGTTAGATCCCTCGATTAATCCCTTTGATACCGCAGGTTTATTCTTGACCATTCGATCTTTGATCGGTCAAGGAAAGTCTCGTAACATGGCATAGGATGTGACAATTTAAATAACCAATCCCGATGTGCCACGTGGAAAGCGGCATTGGCATGGTAGATGGGATTAATTAGTGGGTAGGCTTCCTAATGACCTATTTATCATAGAAACTTCAAAAATACATTACTAAATATAAAAATATAAAATAATGCAATCTCAACTTCATTTTAAAAATAATTAGAGGGGGAATAATATAAAATTAATTGTGATTAATTTTGAACAGTATATTTCACTCAATTTGGGTTTAATTGAAAACTTAATAACCCTAATTACTCCTTAATCATTTCATTAATTAATTCCAAACTTCTCAAACATATTTAGGGGGATGAGCCTCCCAATTTTCTTGGAATTTATTAATGAGTTCATTAGAAATCAATTAATGAATCCCTAATCACCCTCTTAATGTAATATAATTAAGCATGTGAATAGTGGTTTAATCACTTAATTAACATAATTCAATATTATTTAAGTGAATATGAGGTTTATGGAATGGGTTTGGGAAATTTTCCCTAAGTTATTCCCTAAACCCCCTTCCTTCCTTAATCCAAACATAATTAAAGATTAATCCACTAATAATCTTCTTTATTAGCTTAATCAAAATTTCCAAATTAATCTGAACTTAATCAATCCTTTGTTGAGCAGATCCTTAGGCATTCAAAAGGTAAATTTAAGAAAATCATTTCCAACTCACATGTGTGGGAAGGTTATGAAAGTATTTAATTAAACTCTTTAGCTTAATTAATCATTAATTGTGAACCAATTTCATTAGACCCCTTTCTTTCTTAGGAGCATTGCTGATTTAAATTTTATGTGGTTGCATATCATATGTTGGTTCACAATTATTTGAATAATTATGTTAAGGCGGTGTAGATAAAGGGTAATTAATGGATTTAATTTACACCTTAACCTAAACAAAACATAAAATCAATGGTTCTAAAAATTAAACTAAACTAATTCACACATGGGGGAAATGGGTTAGGACTAGCAAACACCCTTTTCATATTTCCTAAATCAAACTCAAAACAAAAAGAAAAATCTCTTTAAAGAAATTTTGATTCACTTTAAATGATCTTATTTCATAGGATTGTATTTAGGAATTAATTAGGATAAATGAAGTTACATGCTTATATCACTTTATTTCCTTCCAAGCATGTTAAGTGGTGTATGTCTTTTGAAATCATGCATTCACATATTTTTAAAAATCAAATAAATGAAATGTTTCCTTTATGTCAAATTTCATGCTTTAGCTTAAGTAAGAATATGAATGGCTATTATCACTACTAAATCAAAAATTATTTTCAAAACTTATAAATCAAAGACTATTAATTAATGTATGCTACTTATAAGTAATTATAAGTGCATGTGAATATAGCTTAAAATGTGTTATGTGATTTTCTTCTCTTTTCTTAACATGATTTGTATAGGATTTGCAAAGTGTATAGTTCATTTGAAAAAAAATATAACACTTGCTTGGATTTATTCCTATGCACTCCCATGTCATGAATTAAGAAGGATCTTCATATTGCACATATAAATCAAACAACCAACAAATCAAATAAACAAACATAAACCTTTTGCATGATTCTTTTTTCTATTCATTTGCTTTTGTACATGCACATGTATTTAAAAAAAGTGGTATATTAGTCTGGACATCTTGGGGTTGCAAGGCTTTAAGTAGCCCCAAGTAGGTCTTGTACCTTACACCCATGGTGTAAAAAATAATGGTGTCATACTCACTTATGCCTTTCATACAGGTAAATGTGCATTTGATTAATGGATAAAATCCCTCTCTTTTCTACTTTACAAAATCATGCATCATGAAGCATCCAAATTTTCTTAAGAAACATCCCTTAGCATTCATCATTAAGGTGTGCGAAATATTTGCATTTGCATATATAGATATGCTTAGGATCATTTCATGTGCATGATACACATGTTGGAAATAAATAAATCATTGTGTATTTTGTGATAGTAATTCACTTTAATTAATCTTAAAATGTCTTTCTTATTTGAATGGGTTTATTTAGAGAAAATCTAAACATAGGATTAATTAAAATACATAATAAAACATTTACTAAAGAAAAATTACTAATAACTCTACCTTAGAAATTACTTAAGGTAGGGAAGAAAGGGAAGTTCTCTTCTCTTTTTCTCTATTTACAAGACTTAGTAATTAAGTGTAGGTTCATTCAAACAAAATAAAGTCATCAAATAATATCAAAAAATTAACTAAATCACTTAAATGTCTAAGTTGAACCATTTCACACTTAGAAAACTCTAACCTTAAAACTAGCTAACACATGCCACATAAGCGCACACACATTAGGCTAAGTCACCATTCTAGCTCTATGTTAGGGCTGTGTATGGTTGATGCCTGATTTTATTTTATGATGTAATGTTTTAGTCTTGATGTTGGGGTGTATGTGCATATACTGGATGGTAGGATGATCTTAGTCTAATCATTATCTTCTACAAGAGATTGTGCTTAAGGGGCATTATAATAAAAATATAAATGCTTTTACTGTGCAGTTTGTATATACCCTTAAGCATAATCCAAAATAGGCTAGGTGGACTTGGTTACCCATGTGTGGGGTACTAAGTCCAATTTATTCATATACATGCTTGGGATTGTGTGGTTTGTTTAGCTAATCTCTATTTTACAGGTTTTAGTTAGATTTACTTTCCCTTTTTCATGTAATTTTGCAATTAGGATTTGGAATGAATGTTATGGGGGATTAGGATGAACATTGATCATAAGATTATGTTTTATGTACTATGTGAAGCCTTTGGAGCATCCACATTACAACCAACCAAAATAAGGAAGGAAAGAAGAAAGAAGAAAAGAAAGAAGCAAAGCAAAACATGAAGAAAAGAAGAAAGAAGAATGTAGACCCCCATAACATGAATTCCTTTTTTATTGTAATTAATTCATTAGTTGTATAAGGCGAGCTCAACCTACCCACAATTCTTTTGGTTTATGCGTGGAGCGACCACAAAGCCTTTTATTCTTTTAGCTAGCTTTATAAATTATTTGATGTTTGTTTAGTTGTGCATTAAGATGACATATTTTCTAGTTTCTTCTTGCTTTTATGAATGGCCTGGATGCGATTAGGCTCTTAGGAATAAATAAAATCTCTATCCAATTAATCAACTCAAAATTAAAAATTAACAACTTATAGCCTCGTCTAAAGCTTAGGTTATAAATCAAGATAAAAGATTTAGCAATCCCTTAGCTGGATGTTGTATGTTTCGCATCATGCATAAAAAGCATCTTGCTTCACTCTTGCTTATGGAGGGCTTCCACCTTTGCTAGAGAACTTGGCTTGATCTTTGAGATCCATGGTGGAAATACACCTCCTTCTTATTGATTTTGGCCCATAATCAGATTTCTCAAGCATTAGGCATTTGAATCCCATAGCCTATGTTAAATCAATTGTCCAAAAATAAAATAAATATAACAAAATTTGCATTAGATTAAGTTATTTATTCATGCCTATATGATCTAGTATCTTATGGAGTGTGTTTAAGGACTTAGTTTCTTTCTAAATAAATAATAGCTTAGCTATCTTGCAAATGCATATGACTTTCCTACATGTATTTAAAATCATAGGAGGAGTTAGTTGGCGATCACCCTCAGGCAGTTGTAAGTCCAACAGTCGGGTTTATTTATCCTCTCTAGTGGAGGTAAACCATATACCCATTTTTTCATCTTAGATTTAGGTGCTTTGGTCCTCACCAAAGCTCCCTAGATTTAGGTTTTGAGGTTGTTGTTTCTCTTTGTGGGCTACAAGCATAAATCCTCACCTCTTAGGCATTTTTATGATCTTGTATTATGGAATTATAAGTCCTAGATTTCAAATAAAAATTCAACTCAAACAAATAATTCTCTTCAAATTCAAAAATATAAAGCCCAAGCATATGATAGTTTGTGATGCTGCTAGGTCTCCATCGTAAGCATCCTCTACTTATTTCACTTTGGTTTTGATAATACCTCCCTCCTCTTGATCAATCCCACTTGATCTTCCAAAATAACTAATTGATTGATAGTCCTATCTTTGAAATCTTTGCAGACAATGATCATTTATCTTAATCAAGTATTCTAAGGAATCTCATTCCTTAGGACATAATTAACTATCGCGGCTTGCCTCGATAGGGAACTTAATGAACCAGATTTAAAATAAACCCTTCCTTACTTTTTCATGTAAAGTAGGGGATGAATCTCTGGTATATATGAAGACCCATAGTCCTTAGGAGTCCTTATTAAGATGATTAGGTCCATTGTAGGATGGTGACTTACGTCTCGAGATAGTACATCATTCCTCAATGTCATACCCGATCCTAATGATAACATCTGCGGATCTACATGGTGTCTAAATCAAGAAGTGTTATTTTTGTTCATTCATTGATTTTTCTCGAAAGATAGATGAAGAAAGAAATAAAAATTCACCATAGATTTTTTTTGACGACTCTGTTGGGGAAGGTTCCTCTCTCGATCTTTGGTAAATGATCGTTGTCTCCAAGTATCGATGGTGGGTTTATATTTTATATGAGCGAGTATCTTTTTTTTTTCATTGGCACTTAGTTTATTTCATCCTTAAGCTAAGCTAGCCAACATCATTTAAGTTTTAGGACCTCACTTTGTAAGTCTTAAAACCCCTATTGAGTTCCCAATAGGTGAAAATAAAATTTAATAAAAGAAATAATTAAAGCTTACCATTTCTATGGTAAGGTAAGGTTCATTCAAAATAAAGAAAAATAAATCATTTATAAAACATCAATTTCCAAAAACATTTTCAAGATGCACATGATAAAATGTTTGCACAAAATTTTTCATAAATCAACCTCATCTAACAATCTTCATGATTGTTATATGTAGGATCTTCTCAAAAATAAAAGCAAAATCATATTTTTAAAAAACATAAATGAACATCCTCATTCAATTTATTGAATGAAGATTTCATTTTCAAAATTCAAGATCAACAATCATATTTTCAAAAAGCATAAATGAACATCCTCATTCAATTTATTGAATGAAGATTTCATTTTCATTCAAAATCAACAATCATATTTTCAAAAAGCACAAATGAACATCCTCATTCAATTTATTGAATGAAGATTTCATTTTCAAAAATCAAAATCAAACATCATATTTTTCAAAAAAAACACAAATGAACATCCTCATTCAATTTATTAAATGAAGACTTATTCTCAAACAAAATAAACAATCATCTTTTCAAAAATAAAATCAACAATCATCCTTTCAAAAAACAAAGTCAATAATCATCTTTTTAAAAATAAAATATTTGGATTTTTTATTTAGCATACCCAAATTTGCTAAGTAAAGATCCACTTTTCAAAATCAAAATCACAAAATCAAAACACACTTGGATCCTTTATTTAGCATACCTAAATTTGCTAAGTAAAGAATCCTCTTTTCAAAAATAAAAAATAAAACACATTTGGATTTTCTTTATTTAGCATACCTAAATTTGCTAAGTAAAGAATCCTCTTTTCAAAAATCAAAACAAAATACATTTGGATTTCCTTTATTTAACATGCCTAAATTTTCTAAGTAAAGAATCCTCTTTTCAAAAATCAAAACAAAATACATTTGGATTTCTTTTGCATACCTAAATTTGCTAAGAATCCTCTTTTCAAAATCATTAAAATAAAACACATTTCGATATCTTTAGCATACGTAATTTTGCTAAGAATCTTCTTTTCAAAATCATAAAAAAAAAACACATTAGGATTCTTTATTTAGCATACCTAAATTTGCTATGTAAAGATCCTCTTTTCAAAATCACCAAACATAAAACACATTAGGATTCTTTATTTAGCATACCCAAATTGGCTTAGTAAAGATCCTCTTTTCAAAAATAACAAAGCACTTGGACTTTATTTAGCATACCTAAATTTGCTAAGTAAAGATTCCATTTTTTTTAAATTCACACATAATTCACAAATAATCAAACAAAAGAAGAAAATTATATTCAATCACCTTACCTAGCATACCCAAATTTGCTAAGTGAGTAAAATTCTAAAATTACAAATCAAAACAAAATCAATTGACCTTTAACTTTAACATACTCAAATTTGTTAAATGAAGGGTCCTTAAACACAAAAATCAAAATAAAATATGAACCTATGGAAGCATCAGTCTCTTCAAAATATTTGAACCCATTTTCAACATACACAAATTTCTTGAAAATGGTTTCTAAATTAAAAAATCTTCTCTCCATTCTGAATTCAAAATGTCTCTCCAAAATCAAAGAGCCCCACTTAACATATCCAAATTATTGAGTGTGGGCTCAAATTTTTAAAATAAATTAAAATAGATGCGATTGAACATGTTCATGCGAAGTTCAACCCATTGATCAATTTCTTTTCATTCAGCGGTTTAAATGGCAGCCCAAAAGTATGTGTTTACTTTTCCATTTGAGATGGATTTGGCCTTGGATCAAGCCAACCTCCCACAGTTTGACGTTGCCCACCCTTTTGGCCGAGGTTTCGAGGGTGCTAGGATCACTGTGTGACCACCCTCAACATTTAGAGTGTGGTGACAGAAGTAGATCATCAGGTTGAGATGCCATCCGACTCGAGTTTCTCTAGAGGAAGGCTGGTAGTTCCATGCCTTCAGTGCCAGTTCACTCGGTGGTTCCATCGCCCTGACTAGCACCACCGTTGGCTTCTTAAGGGAAGCCTCCTAATCTTAGGATAGTCTCCCCACCCAGGTGGGGTCAGTTCCTCTGCCCCTCAGCGGGTCAGTCATGTCGATACAGATCAGTGGCATTATGGCACGCATAGCCAAGGAGCTATGGGTACTTCTATAGTAGAGGTGACACCATAGTCTCTCTCATCATGAGAACAAGTTTCACCCCTCTAGATCGATGGAGAGGAAAATATTTGGAGGATCTCAGTTTTACCTCCACATGGTTTACTTTGAGGCTCTCTTAGAGGAGAAGGTTGTATGTCACCTTAGATGCTGCATTAGGAGGGGCTTATGTGATTCAGTGGAGCTCAATTTGATTTATATTCTTTCATCTCCCATAGCGTAGGGGAGCACATCATGCAGGAGAGGGCCAGGGAGGCTTAGGTATCAGTACATGTGACAAGCGAGAGGCAAGGTATGTAGTCATAGCCTCATCCCTCATGGACTTCTTCGGTGTGCTTCCCATACGATAGCATTGTGCTACTACCCACCATAGAGAGGAGCTCACACCTGAGAGTTGGTGCCTCACCACATCACTCACCACATCTCCCAAGTTCCATCATCCACCATCCCAAAGGCCATGAAAGCGACATCACGGGAGAAGAGAGCTTGGTGATTAAGCTATGGACAGAGATCTCATTCCATCTACACCAAAGGGAGGCAGAGCTCTCTACTTGACCTTTAATTATGGTGAAGAGGTAATGGCTCATTGTAGTGTTCTCATCAGTAGAAGGCTATGGAGATAGTAGCTAAGGAGGAGGAGACAATACCATTATTCCCATAGATCCTCCCCAGAGTACTACTCCATCCAAATAATGATAGCCGAGAATCTTTCTTCTGAGCTAGCCATGGGTTAGCTCTCAGTAGTAGTAAGGATTAGATGTCTCTTTGTTCATGACAATGATCCTACTAGTCAACCTATTTTTACGATTGGACCATTCTCTCAATGATATTTGCCTAGTCTAGTGGAAGAAGAGATCTTAGGATATGGTTGGTCAAACTTAGGAGGAGAAGGTCATTTTGATCTTAATGAAGATGATCATTGAGATTCAGCAGGAGTGCACATGGTTGATACCAGGGGTTCTCTCCTTTGTGATCGGCAAAATTTGGAAGGTGATGCGATCGAGTTGGATGATACAGCCTATTTGACCCAACACCTCCATGACTAAAACAAGGATAAAAAAAAATTAATAAGATGGGAAGAAGCTTGAAGATTTTCTAGCACTTTTGGCAAAATCCCGGTAGTGCATCCCTATTATAGAAATATTCACAATTGTTGCATAACTTGGATCCCAAGGTTTACCTCGTACAGAGCTTATATAGAAAGGTAGTGGATAGTACCTCCATACAAAAAAGGATATTAAACTCATGGTTGACAAGTGAGAGAAGCATTGGCAAGCCCAGGAGGATCATCGGTTCCAAAGGGTAGACCCTAGAGAATTGATGCCATCCGATCTGTTTTGTTCCACCTTCTTTCAAGAGATTTGATGACAACGAGAACCCATGATAGCACATAGCGCACTTCAGAGCTAGCTGTTGTAATGATGGTGGCAGTGATGTGTTACTCTTCCATCTTTTTGTCAGTAGCTTAGCAGGCATAGTCTTCGATTAGTACGCTGAACTCCCCAACAGTTTAGTGAAGACTTTTGCTGAGTTGGAGCAACTCTTCATTAAGAGATTTGCTAGAGCTCAACAAAGGGTGAGAGCGATCGTTGTGGCTCAACAACACCACAGTGAGTGCCTCATTGATTATATTCTTAGATGGCATAATTTGAGTATGAAATATGAACCAGCTGTCTGAATAACATGCCATTAAAATTCTACTAAAGAATATTCATGGCCTTGTCTCCTTCATGCTCAAAGGTTTTACCATTAAGACATTTGAAGGTAATCAAAGGCATAACTTATAAAGGGTCAAACATTGCCTTTTGGATCAATCAATAATGCCAAAGCCCAAAAGCTTATAAGGGTAGTGGCGGTGGTAGATAAGAGTAACGGCCAAAGCGATGAGAGACCTTATGCTCCATAGCCGTCACTTCCTCTCCTCGAGCCATCTTACCCCACCTGTTAGCCACCTCATGGCCTTGAACTCCTCTATCATATTTATAGCGGTACACATACCCATCCTTGAGGCTACCATCCACCTACTCTTATGGATAAACTAAATAAATATTCATTTAAGAGGAGGTAGTTAGGAAAATCTTTAAGAATCTCTTAAACTTTAGCTACAGCTAGGCAGGAAGTGGGCAGAGCAATGATCCTAACTTTTGCCCCTGTACTAATTTGTATTTTTGAGGATTGCTTTACATTTAAGGACTTGCTTGAGCATAGCTACAAGACAGGTGCTATAGTTATCCCAAAGGAATACCTTGTGAAATAACCATCCAGTTCCATTAGGGTAATCCTTGGGGATACCTGCGATCCACTCAAAATAAAAGAAGGTTGGTATATCTCCTTATCCCGAACCTTTAAAATATTGTAACAAAATAAAAAACTTTCCTTCTTGCAGGTAGCTGAACCTCAACATTAAGGAAGGTTTGCAAGTTAAAAGATAACTTGGGGAAAGGGAGCTTAGTAGTAGTAGCCCACACCAGGGATAGCCAAGTAGCAACTTGAGAACCTCAACCTTTACTACTTTGCTTGACACTTCACTTGTAGCTCTTCCTCGTATACATCTTGTATTGGCGGATGAGGCATCAAATCCCTCACCCAACTTACTATACTAGATTTTTACTATGTATCTCCTTCAAAATATAAGAAATCGAGGAATAAAGCTAGTTTGAATTACACCTATGTCACCATGGGTTATCTAACTCTTTTAGAAAGCTCTCCAAGTTTAAACAATAATTATAATAACTCTGATCTTCCCTTTTATGTTTCAGAGTTGGACTTTCTCTCCGAATAACTGCGGGTTCACTTCTTGAGATAGAATTGGAATCATCTCAGAGGGTCTTAATAGGAGGCTATAGGTGAGCTTGATGAGTAGATAGAACCTTCCACTAACTTGCCACAAGAGATGCAAACCAACCTTCATGGTGGCAAGGTTCTCTTGGGTGGCACCTCAAGATAAGGGAAATAAGTCTTGGTTGGGATGATGAAGACCCTCCAGAAGCTCCATCCTTGGATATGCTTATGGAGGACCATCCCAGAGTGGATTACAATATCCTCTCACACAGAAAGTTTATCTAAGTTAAGCATATATGATGCACTTATCATATCCAGAGATGAGGGAATCATTAATCAAACCTCTCCTTGATCCGGAGATATGCTTAGCTCAATGAGCTATTGGAGAGGAGGCACATTATTCCATAGAAACTGAATCACTTTCATAGATGAAGACCTTCTTAGGGGACATGGATCACAACCATCCCTCACATTATAGTGGACATGGGCGATTTAGACTTTCCTGTTGATCCAGGTGCATTGGTGAACATTATGAGTATAAAGACCCTTGTTTACTTAAGGATTGACCTCTCTACACTCAGATGATGTTGAGAGGGTTCAATGAGCAAGGAAAGAGGGCTTTAGGTTCCATAATGTCACCTTTGGAAATAGGTGAATGAAAGATTGAAGCCAAGTTCTATATTATTGATTAGTTCTGCTTCATAGGCATTGGATACATAGAATAAGATGATTTCATCCTCCCTTCATCGGTGCATGAAGTTGAGAGGTAATATTATGTCAAAGGAGATGAAAAGCCATTTTCAGTCAAAGAGGTTGAGATATATGAAGATGTGACCTATTATCTTCCTCAAAATACCTTTTCTCATAAACTTGGTCAAAATTCAAATGCAAAAGAAAAATAAAAGAAAAGAGAAGCAAAAGAAAAGAAAGAAAAGAAAAAAAAGAAAAGAAAAAGAAAATACAAGTGAGCGAGAAAGGATATCAAGGAAGAAGTAGAGCCGCTGTCACATTCCACCCACAGTTCATTCCATCATATGGACATATGGGTAGATGACTTGACCTCCATCAGCGAGGTAGAGGCAAAATAGGCGAGTTCATGGTGGAAGACCCCCCTGATTGGCGACCAAGGGGTTATGTTCCAGTTCACAGGAGTACCCTTAGACTTGGAATCTAGCTCAGAGGATGAGTCTCATGTGATTAGCATACCAACCAACCCCTCTCAGTTAGTTTCATTGGAGGTAACATTCCAACTAAACAACGATGAAGACCAGGCCTCCAAGCAAAGCATGAATGTATTCGAATCATGTTTATGTGAAACTATTCGGCAGCAGTTAGGAACCTTAGCTCTAACCTCACTTTCCTCTCAAAAGGTTAAAGGATTAGTAGTTAAGGAAGCCCCTTAGTCTCCCATGTATGTCAAGCCAAAGAGATTCCTATTGGGATCATCATCCTCAAGTCCAGAAGCTGATGTAGAACTTGAGGATAATTCAAATAAAGAATTAATGGAATTGCCTTTTGATTGGTACTCTCCTTGTGTTCTTAATCTTGCAAAGAAATGTTTGATTCCTTATACATGGTCTAAGCATAGGTCAGAATACTTTGAAAAGCTATGGAACAATAGAGGCAAGGATGCACAATCAAGATCAGGACTAGGATTTGGTACAGTGGGTCTAGTTGATGATGACGATTACTGCTTAGTTGTTACCAATCATCTAGAATCGGATAGGTTCTTCTCAAACCACATTAGCTCTTATGAGGATGTGTGTTTAGAAATATCAGATGATCTAGATGATCTCCAAATTAAAGTTGCACCACCAAAATTCGAAGAAGAAATCCATTCAATAATTGACAAGCTTAAAGAAATCAACCTCGGGATAGAAGAAAATCCATGCCCTACATACATTAGTTTGTTGTTGAATGAAAAAAAAACTAATGACTTAGTTAGGCTATTGATTGAGTTTAAGGATTGCTTTGTATGGAGCTATGAAGAAATGCAGGTTATCTCTGACGATCCAGCGGCAAATAGACCTAACATCTATCAAGCAAGCTTCTAGACACATGCGATTAGAAATCAAATAATAGGTCATTTTGAATGCAAGAAATTGATTGATCTTTGGTTTCATCGGGGAAGAAAATACCCTACCTGTTAGCGGTGTCATACCGATTAAAAAAGAATGGCCAAATTTGCATATGCGTCGATTTCAGGAACTTAAATAAAGCATGTCCTAAGGATGAGTTTCCTTTTCTATACCACAATTAATGGTGGACATCGCCTCATCTCATGTAGTATTCTTCTTCATGGATAGGTCATCTAGCTACAACCACATCAAGATGGCCCCCGAGGATGAAAGAAACACTGCTTTTCAAACTCTGATTGAAACTTGTTGTTATAAGGTCATGCCTTTCGGTCTTAAAAATGCTAGTGCTACATACCAACGAGCCATGACTTAGATCTTCAACAACTCATTCATCATTAAGTTATGTTGATGATTTAGTTGTGAAAAGCAGAGAAAAGGAAGATGATTTCTTTGACTTGAGAGTAGTTTTCGAACAGTTAAGACAATATAACCTCAAAATCAATCCCCTGAAGTGTGCATTCGGAGTAGCTTCAAGGAAGTTCTTTGGGTTTGTTGTCCAACATTAGGGAATAGAGATAGATCCAAAAAAGATCAAAGCTATCTTAGAAATACCACCTCATAAAAGCCTAACAAAACTCATATCATTCTAAGGGCGGTTTGCATATCTAAGATGCTTTATCTCCAACCTATCGAGAAAATGCAAGTCATTTTCAGCACTTGTCAAAAAGGATGCCAAGTTCAAGTGGGATGACAAGTGCTAACATGCCATTGAAGATATCAAGCAGTATTTGGTGAAGCCACCGGTCTAGCGATATATCCCGGGTAGCTCATTGATCCTCTACATTCTTTGCATTGGATGACTCCCTTGGCACTTTGTTGGCTCAAACCAATGATGAAGGGAAAGGCCCTTTACTACCTCGGTCATCATCTAATCCCTCTTGAGTGAACTACCCTATTGAGAAATATTGCCTATCTTTAATCTTTGCAACCCAAAGCTATTACACTTTATTACCTTTCCTCTTGACTACTTTTGAGTTGATATAAGTCCCCAAGCATTCACTTTCGATTAGCCCTAGGTCGGATAGCATTTGCTCGGCGAAGATAGACTATCCAGATGATCGACTCCCTTATGGGAGGATGTGAGTCCGCACTTTGTTCTAGGTTGATTGTCAAACTAACACTTATATTTATTGATGTTGCTATCGCGTAGTGACTCACGGTAGATACACCACTCTTGGCGGATATGAGTCCTCGAGCATTATCCTTGAGTTGACCATACTTATAGATATTATCTTC